>CM052665.1:55518905-55544981 GCA_028533165.1 Leontopithecus rosalia
CCTCTTCTCAGCTGTGTGTGTGCAATGTGTGTGTGTGCAGTGTGTGTGTACCTCTTCTCCGCTGTGTGCAGTGTGTGTGTGCAGTGTGTGTACCTCTTCTCCGCTGTGTGCAGTGTGTGTGCAGTGTGTACCTCTTCTCAGCTGTGTGCAGTGTGTATGCAGTGTGTACCTCTTCTCAGCTGTGTGCAGTGTGTGTGTGTACCTCTCCTTAGCTGTGTGTGTGTGCAGTGTGTGTGTACCTCTTCTCAGCTGTGTGCAGTGTGTGTGTGTGTGCAGTGTGTGTACCTCTTCCTCCTTGTCTCGAGGAGCAATACTTCATTTCTAAAGGCATTAGTGTGGATGATTTTTGCTGTCCTCATTGAACTTGGATGGCAGCTCATTTCTGAATCTCAGTGGGTGTGGAGGGAGAAGGAGGCAGACCTCAGGGCTAGAGACTGGAGGGTAATTTGGCTTCACCGGCTTTGGAGAAAGAGAGCTGAGAATATGATGCACAGAATTTGAAAGCTGAGTCTCTGTGGAGGACTCAGGCAGTGTGGCTTTAATACCCCGTCTTGAGTGCAAAGCAGAATGCAGCCTGCCTGCTCTGAACATCAACAATTGCGAGCAAAGGAGAGTAGGGAAGATGCTAGGGGAAGCTGACGGCACGGCGGCTTCAGGAAGTCAGACAGAAGGGGCCGGGGAGAGGAGGCCCAGGCCTGGGCCGAAACGGTGTCACCGCAATGCAAAAAGTCACGTAGGCAACACCAGACACTACAAAGGGCAATCACCTGCTGTCGCTCTTTGTTCTTTATGTCACCAAACAACCGTTTTGAATTACTGTGTCTTCACTGTAATTCTGACTTTGAACAGGCGTTCTGTGGGGTTCTGGGGGAAGCGTGCATGAACCCTGCTGTGACCCCCAGGACCAAGTGGGAAGTGTCCAGGAAGCTCCTCCAGGAGCTGCAGGCTGAGGAGCTGGAGCGCTTGTTTTTGACTCTGCAGCTTTTCACCGCGTGTTTGCATCTCCAGTCCTGGCCTGGCCCTGAGAACCCCCAAACATGCCATTTCCCAGGTGCCTCAAGCAAGTCACTGAGCCTGTGAAGTGGGGACGGTATTGGGCATCCCCAGGTGGCTGTGAGGATGAAATGTGGGAGCGTTGAAGCGCCGGTAGTGCTGAACTAAACGATCCTTGTCCTGCGTTCTTATCCTCTCTGTGTTTGGCCCATGGGTTGGAAATGCTCTTTAACTTACCTTGGGAAACCCAGCTGGGCACAGGCAACATTTGCATAGTGACCCTTCCAGTCATCGGAGCACATGGTCTTCCACGAAGCTGCAGTGAACACCTGGAGCACAGCATTCTGGCCGCTCACCCGGACTGGCCGATGTGCAGGGAGAAAGGCTCATTAGAGGCCAGTGGAACCCTGAACCACAGGCAGGGGTTTCTCCAAAGCCAGCTCAAACCCCTCCGCTGCTGAATCTGACCCACTCCTCGTCCCTGGACTTTCTCATAGAGGGAGCACGGTAAGTATAAGAAGACTCCCCATTACAAAGCGGTGACTCTGGACCCCCACTCAGCGGTCCCTTTGCTTGTGTGGTCCATGGAAGGCCCTCCCTGACCCCCAGTCCAACATGTCTTTGGGCAAATGCCAATTTAATCCCCACTGAGGACAGGACCTAAAAATGGCAGTGACTTGGACCCATTTCACAGATGGGAAGGGTGAGGGTTGGCCTCTGCTGCTTCCTCCTACTTCCCCGGGAGGAGTCGTGACCTTACCACAGCGGTACTCATCCTCCCCGTCTTTGCAATCTGAGACTCCGTCACATCGAGCTGTCAGCTCAATACACTTAAAGGATGAGTGGCACCTGTACTTCCCTGAGCAGTCGAAGTGGACTGGGAAAAGGGAGGAAAGCAGGAAATAACCAACAGCTTTTTCAGTGTGCAGCACTAACAACTGTCCACCTGGCACACAGCACGGAGCTGGCTGGCGAATAATGAAACCTGTATTGAAATCGCCTCCCTGTCTCCCGCAGCCCCGTTTCTGTTTCGAATTCCAAGGCGTGGGGCTGCTGTGCTCCACTTTGTCTCACTAACTGGCCTGGCCCGGAAACCGCAGTGCAAGGTGAATTTAGACTCTGGAGTGCTCAAGGTCAACACAGAAACTGCATGGCTGGGGGCCGACCTGCTGAGCCGGCCGAGCAAGGAGTCCTGACTGAGAACTCCTTCATCTCCCTGGTTTCTCTTACCCTGGGTGGAAAACAAATGAGCTTTGGACCACACAGTGGGGCAGGTGGCAAATCCAACTGACCTGCGACTCAGTTATTTGAAACAAAAATCGTTCCCTATTAGAGACCCTCCATCCAAATGAACCACTTTCTCAAAAGCCACAGGCACCTTATTATAAAAACAGCTAGTGCGCCTGCCTTGAATGAATGGGACCCTTTGTCTTCTCCCCACTGCTCCGGTCAGCACCTCTTTCCCACCTTCGGGATTCTATTTCATCCACTGCCTTTGGCCGCTCCTAACCGGGCAGGTTCCTTGGTGACAAAGTCATGAGCACGGCCAGCAGCCCTTGCTGTGCCCCAGACTGGCTTTACATCCAAGCAGGCAAATAAAACTTCAAGTCAGCAAACGAAAAGGATGTTTGCCTCCAGTAATTAAGGCTGGGCAGCAGCAAAATGCCGGAACGAGTGGGAGCGCTCATGAAAGTTTAAGTACTTGGCTAGATATTTGAGAGCCTACTAAATAACGAATCGTACTCACTGCCCAGGCCAATGGCCAGTGCTAATATCAGTGCGATGATCCCAATGACGATGATTGGGAAAAACTTCAATGGCAGCAGTGACAGGATCTGTGCAGCGACCGCATCTGTGTCTGAAAACCAGAAAGAACAGGAAGAGCAGAAAGCCACAGAGCCTCACTTGGAGTGGCATGAAACTTACAAACCCAGCCATCCATTCCCCTTCCCCTCTTTGCAGAGAAGCCTCAGCCCAACGAAAGGTGCCTTAATTAGAGAAAGGCCCACCCGCCAAGGGACACATTCTCTACAAGTTCAGTCCTACCTGCTCCGCCTCTGACCCGGTCCTTCCATGGGGGCTGAGGGGGTGGTGTTATGGGTTGAACAGGATCCCCCAGAAAGACACGCTGAGGTCCTAACTTTCAGTACCTCAGAATGGCCTCTTATTTGGAGATGAACTGGAGAGTGTCCACAGAGTCATCTAGTTAAAACGAGGTCATTGGGGTGGGCCCCAATCCAACATGACTGCTGTCCTTAAAAAATGGGAAATCGGCTAGGTGCAGTGGCTCACACCTGTAGTCCCAGCACTGTGGGAGGCCAAGGCAGGTGAATCACCTGAGGTCAGGAGTTCAAGACCAGCCTGGCCAACATGATGAAACCCCGTCTCTACTCAAAATACAAAAATTAGCTGGGTGTGGTGGCGGGCACCTGCAATCCCTGCTACTTGGGAGGCTGAGGCTGGAGAATCGCTTGAACTCAGGAAGCAAAGGTTGCAGTGAGCTGAGATCGCACCACTGCACTCCAGCCTGGGTGACAAGAGCAAAACTCCGTCTCCAAAAAACAAAAAGGGGAAATCAGGACACAGGGACAAATATGCATGGAGGGAAGAGGCTGGGAGGAGACACAGGCAGAAGTCAGCCTCGTGAAGATGAAGGCAGAGATGGCAGCACTGCACCTACACACCAAGAAATGCAAACGATGATCGGGAAACCACCGGGAGCTACGAAGAGGCAGGGCAGGGTGCCCACGGGTTTAAGAGGGAGCGTGGCCCCCAAGACACCCTGCAATCGGACTTCTGACCTCCAGAACTGAGACAATAGATTCCTATTGTTTTAAGTCGCCCAGTTTTGGGGTGTTTGTTTCAGCAGCTCTAGGACACTAACACAGGGGCGGGTCCCCTGCAGAGGAGGGCATGAAACCAGCACGGGGGACTTGCAGTCCAGAGGTAGTGCTGGGATCTGGCAGAGGGGATGCAAGGACATGATGTTAATTTTGGTTTGTTTGTTTAAACTTTTTTTTAGAGAGATGGGGGTCTCACTACGTTGCCCAGGCTGATCTCAAACTCCTGGGCTCAAGCGATTCTTCCCACTGAGGCTTCCAAAGTACTGGGATGACAGTTGTGAGCCATCACGTCCAGCCAAGGACGGGATGTTTATACACTGTTTTGCACACTTGTTGTGCACAGAGACACTGAGAGCTTTTGTTCCCGATCATCTCTTCGAGGATGTGTGTAGAGCAAACATCCTTGGAAGACAGAAATAGCAACTCCCTCCAGAGCAAGTGGCAGGTTTCTTTACTGTCCAGTTTCACAAATACAATGTCTTCCTCCAGAGCAAAGTTTGCACAGGCCTGCTCGAGGCCATTATAAAGATTAGGGTTCCCTTAACTCTAGGATGTGCAGCAGCAATGCAGGCTGCCTGCATGTGTGGTGTACATGTAGGCTGCCCCACATGCCTCTGCAGGACTGAGAAGGCAAAGGCAACCACCCGGCACAAACAGGACGCTGGTGCCTCTTGCTGCACTGTGAGGAATAGAGTCCCTTGTCTCTGACCCAGGAGTCTCATGTCTTCTGAAGGCCCCGTGAAACTGTGGCAGGCTAAATTTTAGCTTGCAGGCTGAGTGAAATCTAGGCCCTTCACAGTTCTTGCCTTGAGAACAGGCACATCTGGTGGAAACAATGTGTAAGGACTGTCTGGATGCCTGGCCCAGGAGTATAAGCCTCTCTGCACAGCAGGAGAATTCCCACTAGCATTCTTTCCTCCGGGGAGAGCAGGCCATTTCACAAAAATTACTTTGCCAATCCCGAAAACACATCTATGCCCAAGTCACCTTTGTTAAAAAGTAGGAAGGTTGGAATCCAGAAAGGGGAGGGAAGCCTGCCCAGGGTTGCACAATTGCCCAGGCTGAGATTAGCACCTGCCTCTCTTCTAGTCTTGGACATGTTGAGCCAAGAGCTCTCTAATGGAACAGCTAAGGTGATCTTTCCCTGCCTGTCCATGGAGACTCACAACTTCACCCTCTGGCAATAAGGAGTGTGATTATGAAATGATCAATATCCACAGAGGCTGCCTAAGAAACAAGAGAATTTGAAGACAAAAATGGTGAAAAGACACGGAATGCAAGAAGACAGTGTGCAGAGGAGAGGGTGCATGAGAGGCGGAGGAAGAGAAGGGGCACAGGAGGTGCACACCACAGACCCAGAGGCTATGAGGAACTCGGAGGGAGGGAGGACAAGAGTCGGGGCAAACTCTGTGTTTTAGGCCTGGACAAGCTCAGCGGTTTGTTGAGGCTGCATTCTCCATGCCTAGAACAGCAGGGAGCACACAGTAGTCCTTGATAAAAATCTGCTAGATGACAGGTCGGGCATGGCGGCTCACACCAGTGATCCCATGACTTTGGGAGGCAGAGGAGAGCAGATCAACTGAGGTCCAGAGTTCAAGACCAGCCTGACCAACATAGAGAAACCCCATGTCTACTGAAAATGCAAAGTTAGCTAGGTGTGGTGGCACACACCTGTAGTCCCACCTACTCAGGAGGCTGAGGCAGGAGAATCGCTTGAACCTGGGAAGTGGAGGTTGCAGTGAGCAGAGATCATGCCACCACACTCCAGCCTGGGCAACAGAATGAGACTTCTAGCCTGGGCAACAGAACAAGACTTGATCTCAAAAACAACAACATAACACACACACACACACACACACACACACACACACACAAAGACAATACATAAGTGAATGAACATGTCTATGTTCTAATAAAAATTCATTTTAAAAAATGTGCTAGGTGAGTGAATGAATGGCCTTGTGATAATGAAGTTGCTTTAACTCAGGATCTCAGACCAAGTCCTTTCAGGATGGCCGATCCGTGGTCTTGAGTTCGCAGAACAGATTCTCTCTCCACCCTCACACCTCGATCCCCAGCAAACTAACAATTCTTCGTATGAGGATGCCACCCTCCATCTTACACTTAGAAATCTTCAGGAACCCCAGGAATGACCTCCTCGCATTCCAGCTGCTCTGTATCTAAGTTAGATTTAGAAAATAACCCCAAATTGTAAAATCAAAGATTGACATGTAATAGAAACTTTGTTTCCTTCCCGTTTGCCCTGCTCCTCTGCCAGGCTGCCCTTCGGGCACTGCAGGGGCCCCATGCCTCCTCTGTGCTTGGTCCTTGAGGGCACACCTGGAATACATAGTGAAATGTACAGCGTTTCTCCAAAGAAGGAATGCAAATGGCACACAAGTGTGGGAAAGCTTTAGACTTCTTGACCAGCCTGGCCAACATGGTGAAACCCCATCTCTACTAAAATTATAAAAATTAGCTGGGTGTAGTGGTGCACACCTGTAATCCCAGCTACTTTGGGAAGCCAAGGCAGGTGGATCACTTGAGGTCGGGAGTTCAAGACCAGCCTGGCCAATATGGTGAAACCCCATCTCTACTAAAAATACCAAAATTAGCTGGGCGTGGTGGTGGGCACCTGTAGTCCCAGCTACTTGGGAGGCTGAGGCAGGAGAATCACTTGAACCCGAGAAGCAAAGGTTGCAGTGAGCCAAGATTGTGTCACTGTGCTCCAGCCCTGCGACACAGCGAGATTCCGTCTCAAGGAGAAAAAAAAAAAGCTTTTGACTTCTTGAGAAATGAAAACAATGTAAATTAGACATAACTACATACAACTTCACAATGATTCATCTGAAGTGAAAGGAAATGGACCCCACCTACACCTACAGTCCATAGGGGTATAAATTGTGTAAACTTCCCAACTATATACACTTAGAAGCCAGAAAGCTCAAAAATAGATGAAAGTTTTGACCTAGCAGTTCCACTTCTAGGAATTTATCCTAAAATTTCACCATAGGTATACGTAAATGTCGACCCCCAAGGAAACTTAGGAGCATGGCACTTATGATATCGATGCCCAGGTAGAAGCATGGCACTTTTAATATTGATACACAGGAAACAGAACAGATGACTCACAAAGCAGAACGGGTGAAATCAGAAATGATGTACGCATATACTAGAATACGTATAGGGGACAAGGTGATACAGAAAAGGGGTTGGCAAGCTTTTTCTATAAAGGACCAGAGAGTAAACACAGTACTTTAAACTTTATGGGCCATGCCATCTGTCCCAACAACCCCACTCTGCTGTTACAACATGAAAGCAGCCACAGTATGTGAACAAATGAGTGTGTCTGTGTTACAATAAAACTTTATTTATAAAAGCAGGGGGTGGGCCAGATTTCACCCATCAGCCATGGTTTGTCAACATCTAGAAAATATTTAATTACTTAACTCCATAGAAAGATAAAGATAATATTGTTAATTTTTTAAAAAAGCTTCAAAATATTATAAATAGCACATGTTACTTCCAAAGGAAATTCAGATCTATGGATAGAAGGCAAGAAATCCAATCATGAATTGCTACCAGGATTATCTCTGAGTAATGGTGCCATTGTGGGTGATTTTTAAAAATCTTTTTGCTAAACTGTATTTTCTGAATTGTTCTAATGAATAATACGTTGGTCTATTTACAAGGAAAAGTTTTTGTTCCTCCCCACTACTAAGAATTAGTCACAGCAAAATCACCAAAAAATAAGAGAAAGGAAGATTATAGTGCTATCAATATTCATATTATTCAAATTATATCAGGAACAACTACAGGTCAAATGGTGGCCAATTGGCTATGTAAACTGCGTATTTACTTGAGGGAATGTTGCGATTCCAGAAGATTCATAAAAACCTTTTATGGAAAAACCCACCTGCCTATATCTGCACGGTGCATGAAACCACACTTACAGGCAAAAGCAGGAAGGGACTGAATGCGGACGTAAAAACTAGGGAAGTTTTGGGGGGGTCAGGTGATTGCAAGATTTTTTTTCTTTCATTGATACTTATGCTAGTTTTCAGCCATAGTCTTAAATAGTGTGTCTTTTCAGTTACTTGAAACCTCTGCTCCCACCCCCCATCCTTTCCAAACCTCCCCCAAGCCAATTATCCAGGTGGTTTAAAAGGAATCGATAGGGTGGCCCCCACTCCCACTTTCTGGAACCTCAGGCAGAGCTTCTGCGGTTCCTCCCCAGCACCAAAGGGTCAGGATTCTGCCAGCATCCAAGCCCCAACTTCCACAACCAGCAAGCCCACAGCTCCCTCTGGCCAGTCCTAACCGTCTCCCATCAGAAAGATCCCAGCTGTGTAGGTTGTTAGAGAGTCCACTGTTTTGCCAAGCATTTGTGACTCATTTATGAAACAACATTTTTCCTCCTCTGCCAGGAGCCACTCTGTCATCTGCTTCTGGATTTTAATCCAGGCCTCTCATATCTTTGGTGACATCCAGGGTATCCTAAGTTTTTGGAAGGACTGGTGGTCACTGCTTCTCAGGACTTGCTGGAGGGCTCAGAGATGTCCTGGCCAGGATCTGACCTCCTTCAGGATTGACAGGGCAATTGTGGAAGCCCAATCTCTGACAATCTCCAACAAGAGAAGAAAACACCTGGCTCCAGGGAGTGAGCAAGTGGCTTAACCGAACAATTCCCTCTCCAGTGCCCCTTCTCCCCGAGATTCCGCAGGGCTAGGGAAGTGCGGGTGTCCAGCCTGTGGGTGTCAGAACAGCTGCGGAGATATTTCCCCCACAGGGACACTCAGCTACACTGGCCATCTCCATGGGGGTATGGGCAGAAACCACAGGGTCCCCACCTGGGTCTACCTACCTGGTGCAATAGGACTTATTTTCAAATCATCGAGGCCAAAAAGCGATCGGAATGAGAACGGGGCTTCGGCGGCAGGCGGATCGTTTTCCCCCATGGCGACTATTTCAGGACCTCTGACATCCGGCTCCACCTCCACCTCCACCTCCTTAGCGGAGGAAAAACAGAAAACGTTGATTCGCCGATTTACAGCTGTAGCATCAGGTGCATCTTGCTCACACGGTAAATCTTTGAAATTCGACAGGCCGCACACAGCGCATTCCGTGTGGATTAACCAGAAACACCCGTCTGGTGAGAATACATTTAGTCTGAGCCATGGCAGATAACAGAAAAGCTTCTAGAGTTAGCAAAGAAAGTATGAGCTGAATTCCATTAAGACGACTTTCCCGTGCTTTGTCCAACCAATCTTCAAACTGACTGCGTAGCTTCACTTCAGAGAGATTCCCTTTCACCATTTAGAAGTTACCGACCGTATCGTCACTCTTGGGAAGGTAAATCACTCTCAAGTCCCTTTCCGTCCCTTTTTTGCCATTGTTTCCACCTGTCCCACGTAAACGCACTTCTTACCTGAACGTCTGGTACACCTACCAAAAGCGGAAGAAGTTTCGATACTCACATAATACTCGAGTCCCAGAAATGTGGATGGCACCAGGGAAGGGATAGTTGGCCACAGTATTAGTAGCTTCCCATAAACTCAGCCCTTCCCTGGCTCACATGAGCATGACCTCATTAAGAATGAAAGTATCCAAGCCGTCCGGTGCCCAGTCCTTCGCCCACATAACAAAGTGGGGAGTGGCTTTGGACCAATGGCTTGCATCAAAACAACCTGGGCTGTGTTTCTTGTGAAAGAATTCCACCTATCGCAAGGCAAAAGAGACAGAGGCCTTTCCAAGTCCTTCCCTGTCACCCCGAGAGGGCGGAGGAAGTAGGGAAATAGCAGAATGTTCCCGGTTAAACTCCAGTTCCCTCTTCCAGATATCAGGCATGGCTGCCCTGGGAACCTGCTTCCTCCAAGGGCTGAAATCCGCAGAGGCTCCAGCAGGCATAGAAACACAGATATCCAGGTCATGCGCTTTCGTTCCCTTTTGGGGCTACCTGGGGTAATGTTTGGGATTCCAAAGGAATGCAGTGAGCCGTTTGAAACAAACTGAGCCGTTTGAAACACACGGTCGTAGTAAAATCTAAACAAGAGTTTTGTGCCAAAAATGTTTATTTCATTTCTATGGCAAGAATAGCTTAGAAGAATATCTTAGACAAACAAGTTCATGGTGGGCCATGTTTTGGCTTTCATTCTTGCTGATGCGTCTGTTTACTATCAGCATGTAGCACACTACACAGTGTATCTGAATCAAAAGAATAAGCGGGCAAATGCCTTCTGAAAGATGGAACCAGGGTGTGAAAACGTCCCCTCCCAGACAGGCTGGGGTTGGCAGCTGAACAGCATTGAGAAATGCTGAGAGGCTTCTCTCCGAACACCCATTTTACTCACCGTTTCTGGAGCTGCCATCATTAAAAGCAGAAGTAATTTCCTCTTTCATTATAAAAACAAGTGTGATGGTAAGCAGGCCGCCAACAGGTCAGACCGATGGGGGAAACGCTTCCCCGAGTCGCTCAGCTTTGTTGACTCAATCATCGTAGCAAATGGCATTATCGCGGGCACCTGTGTAACCCAAGCTGCATGGGGCTATCAGGTAGCCCTGGGCGGTAAGGCTACAGAGACCAGGGAGGGGAAGATGTGGCTGCCCTTTCATTAGTCAGTAAGGTGAGCAAACCTTTTCAGAAACTTTGCCCCAGAGAGTCACTGGAACACACGCGCTCCTTTTACTTGAAAGCACCGCCAAGCCCTGCACAGTCAGTGATGGCCGTCAAGAGGCAGGCACACTCTTTGGTGGGGGTTTCTGTCCCTCCCTGTAACCGAGCCCCCAAATTCAATTCTGCAGCTGCCCTGCCGACACAAGACAGGGAGCCTGAAGATGGTCACTGAAGCCAGCGCTCCACAAAAGACAGGTCATGTTTCCTTCCTCGGAGGCCTCTGCGTCCCAAGAGGCTTCTGCACACAAACCTGCTTCAAGGGGTTTTAGCAGGGGAGGACAATTCCCTCCTGCTCTGAGGACCGGAGCTCCGAGCATCTTTGAAGAGCTGAATTTACTATTGTGGATGGGGAATCCTGAGTCTAAGCATTTCTTCAGCAAATATTGAGCAAGCATCTGCCGTGAGTCAGACTCTAGACACGGTGCAGACACAAAAACGACAAAGCGCTCTCTTGGGGAGCGCTCATCTCAGGGAGCGAGGAGGCGGGGAGGTTCTGAGAGTGATGGGGGCAGAGTGGTGGCAGGACGGCCTCTAGAGAGAGTGATGTTTCAGCAGGGACCCTGGTAACCAGTGAAGTGAATCTTATGAAATTGCTGCAAGGAGGTGACCACCAACTCCAAAGCCCGGAGAAGGGGCTATGCTGGTGTTTGAGGAACCCCAAGAGGGACTGTGAGCCCAGAGAGCAGGGAACAGGGAGTACCAGGAGGTGAGGTTGGCGGGGCCAATGGCAGATCCCGGGGCCCAGGGGCATGGGGAGGGCTCTGATTTGCCTTTGGTGTGCGGAAATCCTCAGGGGATCTGGATGGGGCGAATTCGGATGGACAGGCAGGGCACAGAGTGGGGTAAGATTGGGGGACACGAGGGCAGCCACGGGGAGGCTGCACCTCATGGGCCACGAGGGCCATGACTTGGACTAGGCGCTAGTGGTGCTGACGGTGGGGACTGACTGCCTGAGACTGATTTTGAAGGCAGAATTGGCGGGATGTGCCGATGACAAGCGCCTGGGAGACGCGTCCGGGCAGTCCATGTCGAAGTCGGCCTCGCCCCCTCCCAGTGGGTGCCTGCTCACATACCTGTCAGTGCCCTTTGACTCTGATGTGAGGTCTCCTTCAGGCTCACTTCTCTCTCCTTCACCTCTTCCCTGGCTACTCTCTCCGGTCCCTGAACGAATGTTTGCCCTCAAAGGCAATGGCAGGAAATTTAACATGCCATCCTTTCCTTGCTTTCCCTGTGTGTGGTAGGAGTAAGCCGTCAGGGGACGGATTCTGGCATGAGCTTTCACTCCTAAGACCCTGCAGGGCTCAGCACAGCCATGTGTGTGTGACAGGGGCTTTGTATCCATGGATGAGCTGACCCAGGGGAGCAAATCACACCACGTCGACATGCATAACCAACAATGAGGGCATGTTAGCACGTGTCAGACGTACGTTAAAGGTCAAACCAGCTCCCAGGGGGTAGGAGGGAAACGCCCCACAAAAATGGCTGGTCTTCCTCGCCATAAAATAGCCTCTCAGAGGTTCACCTACAAATCAATTCCATGGAGCTCAAACTACAATGTTGAAGAATCAGAGAAATAAGCGTATTTGGGGCCTAGCACATGATAGTTACGAAGCCAGTGTGGTGAGCAGACCTGGTTTCGGGGCACACGCGCCTTATCCTGTCCTGATGTCTCTCCTGGGAGCCCTGCGAAGCTTTAGTAACGATTTGCAAACAGCTTATCTGAAGGCACCTTCTCTTCAGTAAGTGAGCGGGGAAACTGGTAGTCTCTTGCCTGTTGGGCTTGGAAGATAACTTTTCAAGTTGTGAAGGAAGGATTAAGTTGGATAGGACATCTCCCGGCTTACACAAATAAGATTTTTTTACAAGAGAAATGCATAGAAGCATTTTTCATTTTATTTTATTTTAGACACGAGTTTTGCTCTTGCTTCCCAGGCTGGAGTGCAATGGTGTGAACTCGGCTCACTGCAACCTCCGCCTCCCGGGTTCAAATGATTCTCCTGCCTCAGTCTCCCAAGTAGCTGGGATTACAGCCATGTGCCACCATGCCCGGCTAATTTTCTATTTTTAGTAGAGATGGGGTTTCTCCATGTTGGTCAGGCTGGTCTCGAACTCCCAACCTCAGGTGATCCACCTGCCAAGGTGATCCACTTGGCCTCCCAAAGTGCTGGGATTACAGGCATGAGCCACCGTGCCCAGCTGCATTTTTCATTTTAATATGTTATAACCATAACACAATTGCTCAAAGCAGGGTTTATTATTTAGAAGAGAAAAATATACCTGAGTAGAGATTATTTCACACACACAGCTGCTTTTTCCTTTTGGGTCACAAGCTTCCTCTATTTGCAGACTTTCAAGTTCAAGATAAATCATTTGATTGTGGAATTATTTCATCCTTTGAGTTCCTCAAGGAAAAAGAACACTGAACTTTCAGGTTATCAAGCTAAGTGGAATAAGCCAGACGGAGAAAGACAAACGCTGCCGGATCGCACTTATACGTGGAATCTTCATTAAAAAAAATGAGGCCGGGCGTGGTGGCTCACGCCTGTAATCCCAGCACTGTAGGAGGCTGAGGCGGGTGGATCAAGAGGTCGAGAGATCAAGACCGTCCTGGTCAACATGGTGAAACCCCGTCTCCACTAAAAATACAAAAAATTAGCTGAGCATGGTGGCGTGTGCCTGTAATCCCAGCTACTCAGGAGGCTGAGGCAGGAGAATTGCCTGAACACAGAAGGCGGAGGTTGCAGTGAGCCAAGATCACGCCATTGCACTAAAAAAAGAAAAAAAAGAAAGAAACCTTGTGGCCGGGCGTGGTGGCTCACGCCTGTAATCCCAGCACTTTGGGAGGCCGAGGCGGGTGGATCACGAGGTCAAGAGATCGAGACCATCCTGGCCAACCTGGTGAAACCCCGTCTCTACTCAAAAAATATAAAAATTAGCTGGTCATGGTGGCGCGTGCCTGTACTCCCAGCTACTCAGGAGGCTGAGGCAGGAGAATTGTCTGAACCCAGGAGGCGGAGGTTGCGGTGAGCCAAGATCGCGCCATCGCACTCCAGCCTGGGTAACAAGAGCAAAGCTCTATCTAAAAAAAAAAAAAAAAAAAGAATACATAGAGAATAAAGTGGGGGCTCTCAGGGGAGGGCGTAGGGGCAGGAAATGGAGAGGTGTGGGTCACAAGGTGCAAAGTGGCAGATGTGTAGAATGAAGAAGTCCAGAGATGGAAGGTACAACTGACAACCAGAGGTATAATGTCTTACTGAATAGTGAAAATTTGCAGAGAGCAGATTTTAGTTTCTTTTACCATAAAAAAAGTAAAAAAGTAACGATGCAAGATGAAGATATGTTAGTTTGCTTAATGATGGTACCCACTTCACTAAGTGCAAATATATCAAAACATCACATTGTATACCTCAAATATGAACAGTGAAAAGAATATTATTTAAAAATCAGACCAGGCACGGTGGCTCACACCTATAATCCAGAACTTTGGGAGGCCGAGGTGGGCGGATCACCTGAGGTCTGGAGTTTGAGACCAGCCTGGCCAACATGGAAAAACCCCATCTCTACTAAAACTAAAAAGATTAGCCAGGCATGGTGGTGGGCACCTGTAGTCCCAGTTACTCAGGAGACTGAGGCAGGAGAATCACTTGAACCCAGGAGGTGGAGGTTGCAGGGAGCCAAGATCATGCCACTGCACTCCAACCCAGGCAACAGAGTAAGACTCTGCCTCAAAAAAATAAAAATGAAAATATATAGATAAATAAATATCATAATATGCTCACATTTAATGGTGAAATATTGAGACCTTGTCCTCTGAGATGGAGAGTTATACAAGAAGGCACACTAGTACCACATCTGTTTGGCATTTGACTTGGGGTCCAAACCAGTGCAATAAACCCCAAAAAATAAGAAAAGGAACTATTCTGCACATTCATAGACCAGTCTATGTGTGGACACACAGTTTCATGTATGTTTACCTTTGTGAGAAACCACCCAAATGTTCCCCAAAGTGGTCAGACAGTTACATACTCCTACCATCACTGTGTGAGAGCTCCCCTCTCCCCAGCCTTGTCTAAACCTGGTATTGTCGGTCTTTTCCATTTTAGCTCTTCAGTGGGTGTGTGTGGAGTCTCGCTGTGGTTTTAATTTGCATTTCCCTGATGACTAATGATGTTGGCACCTTGTCACATCTATGTCTGTATCTTCTTTTGGCAAGTAACTTTTTCGATATTTTGCCCAATCTTAAACTAGAAACTTGTTTTCTTATTATTGATTATAAGTATCTATAAACTATTCTGTATATTCTAGATACAAGTCCTTTGTCAGGTATATGTATAGTGATACTTTCTCCCAGTCTGTGATTGGCTTTTTAATATTCTTTACAGTGTCTTTCAAAGAGCAGAATTTTTCAACTTTGGTGAAGTCCAGTTCATCATTTTTTTCTTTTATTGCCTTATTCATTTTATGCCCTAAGAAAGCTTTGCAAACTCTAACATAGCAAGCATTTTTTTCTAGGTCTTTTAAAGAAATTTTATAGTTTTAGCTTTTACATTTTGAGTTAGTTTTTGTATATAATATGAGGTAAGGGTTGAGGTTCATTTTTTCCCATACCAATATGCAGGTTTCCTAGCATCCATTTTTTTTTTCCTGAGACAGGGTTCTGTCACCCAGGCTGGAGTGCAGTGATGCAATCACAGCTCACTGCAGCCTTGACTTCTTGGGCTTAAGCCATCATCACACCTTGGCCTCCTGAGTAGCTGGAACTACAGAGATATGCCACCATACTTTTTTTTTTTTGTCTGAGACAGAGTCTCACTCTGCTGCCCTGGCTGGGCCCACGTGGTCCTTTCATCTTAGCCTCCCAACATGCTGAGATTATAGGCATGAGCCCCTAGCACCGTTTATCGAAAGCATTATCCTTTCCCCCACTGAATTTCATTGACAACTTTGTTGAAACTCGGTTGATGGTAGGCATGAATCATTTTGCATTACCCAGTGACACACTATGACATACTATGGCAACCTGATTTGTAAATGTTTATGAAAAAGCAAATGACAAAGTCAGAGAGTTTAACACTATAGTAATTAAAACAGTGTAGAATGGGCACAAAATGGACAAATCAAACAAGAGAGCATAACAGAAAAAACTAATCCATATACAGTCACTTGAAGCCTCCTACTGCAATTCACTGGGCAAAGGATGGCCATTTCAATGGGCAAGTAGATGAAAGTTTACCCCTACCTCACACCATACACAGAATGAATTCAAATAGATCATAGAGCTAAATACAAACAGCAAAAGTAGCACAACTTTTATAACAGAGCATAGATTATCTTCATCAATGTTGGATTAACAACAATCTCTTGAACAGGATGTAGAAAACCCTAACCAGAGTTCCTACAAATTGATAAGAAAAAGCAAACAACCTAGTGAAAAAAAAAAGAGCAGAAAATCTGAACAGGAACTTCCCCAGAGAGGATATTCAAACTGGCAATAAGCCTGTGAAATGGTGCTCAATATCATTATCCCTCAGGGAAATGCAAATGGGTACCACAGGTAGGTACCAGTACACATGACCACCCCCGAGAGGGGCTAAAATTAGGGACCGATAATATCAAGTGTGAATGAGGATGCAGAAATTTTTACAGCTGCTTGGCAGTTTCTAACGGAGTTTCACATGCTCTGTAATCCAACGAACCCATTTCTAGATGCGCAGATGCACACCTAACAGAAATGCATGTGCAGTCCACTCAAAGACAAGACATATAAGAACGTCCTCAGCAGCATTAGTTACAATAGCAAAACAACTGAAAACCTCCCAAATGCACATCAACAGAAATATGCATGAATTAATTATGGTATATTTATTTTATTTTATTTTATTTATTTCTTATTTATTTCTTTTTGAGCTGGAGTCCTGCTGTGTCCCAGGCTGGAGTGCAGTGGTGCAATCTCCACTCACTGCAACCTCCACCTCCCAGGTTCAAGTGATTCTCCTGCCTCAGCCTCTCGAGTGACTGGGATTACAGGTGCCCACCAGCATGCCCAGCTAACTTTTGTATTTTTTAGTAGAGACGGGTTTCACCATGTTGGCCTGGCTGGTCTCGAACTCCTAACCTCAGGTGATCCACCCACCTTGGCCTTTAAAAGTTCTGGGATTACAGGCATGAGCCACTGCACCTCGCCAGTATATTTATTAATCAAATACTACACAGCAATAACAGTGAACTAACTGTGGCTACAAGCAATAATGTAGGTAAATTTTACAGACATAATTTGAAGCAAAAGAAACCAGAAGTGATAGAAAATATGCTATATGCTTTTATTTATGAGGCTCAGCAGCAGGCACAATTCATATACAAGCGGTACAGCAGTTTCCTTCATGGGGGAGGGAGGAGATAACTGGAGGAGGCTGGGCAGGAGGCAGGGGTGCGTCTGAGATTCTGAGAATGTTGCAGAGCAGGCTTTCTCTACCTTGGCACTACTGACATTTTGTTGGGGAGGCCCTCCTGGCACTGTGGCATTCCCGGCCTCTACCCACCAGTGCCAGTACCACAATGTCTACCCCCACCACCGCCGCCCCCACCCACAGTATGACAAAAAATGTCTCCAGATATTGCCAAATGTCCCGTTGGGTGGAGGACGTGCAAAATTCCCCCGGTTGCACTGTTTTATTTTGGGTCCTGGGGGAATTACGGGTGTGGGCTCCTTTATGGAAATTCCTTGATCTGTACACTTATGATGCATCAGCTTTTCTGTACACATATTAAGCTTTTAAAGTTTTTAAAATAAGAAAACAAGTCAGCAAATGACTGAAAGAACCAGCAAGTTTTCCAGCAATCCCAGAGAGAGTGGATAGAGTGGGGTTTAATGTCTTGTTCGCAGACAAGGAGACTGGGATCCAGGGTGGCTCAGGGCAGGCGGCCGGCAGGGTCCTCCTACCCGCACTTCCTTCCCCCTGCTCTCAGGCATTCTTGCTCCCAAACACTGACCAAGTCCCTGTTGAGGTTGGTCCCATGCGGGGGCTCGGCTGAACCTTTACGCTCATGCTGGAGACAGTTTGTGTTGGTGGACACTGCACCCAGCACCCTGCAAACAGAATTCTGAAAACCAGTATCTCATGCAAACAGGATATCAGCTTTTGTCAGAAAGATCAAAAAGGGCTTGAGGTTTTTCTTCACAGCCTCAGCCTTGCCTCTACCCCTCCCGCTTTATCTCCTCGTTTCTGTGTGCAGGCGAGCTTCTTGGCCTGTGGGCAGGAAGAGATGGCAGCGGGGGAGACGCAGGTCTACGCCAAGGTCTCCAACAAGCTCAAGGGCCGCAGCACCCCCTTGCTCCTGGAGCCCCTCCTGGCCATGGGCTTCCCGGTGCACACCTCGTGAGTACTACCCAGAGACCCTGGGGCCCAGCCAATGGGGCTGGGGCCAGACCCTGCTGCGGCCCCTGCCGTGGAGCTGCAGGGGCTCAGGGCACGGCCTCCGGTCAAAGCCGTGCACCTTGTGGGGTGACACACTGCCTCTTCAGAAGGCTCCCTTCCGCTTTTCATAAAGGACATGATCTTGACCAAGCTTGTCCAACCCACGTGTGGCCCAGGACGGCTTCAAATGCTGTCCAGCACAAATTGGTAAACCTTCTTAAAACATCATGAGATTCGTGTTTGTTGTTTGGGTTTTTTTAGCTCATTAGCTATCGTTAGTTTTATGTCTGGCCCAAGTCAATTCTTCTTCCAGTGGGGGCCCGGGAGGCAAAGATTGGAAACCCCTGGTATTCTTGACCTTTGAATCACTAGCTCTGCTGGCTGATGCCAGGGGGTCCTGAAGTTGTGGAAATCGGAAGCCATGTATTACTCCAGGTGCCTCATTTTGGGGGCTTGGGGGACTCGGGGCCTGGATGTTATCTCTGTGTGCAGCTCAGCGACTCTGAAGGTGGCATTTCAGGGTGTTCAAACTCTAGCGTAAAAGACCCCAAAGCCCACTGAGTCCCTAACACTGGGACCAACTGTCAGCAGGACCAACACTGCCCGGGGAGGGCCGCTTGTCCTCAGGGAGGATCCCTTGAGCGTCCGATAACGAAACAAATGGGTGGGAACTGCGGACGCAGCGCGAGCTGGCCCCTGTGGGAAGGGTCTGTGTGGGGGAGAGTTTAGCCTTTGGAGTCGCCACTCTCGGAGGGGGAGGAGATGTGACCAACACTGGGTTTGGCAGCTTTCATGGCAAACCAGCGCCTTCGATCGGGCCCATGCGTTTTTCACGTGGAAAAATGAATCCGAAACACACTTGAGGTGCCTTTGGGTTGGAGAAGGAGCTGAACTTTCCTTCCACACTGTCACAAAAGCTGGGCCAAATTCGGTAAAGCAACTTTGAAGCTAGATAAATCCCTTATTCTCCCCGAATCAGCCCTTGGTTGCCACCGTTATGTTCAAGCTAATCCAGGGCCTTTGAATGGGGAATGCGTTCAGGCGTGGGGAGTGCAGCCACCGAGCACCGTCCAGGCAGCGGATACAAGGACAGTGGGTACAAGGCAGGCTTCATCCTCTACTCGCCACCCAGTGCAGGCAGGACCCCTGGCCCAGAGAGAGCGTTAGTGGTGGGGGTGGGGCTTGAACCAGCCCTCTGTGCCTTTGAAGGAGTCCACGTTGTATTTTGCTGTTGAACCTGTAGCATGGACTCCTACTCAAAATTCCTTCCGGTTTAAACATTAAACACATGTTGGGAGAAGAGAAGTGTGTGAATTTCCTCACACCAGAGCACCTCCAATAAGGCCCTGACCCGAGGCCACCCTGTTCAAACCTCTCCAAGTGGCACCCACCCAAATAGCAGCATCGGGCACCACGTGGTGGGTGCCTCATGCACACCCGCTGTTTCCAGTCGGCAGTCCTGATAAATTGCCTTAGCTGCATTCCATTGTTCGATTTGGTCCAGTTCAGCCAAATTCAATGTGATGCACATATGTCCTGGTTACCATGATGAGTAGGACACAGCCCTGTATTCAGGGAGCTCTTGGTCTAGCAGCGGAGAGCCGAGGGAGCAAGGGACTGTGAGAGCCGTGACAAGTGCCCGCCTGGTGCTTTGGGAAGGGCTGTTTCCCAGCATGGGAGACGTGTGGGAGCTGAGCCTGAGGATCAGGCCATTTTGCTAAGGGATGTTGGGGTGAGGGAAGCGTTTGTCAGGGAAGCATGTGTCCGAGCAGGGACACACTCCACCGCAGCTGCCTCCAGGATCCACAAGGTGGGTCCATTTGCTCTAGGTAGCAGGGAGGGGCGGGCCAGGGAGAGGGATTGCAGGAGTGGGCAGAGGTCAGGTACTCAGCACCAAGACCCCGTGCCAAGGGCCAGGGCGGGTAGCCAGGGAAGGAAAGTGGGGGGTGATGTGAGCTGGTCAGCACTGTCCAAAGCCACAATGGTGGCACTCAGAGGACAGGGACCTCTGGGCACATGCCCACCAGAAGTTCAGCGTCAGGCCCTCTTTAGAGCACACCCCGAAGATCCGGGAGTGCAAGGCTACCCCTAACTCTCTGACCCTTTTCCCAAGAATGAGTGATGTGACTCTGTGCATGTGTCTGCTCTTCTGCAGGCTGAAAGCGCTGGCAGCCACAGGCAGGAAGACGGCGGAAGAGGCCTTGGCCTGGTGAGTGCAGCTGCTCCTGTAGACCCAGGGGCATCTGGGCTGAACATCCTGCGCTTGAGGGCCCCCTCCCTCCAGGGTGGACACCAGGAAAAGCGTGGTGCCTCTGGGTGGGATGGGCCACTGCGGAAGTGAACCAAAGTAACCTCGCTGCTACTCACAGGGCACCGAGGGGGGGCAAGGCTCCATCTTAAAAATAAAATAACTGGCCGGGCGCGGTGGCTCAAGCCTGTAATCCCAGCACTTTGGGAGGCCGAGGCGGGTGGATCACAAGGTCAAGAGATCGAGATCATCCTGGTCAACATGGTGAAACCCCGTCTCTACTAAAAATAGAAAAAATTAGCTGGGCATGGTGGCGCGTGCCTGTAATCCCAGCTACTCAGGAGGCTGAGGCAGGAGAATTGCCTGAACCCAGGAGGCGGAGGTTGCGGTGAGCTGAGATCGCACCATTGCACTCCAGCCTGGGTAACAAGAGTGAAACTCCGTCTCAAAAAAATAAATAAATTAAATAACTATCGAATGAAAAGAAACATAGTAGCTATCTAAATTTAGTCTAGTTTTGGTTTGGGTTTTTATATGTAATTTGAAGCTTGAGGTAAAACACACATGTGAGTTTCTTCCACAAAGAAACTCCACATGTGAGTTTCTTCCACAAAGAAACTCCACATGTGAGTTTCTTCCACAAAGAAACTCCACATGTGAGTTTCTTCCACAAAGAAACTCCACATGTGAGTTTCTTCCACAAAGAAACTCCACATGTGAGTTTCTTCCACAAAGAAACTCCACATGTGAGTTTCTTCCGCACCCTCCAAGAGACGCTGGGGCCACAGACGATCTGAAGACCAGGTATTGGGTCTTGCTGTCAGCTTTCTTTCATCTTTTCCACCTGTGAGTTTGGAATGAGACTCAGGTGGGTCTGAGGACAGGATGGACACCAGCCAGTTCTGTCCTGCACGCAGCTCCACCGCAGGTGCCTCCGCCAATAGGATGGCACTGGGATTAATTTATGTCATGAGCATATATTGTGCGTTCGGTGTGCCCTCTAATTCTGCATTGCTGTCATTGCTGTTGTGTGCTCTCGGAAGGGAGAAGCCTTTTCGTTGTGGCGGTGGGTGAAGCCAGCTTGCTCTCTGTTGCAGGCTGCATGGTCATTGCAGTGACCCTTCCCTAGACGACCCCATCCCCCAGGAGTATGCCCTTTTCCTCTGTCCAACGGGGCCCCTGCTGGAAACACTTCAAGAGTTCTGGAGAGAGAGCAAGCGCCAGTGTGCAAAGAACAGAGCTCATGAGGTCTTCCCACACGTGACACTCTGTGACTTCTTCACGGTGAGTCAGCCCAGTGCACCTTCAATGCTCTTCATCACTGCAGCTGGAGGCATTTTTTCTGTGATAACTAGGCCATGATGGGACAAAGGTGACTCTAAGTGGGATTGTCCAGAACTGCATCATTACCTGGCGTCTTCATGTGAGCTGTGCTCTATTTTCCTCTTTGCTTTCATCTGGTAAACTCCTATTCATCCCTCAGAACACAGATCATTTATCCCCTCCCTTTTTTGAGTCTTCTCCAGCTCCCCAGGCAAAAGGAGTTGCTGCCCATTTCTTGTTCACGTGTCTAGTGGCACCTTCTTATTATATGGGCCATGTGTCTGGTCCAGCACTGCATCCCTCACGAGACTGAGTCCCTCAAGGGAGGGCAGCTGCTCCACTCATCTTTGCACCCAGAAACTAGCACAGTCCCTAAAACAGAGTTGGTGCTTCTAAAATGCATGATAAGTCAACTCAAGAACAGGTGATGGTTGGCTACTCCCAGAGGCAGAACTTTTCCCGTCTCAGGGACCAGCCCTCCAATTCAGAAAAAATGGCCCAGCGGGTAGCTCCATGGGAGCACAAAATGACCCAGGGGACAGCTCCACAGGGCACTGGGAAGGTGAGAAGGATGCAGGGGCTGCTCAAGAGAAAAGAAGGAGAAGGTGCGGACAGACAGCCACAGCCTCCACGGCTCCACCAGAGGGCCCCGGGAAGGGCACATCCACTTCCGCTACCCTGGCCTGACCCCAACTCTGTTGTTGGCAAACTGATTGCTTCCACTCATTTCAAGGGATTCCATCAGGGCCCAAGGAACCCTCCATTCCAACACCAGGCTCCTCCGTGCTGGATGGAAAGGGGAAATGCAATCTCTGCAGGGAAAAGATTTCTGGAAGATGTCCCAGGAGAAGCACCCTCCGAAGCCTCCAACCACCACCCTGGATTGCCTGAAACTTTCAGGAATTCCCACAACACAGGACTAAGCCTGGGAAAGCCCCAGGCAAGCCAAGAGACTTTTCACCCTACATAGACATCGATGGCATCTGTGACAAGTAGACCTCCTTCTGGGTCACCCTCTGGAGCAAATGGGAAAAGGCAAGGCAGCCCATGCCATGTGACACAGCTCAGAAATCAGAGTAGGCCTTGGCCCCCAGCTCCTTCCCCAACCCACTGAGACACAAGCACATGCACGGACACACGCACAGAGACACACACATAGCTTACACACATAGACACACACACATATACATGCACACAGACATATGTACATACAGACACACAGACATACACAGATAGACACAGAGGCATATACATGGCACACACAGATATAAAACATACCTGCATACAGACACACACACACGGACACAGAAACATACAGATATAAATGCATAATGCACGCAGATATAGACAGACACATAGACACACAGACATGCACATAGATACACATGCACACAGATACACACAGATAAACACACACAGGAATACACAAATGCATACAGATACACACCCACAGAGACACACAGAGACACACACATGCACAAACACAGACACACACATCCATGCACAGACATGCACACACACAGACACATATATAAGTACCACATGCACATATATGCACAAAGATAAACATGCATACACACAGACACACATAGACACACACAGACGCACAAATAGACATACACAGATGCACATATAGACATACACAGGCACACACAGACATACACAGACGCACATATAGACATACACAGGCACACACAGACACACACATAGACACACCCAGATGCACACTGACACACACAGACACACATAGACACACACAGACGCACATAGACACACACAGACGCACATATAGACACACACAGACACACATAGACACACACAGACACACATATAGACACGCACAGACACAGATAGACACACACAGACGCACATAGACATGAGCACACAGACATACACAGACACACATATAGACATGCACAGACACACAGACACACATAGACATGTGCAGACACACATATAGACATACACAGACACACATATAGACATACACAGACACACATAGACACACACAGACGCACATTGACACACACAGACGCACATATAGACACACAGAGATGCACATATAGACATAGACACACACAGACGCACATATAGACATACACAGACGCACATATAGACACGAACAGACACAGATAGACACACACAGATGCACATAGACATGAGCAGACACGCATAGACATACACAGACACACATATAGACACGCACAGACACACATTGAGCAGACACACATAGACATACACAGACACACATATAGACACGCATAGACACACATAGACACACACAGATGCACATAGACATGTGCAGACACACATATAGACATACGCAGACACACATATAGACATACACAGACACACATAGACACATACAGACGCACATATAGACATTCACAGACACACAGACATACACAGACATATAGACACGCACAGACATACATACACACAGACGCACATAGACATGTGCAGACACATATAGACATACACGGACACACATATAGACATACACAGACATAAATAGACACACACACAGATGCACATATAGACATACACAGACACACAGACATACACAGACACACATATAGACATACACAGACACACATAGAGACACAGACACACATAGACACACACAGACGTACATAGACATATACAGACACACATAGACATACACAGACGCACATAGACACACACAGACACACATAGACGTGTGCAGACACACATATAGACATACACAGACACACATAGACACACACAGACGCACATATAGACATACACAGACGCACAGACGCACATCGACATACACAAACGCACATATAGACATACACAGACACACATACACACAGACGCACATATAGACATACACAGACACACATATACACAGATGCACATATAGACATACACAGACACAGAGACATACACAGACACACATATAGACATACACAGACACACATACACACAGACGCACATATAGACATACACAGACACACATAGACACACACAGACGTACATAGACATACACAGACACACATAGACATACACAGACGCACATAGACACACACAGACACGCATAGACACGTGCAGACACACATATAGACATACACAGACACATGTAGACACACACAGATGCACATCGACATACACAGACGCACATATAGACATACACAGACACATATATAGACATACACAGACACACAGACGCACATCGACATACACAAACGAACATATAGACATACACAGACACATATATAGACATACACAGACACACAGACGCACATCGACATACACAAACGAACATATAGACATACACAGACACACAGACGCACATATAGACATACACAGACACATATAGACACACACAGACGCACATAGACATACACAGACACACATAGACACACTCAGACGCACAGACATGTGCAGACACACATAGACACACACAGACGCACACACGCACACCTCCCTCTGTTGTTAGCTCCTCCCAGCCCCCTACCCCAGGCCTGGCCTCACCGTGGTTAGTGGAGCTCCCCTCACAGGCAGAAGAGTGTAGCGAAGACTCGCTGTGTACCTTCCATGCTGTAAAATGAAAACACCAATCTTCTGAAGTGTGATATTGATCACGGCTACATTTATAACATGACTATTCTTGAAAATTATGTATCTGAGGCCAAGAAGTACAATGTGAAATGGACTCCAAAATGGGCATGCGCTCACTGTGTGGTTTTGTGCTGAGTGCCATCGAGGGCTGCAGAGAAAACAGACAGGAGGAATGTCAGGCAGGCCTGTCCACGGGACGCTGGAAACCGCATTCAGCAATGGGATCTGGCCTCATACTTGGGCATGTCAAAAGCACTATGGGAAATTCCAAGGTGAGCCCAGTGCTGGGAAGAGAAGGGATCCAGACCACCTCCCGCCAGGAGGTCGTGGGTCTGGGTTTCCCCTGTGGTCCCACATGGCCAATGGCACTGGAAAGGTCTTCAAGCCCAGGAAGTGGCCTGGCCAGGGTGGCAGGCAACACCAGGCCCAGATGCCAGGAAACACTGCGTCTGGCTGGAGGCGAGGGTGGGAGCCCCATGGGCAAGGCTGTCAGGCCAGCACCTGTCCGGCTCAGTGGGCAGGCTGAGCCCTGGCGAGGAATTCTCCAGGTGACAGAGAACCTGCAGCTTCAGGATCAGGAGCCACATCAAAAAGAGGGTCCCACAGCCACACAGGGGGCATCAGGGAGGCCAGGCCAGGGGCTGTGCAGGCTCAGGTCCTCCAGGGAGCAGACCCCAAGGCAGCATTCCAAGTGCAGGAAACACGCAGGGGAGAGACTGCTGGTGAAGGCAAAAGAGGAGAAGGAGAGGGTTGGAGGTGGGGCAGAGCCTTGGTGCCTTGGAGGAGTCCCCTGTGGAACCTGGCTCAGGGCTCAGCCGTGGACGAGAGGGCGGCCCTGCAGCTCTCTCCAAGACTCCAAGGCTGCCCAGGCACTGCTCAGAACCTGCTGAGTCCCCCTCCACTGCTCAGTCCCCCTCCACTGCTCAGTCCCCCTCCACTGCTGAGTCCCCCTCCACTGCTGAGTCTCCCTCCACTGCTGAGTCTCCCTCCACTGCT
>CM052665.1:55545481-55567206 GCA_028533165.1 Leontopithecus rosalia
CAGGCCGATGGAAGGCTTCATATAAAAACGCAGGCCGATGGAAGGCTTCATATAAAAACGCAGGCCGATGGAAGACTTCATAGCAGACCGATGGAAGGCTTCATGTAAAAACGCAGGCCAAGAGAAGGCTTCATGTAAAAACACAGGCCGATGGAAGGCTTCATATAAAAACGCAGGCCGATGGAAGGCTTCATATAAAAACGCAGGCCGATGGAAGGCTTCATATAAAAATGTAGGCCGATAGGAAGCTTCTGGACCCACGGTGGTCTTCTCCTTAAGTGGAAATAGCCTTGTTCGCATTAAGTGGTTTTTCAAACACTTAGCTATAGCCAACAGCCCGGGAAATGCCCAGAGGGGTGTGCCAAGCATCAAGCCTGACTGGGTGATGGTGACAGGGTTGGAGGCCGGTGCACATGGGGATACAGGTCTTCCCGCCCTCCGCCTCGAGTGGGAGACACACAAACCCTATGTGACCTATTTCTGTTGTATCAGAATGAGCTTAGTGCTCTCTCCTTGGCCTCTCCAGGGAAGGATTATTTAGATGCATGTTGAGAATCATCAAAATTCCCTGCTCTGCAAACACCAGCCCTGCTCTGGAGCCCGAGGCTGGGGTTGCTAGAAAGGCTTCTGGACTTGGCATCAGAACATGTGGATTTTTTCTGTGTCCCTGATGAGCAGCGTGACCTTAGTCAGTCAGGTCCACTCGCTCTCTTTTCTTTCTCTACAAAACGACGAGGGTTCTCACTCTTCAAGAACAATGTTGCCTGAGTCTGTGGCGCCCCCGCCCCAGTCCCCAGGACACAGAGGGTGCTCAGCATTGTCATGATTTGCCAGCTCCGAAATCTGACAAGGCCGCAGTGCCTTGGTGGGAGGGGCCCTCCTCTCTCTCCCCAGGAATGTGTCTGTCTCTGCCTCAGACACATGTGAAACACAGATCTTGGCCCATAAACCCAACCATGAATCCCGGGCTTTCATTTGGATTCCAGCTTGTGAGTCTGGAGACCGAATCTGCTGGGTAATTAGAGAGTAACCCCTGGTCTTTGTGGAATGAGTCTCCTTTGTCATTGATGAGCCAAAGATGGCTCTTTCATACCCCAGGCCTCCCTAGTGAACCTCAATGGCGACATCTTAAAAACAGGAAGACTGAGGCTGTGAAGGGTAAAGTGCCTGCCCAAGGTCACGTGGTGTGTGGAGTGGTGTCCCCTAAAAATGTATGTCCACCAGGAACCTCAGACCTCACTTGGAAATAGGACCTTTGCAGATGCAATTGGTTAGGAGGAGGTCACACTGGGTTAGGGTGGGTCCCCATAAGTGGAGAGGCCGCACAGAGACACAGAGAAGCCATATGCCAACTGAGGCAGAGACGGGAGTGATGTGGCCACAAGCCAAGGGATGCCTGAGGCCACAAGAAACTGGAAGACGCAAGAAGGACCCTTCCTGGGAGCTTTCAGGGAGAGCGCAGCTCTGCCAACACCTTGATTTTGAACCTCTGGTCTCCAGAAACAGGAGAGAATAAACGTCTGTTGTCAGAAGCCAATCCAGTGCCCTAACCAGTCTGGGGGAGCCAGGACCTGAACCCGGCTCCGTCCTGCTCCACACCACCTGGGTTCATGCTGAGAGGTCCCACTTCCTGTGCGAGCCAGCACTGACCTCGAATCCACGCCCTGACCCTGAGCAGGCTCTGTCCTGCCCTTCTCTGGCCCATGCCCTCAGCCTGACACCGAGTGGGTAGAGGGGCCTCTCCCAGTGACAAGTGACCAGTCACTGCTCTGAAGTGGCCAAGCGCCCTCTTGGGGCAAGTGCACCAGGCACCCTGCCCGCACTGGCCCTCCCCAGTGAAACGTCCCCATAGGCACGGGTCTGTGGAGAGAAGAAAACACAAGGGCCCATTCACAAGTCGGTGTGACTCACTCTGATGTCAGCCGCCAGCAGTGGGTCTTTCCCAGGCCACACTCACTCACATAGCAAGGCCGTCCTCCCCGACTGCTAAAAGACAGTCAGAAAAGGAATTTTCCCACCACCTACACACTCCCGCCGCTCTGGGCCGCGCGGCCTCGCACCTGGGACAGCCAGAGACTGTGGGAGCTTCCCATTTGCCTCTAAAGGCTCACCTCTCACGTAGGAGACAGCAGTGGGCTCCAACTTCAGGGCTCTGAGGAAAGGCTTGCATTATCCTCGACATTTTTAGGGGTGAGCAGATCCTGTCTGTAAGTGCCTTGCCATGGAGCGGGGGCAGGTGACCTCTGCACTGACACAGAGTCTCTAGCAGGAAATTTTAAGAGGCCGATTTCCCATGGCAGCCCTGGCAAGCAGCCACTGCCATCCTCCAGCAAATGCTGCTGAAACAGAAATTGGGCCTGGCCCAGAGGTTCGGTCAAGGTCACCTTGAAAAACGGAGGCACAGTGTGTCCTAAAACTAGGTCTGTCCACCCCAAAGTCTGTGCCATTCCCATCAAGACACCGACCGCCTCCCTAGGACATAAAATACTTTGTGCCCCAACTGAAATCAGATCCCAGCTGCCTCGGAGACACCAGCTGCTCTGCTCACTGGACTGAGAGCCCCCTTGCAAGACCAGGAGGGCCAGGGCCACTGGAGCAGAGGATGCCCAAAAAGACCGGAGACCCAGCCACTCCCAGGACCTCCTGCTTCACCAAAACCAGGTGAACCCTAAGACATTGTGTGTTTTATAGTTTTGCTGCCTCAAGAGTTTTCTTGAAACTCAACAATTAAACAACAAGCCAGTGAACTGGAGCTCAGGCCATGGGTAATGCGCACGCCCCAGGGAACGGAGCCCAGGTAACGCGCACGCCCAGGGGAACAGAGCCCGGGTAATGCGCACGCCCCGGGGAACGGAGCCCGGGTAATGCTCTCACCCCGGGGAACGGAGCAGCTGTTGGGAATGGAGCAGCTGTGAACTCTGTGCATCTGAGTCGCGCATTTGCGTAGCTGGCCTGCAAACCGATAGGCCCCCAAGACCCTGAACCCACGTCTCCATGCCCTCCTCTTCCCTGCTTCCTGGAAAAATCTGCAGGTATCCAGCCATCTCCCTTATGGTGTGAGTTCTGAGTGGGCCGAGTCCTTGCGTTGTTGAGGGAGCACGGAGGTGGAAGGAAGGACACATTTAGGTAACGGTGCCCTGGCACCCTCTGTGTTTCCCTGATTTCACAGACTGTACCGTGAAGCCGTGCACCAAGCAGCTGCATCTGACCTTGGCCCACAAGTTCTACCCCCACCACCAGAAGACGCTGGAGCAGCTGGCCAGAGCCATCCCCCTGGGCCACGGCTGCCAGTGGACGGCAGCCCTCTACTCCCGGGACATGCGCTTCGTGCACTACCAGGTGAGAGAGCTGGGCGGGGGCTCCTAAGAAGCAGATGAATGTACAGCCACCCACCAGACAGCGCGTACCCCTGGAGCCCTCCAAGGGAGATATTTTAGTAGCAAGGGAAATTTCTATTGCTTCTCTAAAACCGTTCTCTCTCTTGTGCAATTTGCAACTAGCATTCTTTTATATGTGAGTCAGAATGCACAGAAATTTTAACACAAAATAAAAGAATTTCCAGTATTAGAAAAGGAGGTCGGACATGGTGGCTCACACCTGTAATCCCAGCACTTTGGGAGGCCAAGGCAGGTGGATCATTTGAGGTAAGGTGTTCAAGATCAGCCTGGGCAACATGGTAAAACCCCGTCTCTACTAAAAATACAAAAAAAATTAGCCAAGCATGGTGGCACACACCTGTAATTCTAGCTACTCAGGAGGCTGAAGCAGGAGGATCACCTGAACCTGGGAGGTGGAGGTTGCAGGTAACCAAGATTGCACCAGTGCACTCCAGCCTGAGCAACAGGGAGACTGGCAAGAAAAGAAAGAAAGAGAGAGAGAGAGAGAGAGAGAGAGAGAGACGGAGGAAGGGAGGAAGGAAGGAAGGAGAGAGAAAGAGAGGGGAAGGGAAGGGAAGAAAGAAACAGAGACTGTTGTAAATACATGTTTTGCTTATTCTTATTAATTTTTTTAAGTTAGGGGTTATGCTAATCTCTATATCGTTCTAATTTTAGTTGTGTGTGCTGCCAAAGTGAACACAATTCACTTCAAATAACGTTTTGAATGGAACCTCATTCTGAGACTTCTTCCCCATGAAATGAAGTGTGTGGTGCTTCTTTCAGATCCAGAGAGCAAGTGTGAATGAATCCACCGTGTTCTGTGTCATACAAGAAGGTGCCAATAACTTCACACCAAGGAAGGCGGATGTGAAGGTCAGCTTGTGCCTTCAGATCTTTTGTAGACGGAAAAGAACCTAGGTGGATGGATGATGGATAGATCCCAAAATGTTTGCCTTTTTTTCTTTTCTTTTTTTTTTTTTTTTTTTTTTGAGACAGTCTGGGTCTGTTCCCAGGCTGGAGTGTAGTGGCACGATCTCAGCTCACTGCAACTTCCGCCTCGTGGGTTCAAGTGATACTTCTGCCTCAGCTTCCTGAGTAGTTGAGACTACAGGTGTGCACCACCACACCTGGCTAACGTTTGTATTTTTAGTAGAGAAAGGGTTTTGCTATGTTGGCAAGGCTGGTCTTGAACTCCTGACCTTGTGATTCAGCTGCCTCAGGCTCCCACAGTGCTGGGATTACAGGCATGAGCCACCGCGCCCAGTCCCAGAATGTATTTCTAAATCTATCCAAAGAATTCTATGCTGCATTTCGTTACGTTCTATGCTATGTACCGCTAGACAAAGCTTTGGACAGTGTCTTGGAGACACAGCACACATTGGATAGATAGCAGGCAGATAGCAGGAGGTAGCAGGTGACAGGCCTCCCACTGCTGCCATTTTCCAACGTAAATCTTTGCTGGAGACATGAAACCCCTTGGCTCTTTTCTAGACCCTGAGAGCCCTGTTCCAGTACCAACCCCAGAATGCGGACGAGCTGACGCTAAGTCCTGGCGACTACATCTTTGTGGACCGCACGCAGCAGGACGAAGCCAGCGAGGGCTGGGTGATTGGGATCTCACAGAGGACAGGCTGCCGGGGCTTCCTGCCAGAAAACTACACGGATCGAGCCAGCGAGTCTGACACCTGGGTTAAGCACAGGTGAGTGCTGCCTCTAGCAGCAGCCACATCATCTCTCTCTGTTACTGCGCGAGAGTGCCCGCCTGCAAACACAGTGCTTCTGAACCATTCCATCATTAGTAAAATGCATTCTCTATGCTGGCAAAATCATTCCTGCAGGTATATGGTAAGCGTCTTGGTTCGTGTGTGGTTTTCTGACGGTAACATTCCAAAAAGAATGAATTACTCTGCCTTAAAGTAATTTGGGATGGTCATCCCAAAATTATTTCCTTATCACAAACATAATAAATTCCACGCAGAGGTCCTGAGCTTGGGTTTATTTATTCTTCTGTCCTGAGTATAAACTGTAAGTCCTAGGGTGTATTGTTAGTTTTCTGTGGCTGTGTAATAAATTACCACAAAATTAACGGCTAAAACAAAGTGCACTTATTATCTGATTGTATTCATGGATTGAGAGTCACTCAGCTTAACTGGGTCCTCAGCTCAGGGTCTCAAGGCTGTAATCAAGGTGCCCACCAGGGCTGGGATCCCAGCTGAGGCTTCTTGCCCTCGCCTGAGCCTCCACACTTGGTGGAAGTGAGTTCCTTGAATCTGTAGGGCTCCTGGTGACACTTCTTCATCAGCTGGAGAATCCCTTGATTCTAGCCTTTTAGCATCATCTGGTGAGGCTAGGGATTTTCAGAACCATCAGGCACGGGTTCTTTTCTGTTTGATGTTCTTCCCCCAGTTTATCTTTCCTCTCCCGCTGCACTGTAAGCAACGTGAAGAAACTTAACACTGTTTGGAACTGTCCGTAGCTATGTAACCAGCATGACCGCTTCCAAGTTTTGCTCTCCATGGACAATTTCACTAACTTCTCTGGCACACATGGGAAGGATCCGCCTTGCTCCGATTTCCTGGAACACGTTTCGTGTTCTTTTCTGAGTCCTCTCTGGCGGATTCACCTTTAGCATCCCGTTTCCTAGCAGTCTGTTCGTGGTGATTTGGGCTTTCTCTACCACAGTCTCAAAAGTCTCTCAGCCTGTACTCAACTTCGCCAAGTCCCAGAGCTATTTCCACATTTTAAGTGCAGAAGGTTTCCAACTTACAACGGTTCGACTTAGGATTTCATAATGGTACGAAAGTGATATTCTTGAGTAGAAACGGTGCTTCAAGTGCCCGCATAGTCATTCGAGCTTCACTTTCAGTACAACATTTTATAAATTATATGAGATACTCAACACTTTATTACCAAATAGGCTTCGTGTTAGGTGATTTTGCCCCACTATAGGCTACTGTAAGTGTCTGAGCATGTTTAGGGTAAGCGAGGCTAAGCTATGACATGCAGTAGGTTAGGGGCATTAAATGCATCTTCAAGGTATGATGGGTTTGTTGGAACGTAACCCCATCTGCAGGTGAAGATGTTTGTTACGACAGCTCCCCATTCCTGATACCAAATTTAGTAAAAGTGTAACCAGAGAAGCAGAACCGATCACTTGCATACAATGTATAAGACATATAAATATTCATGCAGTTGTCCCTTGCTATCTGGAAGGCATTGGTTCCAGGACACCCAGAGATACCCAAATCCTCAGGTGCTCCAGTCACCGATATTTACATGCAACGTATGCACATCATCCTGCATCTTTCAAATCATCTCTAGGTTACCTATGATATGTAATATAGTGTTAATGCTATACGAACACTGGTTATACAGTATTTTTATTTGTATTTTTTAAATTGTTGTATTGCTTTTTTTTTTTCTTTGAGAATGGAGTTTTGCTCTTTTGCCCAGGCTGGAATGCAATGGCAAGATCTTGGCTCACTGCAACCTCTGCCTCCCAGGTTCAAGTGATTCTCCTGCCTCGGCCTCCCGAGTAGCTAAGTTTATGGGGACGTGCCACCACACTCGGCTAATTTTGTATTTTTAGTAGAGACAAAGTTTCTCCATGTCGATCAGGCTGATCTCGAACTCCCAACTTCAGGTGGTCCCGCCAGCCTTGGCCTCTGAAAGTTCTGGCATTAGAGGCGTGAGCCACCTTGCCTCACCGCTGTTTATTATCAATTTTTTTAAAAATATTTTTGGCCTGCAGTTGGTCAACTCCACATAATACTTTATATTGTATACACATGTATCACATATGCACATATATATATAGAAAGGTGTATATGTATATACACATCTATATGGATTTGGTACAACAAATTGCCTTATGCAGCTACTGGGGCTAGCTAAGCAGGGACAGGCAGGCAGGGAGGGAGGCGGGGAGGGAGGGAGGAAGGGAGGGTCCTACTCAAGCTGAAAGCCCATGGGCAAGCGGAAGCTTGTTGTCCACACGTGGGCAGCTGGAAGGACCACACGGGGCATGGGAGAGCAATCGCAGACACGGCTGCTATGAGTCTCTGAGCTTGGGGAAAGCCAAAGCTTTTTTTAAAAAAATGCCTGGCCAGGCGCAGTGGCTCACGCCTGTAATCCCAGCACTTTGGGAGGCCGAGGCGGGTGGATCACGAGGTCAAGAGATCGAGACCATCCTGGTCAATCTGGTGAAACCCCGTCTCTACTAAAAATACAAAAAATTAGCTGGGCACGGTGGCGCGTGCCTGTAGTCCCAGCTACTCAGGAGGCTGAGGCAGGAGAATTGCCTGAACCCAGGAGGCAGAGGTTGCGGTGAGCCGAGATCACGCCATTGCACTCCAGCCTGGGTAACAAGAGCAAAACTCCGTCTTAAAAAAAAAAATTGCCTTCCCACTGCATAAGTCAGGCCTGCTTGGACTACTCCTGCTTTTGATTAATTTGAATTCAACTGCTTAGGGGATCTAATCACATTTGCAGAATCTCCTTCTAGCAGCGCCTAGACTAGCATTTGATGGGATGGCTGGGAAGGCTGTGTGTGTTGCTTAGGATGACTACTGCCTCCCTTCCGTCCTGCAGCTGTCATGAGAATGCCTCTTGTAGCCCACCCTAATCAGTCACATGCTAACAAGGAAGTCTAGGGACTGTCGTTCAGTCTAGCCAAGTTGCCACGCTGTAAAGCCTTTGCATCGCGTGAAGGTAGCTTTCGTGAGCTTTTTCACTCTCTTCTCCCAGGTTCCAGTTGGGAGAGTGGAGAGAGCAGGCAGAGGTCAGAATACACGTGGTGAAAAAAGAGAAAAGCTGCTCAACCTCACGGGTGTGCATGTTGGGGTGGAGCTCTTGCAGGTGTCAAGACTGATGGTTGGAACAACTGAATGGTGAGAGCAGGAGGAGCAGGGCAGAAAGGCACAGAGAACCCTGTGTTGTGGGTCGGGGCTTCCTGGCCCCTTCAGAGCTGTGTGGCTGGGGAAGAGGGCCTGGAAAACCACCATCACGGCCATCCATCTATCTCCAGGCAGGAGGAGGTCTTAAAACCGTTTTACTGTTTCACTCATTTGTTTACTTCTCTCCCAAAATTTCCCACAGCTTCTCTAGGGTTCCTCCCACCACCCTGACAAATAAGTTAATCATTAGGTTGGACACAGATGAATCAGCGTCTACTCAATCTATAGATTTTCAGATCTGTGCTGGACACTTGCTGTGGATTCTACTTCTAGCATCTATATATCCAGGGAATTCTTGCCTGTACCCTTCCCACTGAGGTTCATACACAAGGCAAAACTATGAAAATTGTGACATTTTATTTGAGTTGTCATTGGAAACTACTTAAAAATTGTCAGAGACTATAAGGATAACTAATAAGACTAGCATTTTGAGTAAATTTAGAAAGAATATATTTTGAAGAGCTAAAATAAATGATTGCTTATTGGTTATTTTTATCTAAATCCCCCCCCAAAAAAAGAAAAGAAAAGATGATTCATCCATACAATAAAATATTTGCAGCTTTAAAATAATCAAGAGGGAGAATTTTATGTATTGATTTGGAAAAATTTGCAATATTTATTGATAAATGACAAAGTACGTTGCAATACAATGTATGTGGTATGATGTGCTTGTGGGGGAAGGAAAGACACATATATGTCTATACATACATGTGCACAATGTGTAATTCCACACATGCATATGTCTATAGGTTTCCTGGAAGGGAGAATGTCTAGAAACTTCCAACCATGGTTGTGTGTGAGTTCTAGGAATGGGAATCAGGAGAATGGAATAGAAATGGGCGAGAGACTTTTCAAACATTACCATTTCATAATGTTTACATATATGAAGCATATAAATACACTTCTTACTCAAAACGTAAATTAATTCATTTTAAATTTTAAGAAGAGAATATAAGAAAGTTGTGTCAAAGGGGGAATAAAGGTGGAGAAGCTAGACGAAGCCAGGGCTGGAGTTTGTCTTCACCGTGGCATGTGCTGAGAGCTCCTGGTTCTGAGCTTTCCCACATCCAGTGAGAAAACGGAGACACATTCAATCAACAGTCACCGCCATCCCAGACACGTGCAGACCAGTAGTTCAGGAGAAACACACATGTCCATGGGTCCAGGGGCCACATCTAAATCCCAGGATGTGGGTGCCACAAAGGATTGTAGAGATAACCGAAGGCAACACCCTGCTTGAGAGCTGAGAGGACTCGGGCCCAGGAGGCAGGAGGGTGGGTGAGGCCGTGCACTCAAGGGAGCTCCTGCTTTCCTGAAAGCTCAGTTCATCACCTGACCCAAACAACGGTCTAAGGAATAGAGGAGATGCTGGCTACACCCTAACTAACCATCTACATTCCAGGAGGGTCGAGGCTCCCCTGTGGCCCTGCGTCTTTCAGCATGTCCTTCGTTCTCTGCCCAGGATGGGAGAGTTTCATTGTCACAAAGGAACCACGAAGACTCTGCAGAGGATGAGTCAATGGCTGTGATACTTTTCACTTCACAGTTGATACATTAGACACCTGTCATCAACGTAACCATCTCAGCTTTTGTGCCTGACGTTTCTGGGACTATTCTTTCTAGAGACAACTTTCTCTTGAGAAGTAATCAGTATTGGCCAGGTGCAGTGGCACACGCCTGTAATCCCAGCACTTTGGGAGGCCGAGGAGGGCGGATCACCAGGTCAGGAAATCAAGACCATCCTGGCTAAAGGGTGAAACCCCGTCTCTACTAAAAATACAAAAATTTAGCCAGGGGTGGTGGCACGCGCCTGTAGTCCCAGCTACTCAGGAGGCAGGAGAATCGCTTGAACCCGGGAGGCGGAGATTTCAGTGAGCCAAGATCACACCACTGCACTCCAGACTGGGTGACAGAGACAGACTCCATCTCAGAAAAAAAAGAGAGAGAATGAATCAATATTAACAAAAAGTGTGATGAAAGGAGAGACATAAGCACCAGGCCAGGTGCTGGGGGTGTCTGGTTGGTCCTGCTTTGGAAGCACCCTCATCGTGGCTGGGTGAGCAACCAGACAGCCTGACAAGCAGTGACCTGTGCGCGTGGGCCAGTGAGGCAGATGATGGGAGCTGCTGGGCTCCACTGAGCTGGATAAATCTTTTGGAACTGCTTAAAGTCCTTATTAAACATATAAAGCTTTTAAAATCAGAAAATAAATGGTCCTTGAATGTCTCCACTCATCTCTAAGGTATTCATTAGTGGAAGATGTGGTCGGACAGCAACCTCCAAAGGCCAACTGACCCACAGGCTGACAGACAGCTGTTCAGATGCTTGGTAAATGAGTACCAGCCTGGGTCAGGACTCACACTTTCGTGACCCAAGCAACAGAACCGCCACCATTACAGCACCTGGAAACAGACCTGCAGGTGCACCAGGAGGAATCCCCCTGCCCACAAAGAGGACACCTTTCCAGGTAAGAGTCTGTAGCTCCGATGCCAGGCGTAGTACTTGGCAATTAACATATCAATCATCCATCACCACTCTAACCACCCCAGCCTCCTTGCCGGGTGGTGCTGGGATTCTTCGGACTTATCTACCACCAAATCACACTGTGATGTGTTTCCACCGCTTTGAAGAAGATCAGAGGTGGCCTGGAGGGACTGGTGCTGGAGGACGACATTCACAAACCACAGCCGTTCCGATCCTCTGTATAGGAGAGCAGAGGGAGCCCTGCTGTAGGACAAAGAACAGCAGGGCCTGAGAGGGAGGGATCAGGATAACACGCGCCATGCACCAGTCAAAACGAGGACACTCCCCGCCCTGAAGGCAGACGCGGCGGGTTACTTCGAAAACCTCAAAGCACGTGTACGGCGGGTATCTCAGACATAAGAAAGGCACGATTAGGGGCTGAATCGCATCCCGCCAGCATCCACATGCTGAGGTCCCAACTCCCAAGACCTCAGAATGTGACCTTATTTGGAGACAGGGTCTTTAAAGAGGTCACTAAGTTCAGCTGAGGCCATTAAGATATGCCCTTGTCCTTAGCAGAAGTTAGGACACAGACACACACAGAGGGACGGCCCTGTGAGGACACAAGGAGAAGGTGCCTGTCTGCAAGCCAAGGAGAGAGGCCTCAAGAGGAGCCAGCCCCACCCGTGGCTTGACCTCAGACCTGCAGCCTCCAGGACTGAGAGAATCTGTGGCTGTCATTGAAGCCGTCCAGCGGTGGGACTTTGTCAGGGCCTCCCCAGAAAACAAACACAGGGACGCTGTCCAGGCAGCCCCAGACGGCAGCTCTGTCCTTTTAAGAACCAGGGAGAATTCAAACACGTCTGTTTCCATGGTGTACGTTAACCGCCAAGAGGCTCTCTCAAGTCAAAGAGAAAAATAGAAATGTGAAAATGCTAAGCTCTTTTCTTTCTCCTCCCGTCACCCATATTCTCAGCGTAATCTTGATCGTATTTCATTTGAAAGACCAGCAAAATGCACTCGGGTTCTCTCTGTAAACCTCACAGATGTCATCAGTTGATAGCAAAGCCCGGCCTACAGTGTGCAGAGGAAGCCGCAGGCGGGGTGTGGGTGCCCCCGCCTTGCCCTCAGGAAGAGGAAACCAGCCAATGTTTCCTGTGCCAACGTGGGGCTATGAATTGTGCCTCACTGCTCTGAGCATGTTAATTTGAAGAAAAAACTGTTGATTGTTCCAATGTGACAATTATATTCTTGGTCTACTGAGGATCAACTCAAGTTTGCATTTTCCATCTATTGGCATCTGACCCCACGAGAAGATGCAAAGTAAACTTGCCTGGACCTGCCGTAGTTTAGAGATGGAGACAGGGCAGGTGACAGTGCTGTGGAAAAGCAGGTGCAACTTTCAGACAAGTCAAGAAACACATGAACTAAATCAAGACGCCGTGCAGCTGGCGGGTGGTCCAGAGCGTACGGTCAGAGGAGTGCAGGGCAGGCACTGAGACGCAGAAGAGAAGATGCCCTTCCCGGCTCTGGACGGGTCTCGGTGGAGGCGTGGGAGCCACTACTGCTGTTATGAGAATGTGGGGGCTTGAGACCTTTGTGGGAGAAATGCAAACATGTGCAAATGGGACAAATAGAAACACTCCCGGTGCATGGCTGAGAACAGTAAACTGTGGCAGCGTGTCACTTCCGGGTTTAATGAAGTTCCAGGCAAAATCTCAATGGGACCATTTATTGGAACTTTACCAAGTGCATGAGAAGTTTATCTGGAAGAATGAACAGGAGAGCAGAGCCGAGATAAAACTGAAAAATAAAAACAGTGAGATATTTACTGACCAGATGTTAAAAATAGGTTGTGAATCTACAATATGGTCCTGGCATGAGGGAGATTAAAAAACGGATCAGAGGCACAGGATGGAGACCAGAGGAGCACGGCCAGCGTCCTGGAGAGGCCACATCTGACGAGGGGCACATCAGAGACAGGGACCGAAATGGGTAAGAAACAGTATTGGCCTGGCGCTGTGGCTCATGCCTATAATCCCAGCCATTGGGAGGCCGAGATGGGAGGATCACCTGAGGTAAGGAGTTCAAGACCAGCCTGGCCAACATGATGAAACCCCGTCTCTACTAAAATCACAAAAAATTAGCCAGACACAGTGGTGCGCACCTGTAGTCCCAGCTACTCGGGAGGCTGAAGCTTGAGAATCGCTTGAACCCAGTAGGCAGAGGTTGCAGTGAGCCAAGATCGCACCACTGCACTCCAGCCTGGGTGACAGAGCAAGACTCTGTCTCGGAAAAAAAGAAAAGAAATAGACAGTATTTCATATCCCCTCACATACACCAAAATCAATTCCTGGCAGAGACAAGTATTAAATAGAAACAGAAAATCATTTTTAAATGGGACTGTTTGATGAATGCATTTCTGGTTTCTGGACTGGGGAGAGCTCTAAAAGCTCAGAAGCAGTGGAAGGGATCTTAAAGTGAGACTTAGCAGACCTGTCTTTCACAGTGAGTGTTAAATGCTTACACTCAAAGACCTCCGCAGATTAAACATCATAAAGAACCCTACCCTGCAAAGAGCAAGCTGGCCACAGTGCTTTTCAGAAGATATTTAGAAAGGTGATGGTCCCCAGTGGGTCACCCACTTGAGCAGATGACCTGCCCCAGCCCTCGACCCTCCCACAGTGGCACAGGGGTCCCTAGATGCTGCCAGCCCTTGGACATTTTTGGCCCCTGGGGTGACTAATGCCTGCCTTTAAGAGCTGTATCCTCACTCTTCCTCTACAAAAACTTCCTTCAACAATTGCTAAGAAAAACACTAAGGCTTCGAGAGAAGACATGGCCAAAGATCATGAACAGGAGAGACATGAATGGGGGAGGAGTTCCTGTTCAACAGTGAGGTCACATGTGCACAAAAGCATGAGGCCCGGCCAGTCCGTGGCTCATGCCTGCAGTCCCGGTACTTTGGGAGGCCGAGGGAGGAAGAAGCATCACTTAAGCCCAGAATTTGGAGACCAGCCTGGGCGACATAGGGAGACCCTGTCTCCCCAAAATAAAAAATAGAAGTAACTTAGCAGGGCATGGTGGTGCCGTGCCGGTACCAATTACTTGGGAGGCAGAAGTGGGACGAGAGCTTGAGCTTGGGAGGTCGAGGCTGCAGCAATCCATGATTGTGTCACTGTACCCCAGCCCTGGCAACGGCAAGACCCTATCTTTTAAAAAATTTCAGTAGAATTTTTTTAAAATGAGGCACCATTTCACCTCACCTTCTACTAGGCTACAATTTGCTTTTCCTGAAAAAGTGGTTCAAATTCAAAGCCATAAGGCATATTCCCAAATGTGGATGGACAAGGGAAACAGGGTTAGACTCTGTGGTTAACTGACTGGAGGATTATGGATACTCTTTCATCTTTTCTAATTTGTTGTATTTTCCACATTCTATTAACCATTAGAAACAAAGTCTCCTGAATTTTCCCAGTGGAATTAGAAATTTAAAATGCTAGAATTCACTGAAAGAATGAGCGAAATGTCAGTAAAAGTTGTTGGGCAGGCAAAGGACTTTTTGTGCCCAATTCAACCCCAAGAAATCACACAGAGCTCCTGCTGAGACACGCCTATGTGGCCACTGGACTATGGCCGTGTGTAATTTCTAAATAGAGTTTTCAAGTATCTTTGCTTCTATGGAGAGATTTCCCTTTGGGGAAATCGACCATGTGCTGTTCCGAGGAGGATTCCTGCAGCCTTCGGGTCTCTGTTTCTCATTCACTGTCTTCCTCTGACCACCCTGCCTGTTTCTCCCAGACACATTCATTTTGGGGAACCCCCCGATCACCATCACCCCCTTCCTATTCCAGAGTGTGGAGTTCTCACTGCTGCAAGTTGCTGGGATCTTTCCCCTCAGTCGTCCCTGAGCACCTGAGTGCCTGTCCACTCCATGACATGTTTCTCGATTGTTGGAAGGCAGCAGCTTCCTCATGACCCCGACGCCTTCCGCTGAATGCATCTTCTCTCCTCCAGATGTGAGCAGAGCGCTTCCATGTCTGTTCACGCTGGTTCATTCCTGCATCTCAGCTGCACCTGTGTATTTGCACACCTGTGACTGTATATTAGAAAGTGGATCAAAGAGGATGGTGTATTCATCAGTTTTCCCCAGAGAGAGACAGAGACAGAGACAGAGAGTGACTGGGAGAGGAGAGATCCAGGTGAAGGAATGGGCTCGAGACTGTGAGCCTGGCAAGTCCACAGTTTGCAGGGCAGGCCAGCAGGTGGGAGACCCCGGAAAGCACTAAAGTTACTGCTTAAGTTCAAAGGTGCACTGGAGGTAGAACCACCCTTCCTCAGGGGACCCCAGTTTGTCTTTTCTTAAGGCCTTCAGCTGGTTGGATGAGACCCACCCACAGTGATGTGTCCAGACATTCAAGGACCATTTTCTGATTTTAAAGACTTTAGATGTTTTTATTAAGGACTTCCAGCAGTTTAAAAAGATTGAGCCAGCACCGTGGAGCCCATCCTCTGGGAGGTGGCCTGCTTTACTCAGTCTGGTGACTTAAATGTTAATCTCATTCTTAAAAAAAATACCTTCATAGTGACATCTAAAATGACATTTGACCCAATACCTGGGCACTGTGGCCCAACCACATTGACACATAAAATTACCCATCGGAGACGGTGATCGTTGTAACGAAACAGCCACGTCATCCGCACGTCCTGGGTCCTGAGCACTTTGCACAGGCTGCTTCATTCTGTGCTCCGGGGAACCTGTCTGCAGCTGTCACACACATCCTCAAGTACACACGTGACCACATGTGGGGTGTCTACGGCAACAGCACAGTCTCACCTCTGCTCAAGCCGTGCTTTCCTTCCCCTGCAGGACGTACACCTTCAGTGTAGCCGCGGACCTGAACTCCAGAAAGGACGGGGAGGCCAGCAGCAGACGCAGTGGGGAGTTTCTTTCACAAACAGACAGGAGTCTCAGTAGCATACAGGCCTTGCAGGTAATAGAACGTTCCCTTTTTCCTTTTAAGTAAACTAAGCAAAACCACACTCTGTATTAACTTCATGGTGGACAAAGCTTCATGGGAATAGCTTCTGTTCCACAGACACATCCTCCCTGCTGGCCTAGAACACAGATTCAGGCAGTCTGCAAGAGGGCCTCCCACCAGTGCTGAGGTGCCAGGGGGTCCTGCCCTGGTCCATCTGCTCCAGGCAGACAGGGAGCCACCCCCTCCATGGGAGAGTGCCCCACCTTCAAACTCCTCAAGGAAGCCTCATTCGTGGCACCAGGGCATGGCACCAGGGCAAAGAGGAAGCAAGGACACAGCCCTGCCCGGAATCCCGAGTTCTCATCCCATTCCCTCATTCATAAGCCAAGCGGCCCCCAAGACATCACCTCCTCCAGTGCCTTGGCCCCTCATCTTTTGAGGCAAAACTCTTCATAACCTGGGGGTTCAGCAGCCTCAGGCCAGGGGTCAGGGCACAGCAGGGCACCCTGAGCCAGCCACCCTCACAGGGCACATCCAGGAGAGCAGGCTGCCAGGCAGGGACACCGAGGAGCAGGCAGCCCCTCCCTGAAGGCGAACAAGTGGTATGGCATCCCTGACCCCTGTCCTGTGATCTGAAGTATGACCCTCCTTACGGAAGAGCCCCCGAGAAGGGACGGCACCTGCTGCTGGCCCAGGTCCAGTTGCCACAGTAGTGGAAATTCCTCCCCGTCCTCTCCCACATTTGTCCTTCTGTGGTCTGCCACGTGCCACACACATTATTTCAGGATCTCTCACCCCTGCTACCCCCAATCAACACAGGAGGCGCTGTTCCTGCCCCTTACCCATTTTATGGATCCGAAAACTGGGGCTCATGGAGATTATCCTAACACCCTCCCATCAGATTGTGGGGAGGATTACCTGAAATAGGGTATCCAGTGCCCACCACGGCCAGGCCCCCGGTGCGGAGAGACTGTTGTGCCCAGAGGGTGGGGCCACAGTAGCCTGGCTCATTCTCTAGTCCCCAGGGCCCAGCGTGGGGCCTGGTCCACAAATCTCCAGAGCGAGCAAAGGAAGGCCCTACCGGGACTCATCACTGGCTTAGGGTCTTAGGGTCAACGCTCACCCTCTGTTACGGATTGAATTGTGTGTCTCCAAAATTCCTATCCTGAAGTCCTAACCCCCAGTCCCACTGAATGTGACCATATCTGTAGGCAAGGCCTTGAAAGACGTATTTAAGGTGAAATGAGGCAGTACAGCTGGGGCGATCTGATCCATTCTGTCTGCTGCCCTTACAAGAAGAGGGGATGAGGACACAGGCACATACAGAGAAATGGACCTGTGAGGACACAGGGAGGAGATGCCACCTGCAAGTCCTGGAGAGAGGCCTCTAAAGGAACCAGGCCTGGCAATGCCATCATCTCTGACCTCCAGCCTCTAGGGCGGTAAGAGAGCAAACTTCTGCTGTGGAAGCAGCGTCCCTGTCACCATTTCCACCATTTGCGCCTCCTGGCAGCTGATGCAGATCAGCCCAAAGCTAAGCAGCCTTGGCAGGTCTTTGCTGCCTTGGTGGCTGGCTGAGGAGGCCTTTTCTTGAGAAACTAAGAATGTGTCTCCCAAGCTGGGTCCGTGTGAAGTGGCGACCGGCGCTCACCATGTGAGAAAGGTCCAGACTTGGGAGACTCCCCAGGGCTGTGCCCCACATTCCAGACTGCAGGATGGGAAGAACCTGGGATGGAAGCCTCCACTCGTAGCTCAACCTGTGTCTAAACTGTGCTTTCAATGGCTGAAGACAGAACATACATCTGCCTGTGAACTGGACCCCTTCATGTGCTCTTCTCTGTAGGGATTTCACGCCTTCCCTCTAGTAAGAAAAGAGAACTGGCAAGAGGTCTGGTAAAACGCACCTGTGGGAGGCAGAATCATGGCCCCAGAGACGGTGTCCTAAGCCCTGGAACCTGTGTACATGATCTTATTAGGAAAGAGGGTCTCTGCAGACGGGATTGAGTTGAGGATCTTGAAATGGGAAGATTATCCGTGGTTATCCAGGAGGGCCCTAAACCACATCATGAGTGTCCTGATGAGAGAAAAGCAGAGGGGAGCAGTGGCTCACGCCTGTAATCCCAGCACTTTGGGAGGCCGAGGCGGGTGGATCACGAGGTCAAGAGATCGAGACCATCCTAGTCAACATGGTGAAACCCTGTCTCTACTAAAAATACAAAAAATTAGCTGGGCATGGTGGCACGTGCCTGTCATCCCAGCTACTCGGGAGGCTGAGGCAGGAGAATTGCCTGAACCCAGGAGGCAGAGGTTGCGGTGAGCCGAGATCGTGCCATTGCACTCCAGCCTGGGTAACAAGAGCGAAACTCCGTCTCAAAAAAAAAAAAAAAAGGAAAATCAGCGGGGATTTGATACAGCAGCAGAGGAGCCCATGCGGACACACAGGCAAAAACTGGAGCGACACAGTCACAAGCCAAGGAATGCGTGGGGCCACCAGGAGCTGGAGGAGGCCAAGGAATAAGTCTTCCCCTGGAACCTCAGAGGGCACACAGCCCTGCCAACACCTTGACCTTGGACTTCCAGCTTCCAAAGCCATGAGAGAATAAATGTCTGTTGTTTTGCACCACACAGCCCGTATGGCAGCCCCAGGACACCAGTGCGGCACCTTCTGTCTAGAGAATTGCTGCAGCCCCGTCTCATTCCACAGATCCCAGGGGTCAGTCCATTCCACTCCCCACAGATCTTTCTTTTGCTTTGGCACCATATTCCTGTGGCAAAGCTCCACAGGGGAGCATTTAAAATGCTCTGAGCTCTTCCAGGAAGAAAACGCTCCAAATCCAAAACTTCAGCCCAATGCACAGACTTTGTTACGAGGCAGAACGAGGTTCCAAGCACATGCACGCTTTGCAACCTACTTGCAGATCAGCTCTCTACTGGGGAAAGGGCTAGGATATTTTAACACGTATTCTGGGATGGAGTCGTGGGTGCTGCCTCTTGGTGTCAGTGTAGGCAGCCCCTGCATAACCACACTTCACAACTGCAAGACAGCAAGACAAACCTTCCCCTGGAGGTCCGCAGGAGACGGGTGTTTCTATCCTGAAGCAAACATCTGAAGTTCTCCAATAAGGGACACCAATGCTATTCTCTTGGCCTTACCACATGTTCATTTTGAAGACTCAGCCCCGTGACCCCGAGAAAGCATTTGCATGGAAATTGCAAACATTCTCATCGGCTCACCAATCCCATGGCTTATGCACCTACGGAAGGTAGTCAGGGCCACGGAGAACTGTCTGATCCTGATGAATTTCAGCAGCCGGAAATTCTGCATTGCCCAGGCCAGTGTGGACTATACAGGGGTTCCACAGGGTCTGGCAGGAGCTGCCCATGGTGCTGACCCAAGAATGCTTTCGAGGCAGGTGAAATTAGCCCCCACCCTACTTTCTGCATCCCTTCCTTCCCAGTAGTTACCAATCACTTCCCAAGGTGCAGGGACACCACTGGGGACCATTCTTCCCAGGGAGAGTGGCCAGTTAGTGCAGACCCTTGAGACTGGATCGCTGTTCACAGAAGCAAGTCCAGATAGGGATGATCAGCACTGGCCAGGTGGAAAGTGAGTCCCTTCCCCCGCCGGGGGGTGTTTGGATGTTAAAGGCATTTGCATTTTCCTCTCTAAGATTTTGGGGGAATCAGAGCAATGCTGAGCTGGTGCATGAGGGTTTGCACTGACAAGGCTCACCTCTCCTCACCTCTTCCTTACCCTGCTCAGTGACAAAACACACATGAGTCACCCTCTCATTTTAGCCCAGAGAGAGCTGTGTGGCCAAGAGGGAGCAGGGTAGGGATTGCGCCTGCCTGAGCTGCCTCCTGCCCTGGGGTCCTCCCCACCCTGTCTGTCCCTGGTTGCCTTGGCTCCAGGCAGGATTTGGTCCCCAGAAAGCCCCGCAGCCCACCTCCCGCTCTGCTCACTCTGCCCCACCCTCTCTGTTGATGACTCATCTTTCCATGTTCATCCTTTGGCCACTCCCTAAAGCAGGACCCTGGGATCCTGGACCCAGGTACCCTGTGGACTACAGCTTCATGTCCCAGCATGTGACATACTCCCTCCTGTGGTGCTGTGCTACAGGGAGGCTGAGGCTCGAGTCCCGGGTGCCAGAGGGCAGCACCACTGGGGCTGTGTTGCTGCAGGGGCCCCCCCTTTCTCTGAAATGGAACCCCCTGGAAAGCCTGGGCCTGATTCTGGGGCTGGGGTGTAGGTGCAGGGCCGACGTCAGCTGGCACAATAGTGCCCTCCAGGGCAGCCACTGAGCCTGGTGTCTCCCTCCAGGGTCCTGGCACAGGGCTTAAGCTCCACACAGCTGTCCTGGTGGCCTCCAGCTGGCTCAGCCCCCAGCACTCTGCTCTCTGGTGCCAGGGGCCATCCTTGGCTCTCATTCACTCATTTCATTTGCAGTGGGTCCCCCTCAAGGCCAGCCCCTCCACTTAGCCCTGAACAGCATAGGGAGAAGGGTGGCCCAGCCCCCTGAGGACAGAGCCCCCCAACACCATCCCTCACAGAGGAGGCCCCTTCCAAAGAGTAGTAGTGTTGATGCTCTAAGCATGACCCTTGAGCAACTTCCCCAAAGCACAGGCTCTCCAGAAACAGAGGGCCATGAGGCCTGTGACTGCAGGGCTCCAAGACCACCCTCGGCTGCCTGAGGCCAGAGAGGAAGGTGCCAGAGAGCTGCTCTCCCAGCGTGAAGCTGCTGCCCACGGCCAAGGCCACTCTCATGCCAAGAAGACGTAAAGAAAGTATAAAGTACTGTTTTCCTCTAGCGCTTCGCCAAGCAGAGAATGACCAGCTATGGGAGAACAGCAAGGGGATGGATGAGCGCTTCTCCCCTCGGTGCTCAGAAGCAGAATTCACACCTGGGAGCCATAAAAGGCCTGCCCTTAATGTGCCAACACCAGTGGAGTCATGGAGGGCTCCTCAGAAGAAGTGTGTCAGCGAGAGAGGACACTAGATATATAGGCAGATAATCTACATTATAATGGTCATATTACAATATCAATAGGGGTAATGTCCTAAGACGTCTCTATGGGAAGGATAAGGACTTAGAAAAGACAGAAAAGTAAAAAAACAGATGTGCCATGGTAGGGGCCAATCCTGTCTCTTTTCATTTCCTTGATGTTAGAATGCCCAGAAAATAAAACTGGGCATTCTAACTGGAAGAAATTCTAGCTGGAAGAAATTGAAGAGATTGCCAATTTCATGTCCTGTTTCATTTTCATGATTTTGGCAAAATGGGCTGAGCTATTGACTAACGGAGGAGGAGACTCCCTCCCAGCTGCTGGGTGGCCAAGAGAGCTGCCATGGGCACAAGTCTGGCGAGTTGGATGTTAAACTGCATGTGCCTTGTTTCCTGCCCCACCCCCAGGCCACAGTTGCAAGGAAGAGCGTGCTGGTGGTTCGCCACGGGGAGAGGGTGGATCAGATCTTCGGGAAGTCATGGCTGCAGCAATGCTCCACTCCCGACGGTAGGTCACACTCCGGCGGGTCTATGGTCAAAACACTTTGGATCTGACAAATGAGACTGAACGCCCTTAGGTGACACCAGATCCCCTGAGGCACCTTCTGTGGAATGACTTTGTGTATATGTGGAAAACATGCCTGCTGCATCTTCCTCTGGGGGTGTTCCATATATGCATTTGAGTGTGTGTGTTGTCTGTGGAATGATCTTGTGTATATTGTGTATATTGACCTTGTGTATATTGTGGAATGACCTTGTGTATATGTGGAATGACCTTGTGTATGTTGTGTATAATGACCTTGTGTATATGTGGAATGACCTTGTGTATATTGTGTATAATGACCTTGTGTATATGTGGAATGACCTTGTGTGTATTGGGTATAATGACCTTGTGTATATGTGGAATGACCTTGTGTATATTGTGTATAATGACCTTGTGTATAT
>CM052665.1:55567306-55592262 GCA_028533165.1 Leontopithecus rosalia
TTGTGTATAATGACCTTGTGTATATTGTGGAATGACCTTGTGTATATTGTATATAATGACCTTGTGTATATGTGGAATGACCTTGTGTATATTGTGGAATGACCTTGTGTATATGTGGAATGACCTTGTGTATATGTGGAATGACCTTGTGTATATTGTGTATAATGACCTTGTGTATATTGTGGAATGACCTTGTGTATATTGTGTATAATGACCTTGTGTATATGTGGAATGACCTTGTGTATATGTGGAAAACGTGCCTGCTGCATCTTCGTCCGGGGATATTCCATGTATGCATTTAAGTGTGTGTGTTATCTGTAAGAATCTTACCTCAGGCCAGGCACAGTGGCTCACATCCATAATCCCAGCACTTTGGAAGGCCCAGGTGGGCGGATCAAGAGGTCAGGAGATCAATACCATCCTGGCCGGTGTGGCAAAACCCCATTTCTACTAAAAATACAAAAATTAGCTGGGTGTGGTGGTGCATGCCTGTGATCCCAGCTACCCGGGAGGCTGAGGCAGGAGAATCATTTGAACCCAGGATGCAGAAGTTGCAGTGAGCTGAGATCGCACCACTGCACTCCAGCCTGGCGACAGAGACTCTGACTCAAAAAAAAAAAATAAAAAGACTCTTACCTCTGCCAGGTTCAATGGCTCACGCCTGTAATCCCAACACTTTGGGAGGCTGAGGCAGACAGATGGCAAGGTCAGGAGTTCAAGACTAGTCTGGCCAACATAGTGAAACCCTGTCTCTTCTAAAAATACAAAAAACTAGCCGGATGTGGTGGTGTGCGCCTGTAATCCTAGCTACTCGGGAGGCTGAGGCAGGAGAATCACATGAAACTGGGAGGTGGAGGTTGCAGTAGGCCGAGATTGCGCCATTGCACTCCAGGCTGGGCAACAGTGTGAGACTCCACCTCAAAAAAAAAAAAAAGAAACTTGTACCTCAACTAACTACTTGTAGGTGATGGAGGAATGGCTCTCAATAGGAAGCAGGTCCGCTAGTGTGACTGTTTGGCTGGTCTTTTCATCCCAGAAGCACATGTATGGCATTTGTTTAGTAAATGCCGACCTGTAGTCTCTGAACCCCGCTGATGCTGGCACATGCTGTACCTCTCAGTCTCATCTCTGAACCTCTGCAACCTAATCTTAACGGCTATAATTTTTGGCTATGCTGCTTAACAGATGGGCATATTCTTTAACATGCCTCTTGTGCACCCCAGCTTTGCTCCTCTGAATGCACGAAGTAAGAACAGAGCTTAAAAATACACATTCCCACAAGCCAACCTCTGTACTGATGACCAATGTCCACGTCAATGCTCATCTCTTCCTAATAGGAAGGCTGTAGTGTCACAAGTTCTAAGCCATGACCCATTACATAAATTAAAGCATTGAACATAGTGACAAAATCCATTCACAGTTGCTAAGTTATCCAAACCCTTTTGGGATCCCCCTCCAGGAGTCCAGCAGACCCAAGAAAGTGGGAACTAAGTAGGGAAAACCATTGGCAGATAACAATCACACACCAGAAAAGATTCTGAGTAGATAACATCATGATCAAACATATTTCCAATAACTCACAGAGCTAATAATATGGTCACCTCTATAAAACAAGATCAAGTAAAGATACAAGAGCTTAAGGAAGAAACAACAAGACAACAGGGGGCTATCAGGATGCATTAACAAACATATAAGAAACTTTCTTGCAATAAAACAATTATTGAAGCTGTAGATTGAACTGACACACCATGTCTATGGTGGGGAGAATCAATACAAAACAATCAACACCAAAAATAGTTATTGGACTTCCTAGAAAAAGAAAAAATACCTGGTCATCTGAACAAAAGATCGAGTCACTTATAAGGGAAAATGTTTTAAAGGCACTGGAAATCCGTAGCTGAAAGGAAACTCCTGGTGGATCTTTTCCCAAGGTAGAGAGACCCTCAATAAAGTGAGGAATGGCATCTAGTTTGTCTGAATTCTGTATATTGCAGGGTTTAATAAATCACAATGAGGTATAGCCACATTCTCCCCCAAGGTGACCAACCTCAGGGGACACGAGAGATTTGTGGGGCTCTACTGGCCTCTCCCTGCAGCTCACTTTTGGCTCAGGTGCCCACACCCTCACAGGGCCCCTCACCTCACCCCATATTCCTCACAGACTCTGCTCCCATCGAGACCTGACCTTGCCCCACATCCTCATCCTCTCCTGAGCTCTGCCCTCTGCCCCAGAGTGATCACAGAAGTGTCAATGACAAGCAAAATACCTAAATGGAACGTCTTGACATTTTGGGGGGATCACAGATCGCCTTTGAGAATACAATAAAATTAATGGACTTTCTCCCTGAAAAAAAGATTTTAAAACTACCTTTCCCAACAGCTAACACTGACATTGAATAAATGCCTCTAAAACGCAGGGTTCCAATGAGTCTCTGCCCATGGAAATCCCAGCAAGGGAGTCTTCAGGAAACTCCTACATGGAACCTAAAAAACTGGCATGAAAAATAGCCACTTCCCCCCACTGACCCCTGCTGCCTCCTACCACCCCTCACTGGGTTTGTGCAAGGCTGTGGGCCAGGATGAAGTGGCCTGGCATATTCTGGGGTGCAAAGGGCAGGGCCTGCCAGATATGGCAGAGCAGGTCTCAGGAAGGTCATTGCGGCTGCTGGAACCTACCAGTAGCCAGGAGGTTTGGAGTCCCTCTGGAGGATGTGAAGGCAAAGCAGAGTGCACTGAGGGCATGGTGTGTCCTGATACCCTGCGTGAGGATAATCAGTCCTTCTGACATGAAACCAGCACCCCCACTCATTGGCCGCTCACTCTGAGTCAGATGCTGGGCTGTGAGTCTTACCTCACTGGCTCCTTGCAATCTCTACCCTTTCCCTGCTTTTTACTGATAAGAGAGATAAAGTCACACAGTGAGGAGATGGTGGCACCAGGATTTGCCACCAGACTGTCAGAACTCAAGGTCAAACTCCCGGTGAACCCTGGCACCAGGCAGCCTCTGGTGGGAGAGAGCCCCAGGGAGCCCACCTGGCTTCCAGCCTGGCTTCAAGCAACTGACGAAAGAATGCACAATGCAGGGCATCTCCAGCTAGAGCACTGTGTCCCCTGAGCAAGAAGAATACGTTTAAAGCTAGGGGCATGGATCATTGATGCCAACTTCAGATTCTTAGCAAGTTACGCTAAATCAGTCGTGGAGACACTTTATCATGTTCTTTATCATAAAAATGTAAGAGTAAATCTTTTCTTTCCTTTTTTTCTTTTTTTTCTTTTTTTTTTTTGAGGCAGAGTTTGGCTCTTGTTGCCCAGGCTGGTGTGCAGTGGTGCGACTTCAGCTCACCAAAACCTCCGCCTCCTGAGTTCAAGCGATTCTCCTGCCTCAGCCTCCCAAGATTACATGCATGTGCCACCACACCCGGCTAATTGTGTATTTTTAGAGGAGATGGGGTTTCTCCATATTGGAAGAAACGTGTTGTTCAGGCTGGTCTCAAACTCCTGTCCTCGGGTGATCCACCTGCCTCAGCCTCCCAAGGTGCTGGGATTACAGGCATGAGCCACTGTGTGTGGCCAAGAGTGAACCTTCATGGGGGGTTTTGGGACGACAAAGAGGGTTGCATGGTTCATGGGGCTGAAACCTAAGTTTTTGGCATTTGAGAAAATGTTGTGTGCACAGCCGAGCAGCACTTTCTTCTCAATTTGAGGCCATGTTGCAGAGCATATTGAGAAACAACAGAGCTGACAATAATTTCAATAACCTTGACATTAGAGTGGGTCTTGGTCTTGGGAGTTTTGTGGAACGAATCTGCACTAACTTGATGAAACTGAGCATCTGACGCTTATTTCTACTTCAGGGAAATACTACAGGCCAGACCTGAACTTCCCTTGCAGTCTGCCCAGACGGAGTCGTGGGATCAAAGACTTTGAAAATGATCCCCCATTATCATCGTGCGGCATTTTCCAGTCCAGAATTGCAGGTATGTTTGAAGGCTGTCAGTTGGAAGGGTAACAATAACAGCAGCAATTATTATGGCTAACAGGCATCCAGCCTGAACCCTCGCTGCCTGCTCTTTGACACAGCATTAGCTTTGTCTCCACTCTGCTGAGGGGCACAGAGAGGTTAAGCAACTTGCCCAAGGTCACACAGCAAGAAAGTGGCAGGGCAGAGGTTTGATCTAGGAAGGGATGATTCAGGAAGTCGGGAGGAATGAAACAAAGGCCTCAAAAGAACAAGAGAGAGAAGGAAAAATCAACAACGTCTGTATGAACCAAGGAGCTCACTTTAAAAATGGAAAACCACATCCTCCACTGGTTTTATTTCAAAATCTGTCATTTTGGGCTTTTGTTTTGTGTCTGGGGGTTCTGCTTCTACGTGACTGAGTTTTTCAAACAGAAGAGACCGTTGAGTTCATTGAGTCATTCCTAAATTCAGAACGCGGAATCCAGAGAAGCAAGTCACACCAACGGTTAGTGCTCTCCCGGGCCCCCACCCAGAGGTGTGCTCAGAATGTTTACCCACCAGCTCTGGGCAGGGTGAGAAGTCAGAGTTACAGCACCTGCTGAGTGCAGTGTTGAAAATACCCCCCGACAGCTGACTCCAGGCTCCCAGTGTGCGGTCCCAGGATGCTGAGTCGGGAGGAGATGGTGGTCTCAGGCCTCTGTCCCTGGCTTGTGGGCGACATCTTCTTCTGTCTTCCTCTCCCCTTCTATGCATGTCTCTGTGTACAGACTTCCCCTTCCCCAAGGACACTGTCATGCTGGATTAGAGCCCACCCTAGTGTAATTGATTGAGGTGCCCACCCTTGTTTTAACTCATCACTGTAAACATCTTGTTTCCAAATGAGTCACATTCTAAGGCACCAGGGATGAAGACTCTAACATGTTTTTCAGGGGAGGGGACACAGTTCAACCCATAAGTGCCTCCACCAAAACTTCACTCACCGGCTTTGGGGCTGTGCAATTTTTGTGCTGTAGGGACTCCCCCAATATTTCCCTGAGAGCAGGGCTTCGATATATTACAGGGGGAGAGGTGGTGAACAGGCTTGTCCTTCCACGAGTCTCAGTGGGTCTTGAGTTTTCTCTAATGGCCACAGATGTGAGCCCCAGCCCGGCCCATTTCTGAGCTCACATTGATGCTGATTCGAAGCCCAGGCCCACAGGGCTGCTTCTCTGCTCAGGATCCTAAAGCCTGAATCCAAGGTCTCTGCTGGGCTGAGTGTCCACAGGGAGCTCAAGTCTCCTTCCAGACTCATTCTGTTGTTGACCAAATTCAGATCCATGCAGTGGGAGGACTGAGGTCTGTTCCTTGCTGGCTGTTAGCTAGGGGCTGCTGCCAGCCCTAGAGGCTGCCCACATTTCTTGCCATGCAGTCCCCTCCATCTTTGCAGCCAGCAATGGAGAATGTTTTGCTGAATCCTTGTCTCTTCACGTTCCTCTGACTTTTTTCCTTGACTGACTAGAGATAATCATGGCTTTTAATGGGCTCACCAACTTGATCAGTCCCACCTTGGATCCCCTCCCTTCTGCCATAGGATGTAATCGTCCCAGGAGCAACAAATCCTCCTGGTCACAGGTTCTGCTCCTACTTGGGGGCTATGCAGGGTGTGTACACCAGAGAATGGAAACCCAGGGCCCTTTGAGGACCCCGCCTACCACAGGGAGCACATGGCTCATCTGTGGTCAGAGGCTAGAATTAGGAAGAATCATTTTCTGCCTTTTTCACTGTTTTCCAGGGGACGCGCTACTGGACAGCGGTATCAGAATCAGCTCTGTGTTTGCCTCCCCAGCCCTCCGCTGTGTGCAGACGGCCAAACTCATCCTGGAAGGTCAGTGAAAACCTCGGGGAGCCTCTGCTACTCCCTTGACCTCGTGGCTATTCTCCAAGGGGATGGGAAGGGAGTGGAGCTGGAGTTGGATGATGGCAATGAATGCCCACACCAAATTCATCAGACAGGTACGAGCCAGCCCTCCGAGGATGTTGGCAGGCACACTGAGTCCGTGAGTGTGTCTGGAATGCCAGGAACATCAGACCAGTAGGGGCTGGTGCAGCCGAGTGCCAGGGCCTGTCCTCACACTGTTTCTCTTTGGCCTCTGTCAGCAAGGCCTTTAAAAATAAACCTGGAAAGGGGCACTCAAAAGCCTTGAGAGCTGGGAACTGCTATAGTTCCTTTTAAGTCAGATATGTGTGACCCTTCCCAGGGCAATGCACTTGGCCAGTGGAGCTGTCCAGCATCCTCAAGGGCTGATGTGTGTCAGGAAGCCCTGGGCAGACCCTTCTGCAGCTCTGACCTGCAGGAAGAAGAAAGTTCCTGCCCGGAGGAGGGCAGCCTGTCCCAGAGGTCTGGACTCTGCCCTCAGCCGGAGCCCGTCCTGCTCCTCTTTGTCTGGGAAGAAGGATGAGATCTCAGTCCCCAGGCAGGAACTAGCTGTGGCCAGGAGCACAGGTGACATGAGAGGGCATGTCACCTCCATGGTGATGGGGAGAGGGCAGAGCACACAGATGCAGAGGCAGCAGGTGGGCAAATGTGGGGGACGGAGCTTACCTTGACTTTCTCAGAGACCTAGGAAGTCAGGTCACCAGTGGAAAGTGGGGACAGGGAGCATGGGAATTTGCGGTGCACTGAAGATATGAATGGCTGTCAGCAAGAGGGGGCCGGGACCTGGGCTGGGAGATGCAGGCTGACCACCAGGCGCACTAGAGCTCACCCCCAGTTCGTGAGCATGAGTTTAAATGGGGATGCATAGGCCGGGCTGGGGGTCCCTTCCAGCATAGACAGGGAGTGGGTAGAGAGTGGGACGCAGCTATGGGCGCGTTGAGCTGTGAGTATGGTGGACAGGGAGGCTTGAGGGTGTAGTGAGGGGGTGGCCATGCCCATAGACTTTCAGCTGGGTCAGCTGGGTCAGCTGGGAGGCCGAGCACAGGGGAGGTGAAGGGCAGGAGAGAGGAGGTGATCTGAGGGTCAAGGTCCAGGAGGGGGCTGCTTGGAGACAGCAGAGTTTGGCACTGCACTATGGAGGGGCTGCCATGGTTGGAATGCCAAGCCCCAGGTGGAAGGAATGGGAACTCAAAGAGGGAGGAAGGCGTGTCCTGCAGGAGAGGGGCTGTCCCGCCGATCGTGGTCTTGCCAGGACTTGCACATGGGGCCATGTCAGAGCTGGTGCCACGCAGGGCCGGGATCTTCACGGAAGGAGTGGTTGGGACAGCAGTGGACCCACCCCATGTGTGTGCACTGCCGGCTCCCATGTCCTCAGATCCCCTCTACCCCACCAGTGAGGCTGTCAGAGCACCTTCCAATCCAGGTGCGCAGGAAGCCCTGGCCCAGCCGGGCTGGCTCCACCCACAGAGCCACAGACTCATCATTCCTGTCCCCCGCTCTCGTGAACTTCCCATCCCATAATGCAGTCCGAGTTCCCTGAGGCACAGAAGTGCATTTTACCAGCATGGGGCGTCCACAACCCACCCTCATGCACTTAACCGTCAAGGCGCTTTCTATCCACCTCAGTCTTGCAGCTTCATCCTTTCATTTCCCACCCAGCTGTGGCGTAAGACCCCAGCCCCTGCAGGCATCTCAGGTCACTAAGACAGAAATGCAGATTTATCTCACCTGGACTTGGAGGTTCCCATGTTAATGACACTGCCCCTCTGGGCTCTCAATGAGCCAGACGACAATCAAAGAACAATATCAGCTTCTTTGACCAAAACCCACACATCCCCAAATGCATGAGGCAGTATGGCCAGAGGAGAGAGGCAGCTCCACCCCAAGGGCGAGGAGGCTTCTCACAGTCCTCCCTCACATCTCACGCCTGCAGATACACATACCACACACCACACACTACACACGCACACCACACACTACACACCACACAACCACACACATACACATCACACACCACACTCCACACACATACACAGAGCCACACACACCACACACATGTACATACGCCACACACATACACACAGTCATATACACCACACATCACACATACCACACGCACACCACACACTACACACCACACACCACACACATACACATCACACACCACACTCCACACACATACACAGAGCCACACACACCACACACATGTACATACGCCACACACATACACACAGTCATATACACCACACATCACACATACCACATGCACACCACACACTACACACCACACACCACACACATACACATCACACACCACACACCACACACACAGAGTCATATACACCACACACACATACATACACCACACACATACACACAGTCATATACACCACACATCACACATACCACACACCACACACATACAGTCACACACACCACATATGCCACATACGACACACACCACACACATACACACCACATACACCATACACACACCACACATACAACACACACATACACACACCACACATGCACACACACCACACACACATGCCCCACACACCACATAATACAGACACCACACACTACATGCCACACTCGCCAAACACACCACACCACACATAACATACAACACACACCAAAAACACACCACATACACCATACACTCACACCACACTCACCACACACAAATAACACACACACCATACACACACCACACACATACACATGGCACATGACACACCACACACAGCACACACCAGACACTACACACATACACACCACACACACCTCACACAACACACACACAACATACACACCCAACACAGACACCTCACACACCACACACACAACACACACATTACACACACCACACCACACCACATACACACCATACCACACATATCACACACCACACACATGTGCACACACACACATGCACACACACACCACACACATACACATTCGTTGGGGTTTCACTCAAGGCCAAGTCACAGACCGCAGAGGAGGAAACTGCGACCTCACTGCTCCTTCAGAGCCTCGACCCCAGTCCAGGCGACAGGGTCCCGCGATGTCAGCCTCTCCCTGTGCCCACAGCAGCAGGTCCGCTTTCTTGTTTTCAGGCAGGCATGGGAAATGGGACGAGGCCTCTCCAGCTCTGCCCTTTGGGAGGGACAAGGATGGCAAGACCAGAACTGTGAAGGGGCGGGGTCTCCGAGCATCTGGGACCCTTCAGCGTGAGGGCGGCTCTTCGTAACTGTGGTGGAATAAAGCCGAACTGCTATGTGGCGACTCCATCCCAGGTTGTTCAGGATCAACGTGTTTATAATTAACCTGATTAACCAAACAGCTATAACAATAAGACGTGAACCAAGCAAGAAACACACAGAAATACATGCCAAGAGGCGACAGGCCTGTGCCTCCGTTTCCCCTCTCCCCCTCCACCCCGGTCTTTGCACCCACCACTCACTGAGCGCATTTTGTTCGAAACTTCCTCAGCTGCTGCTGCTCTTCCACTAGGTTTCAGAACCGCTCTGGTTTCTGCCGTGGGAGAGTCCCCAGGTCGCCCATGTCTGCAGGGCCAGCAACAACGGCCTCCGCTTGCTGGCCTTTTACTGCCTCAGCCTGCAAGGGTCTTTTCCAGTGAAGACCTCGATCTTCCTTTCCCTCCCCAATCTCTCTCACCACGATAGCAATGACGAATAAAAAGGAGATCTCTTGGCCAGCCTTTGTAATGAATGAATACGACTGATCAAAAACATTCCTCATAATTTTTTTTCTTTTTTTGCGGGGGGGACAGTTTTGAGACGGAGTCTTGCTCTGTCACCAGGCAGGAGTGCAGTGGCGCAATCTCGGCTCACTGCAACCTCCGCCTCCTGGGTTCAAGCAAGTCTTCCGCCTCAGCCTCCAGAGTAGCTGAGACCACAGGCACATGCCACCACGTCCACCTAATTTTTTTTTTTTGAGACGGAATTTTGCTCTTGTTACCCAGGCTGGAGTGCAGTGTTGCGATCTCAGCTTACCACAGTCTCCGTCTCCTGGGTTCAAGCAATTCTTCTGCCTCAGCCTCCCGAGTAGCTGGCATTACAGGCATGCGCCACCATGCCCGGCTAATTTTTGTATTTTTAGTACAAACGGGTTTCACCATGTTGACCCGGATGGTCTCGATCTCTTGACCTTGTGATCCGCCCGCCTCGGCCTCCCAAAGTGCTGGGATTACAGGCGTGAGCCACCGCGCCTGGCCCATTCTTCATAATGTTATCTCTCTTTTGTCATCATTCATGGTTCTCATTAACATACTTATTCCCATTTTTGGTGGATTTTTTTACTTCTATTATTTGGGTCACTTGCATACAAAGTAAAAAGCTTTTAAAAATCCCTTTGCCAGCAGTAATGTCAAAGCCTTTAACGTGATCGCTCAGTGATTTTTTTATGTGCAGATGATGACGATGGTGATGATGCCTGTTTAAAGGACATAGGTTTGTAAATCCTGTGTCAATTCGGAAAAACAAGGCCACCCAGTCTTCTTCACAAGGCCTCGGACATGATCAACCTGCTATTCAGACGGCATCTGAGATGCCAAGGCGCTCAATTTCATTTAAATTCAATGTCAGCCAGGCCCAGATGGCGCGTCTCCCACAGCCACAGCCACAGAGCGGTGGCCTGCAAGAGATCCTCAAAAGGAGACCCATGGCCACACCGTTTGGGGGCTCTCATGCTGCTGCTTCATCTGCTTTGTTCAAATGGAAATGAGCCCTTCCCAGGCTTGGGGGAGGATTTGGGGCCTCTTTAATCAAGGAGAACTCAGGAGCCTGGTTGTTAGGGGAGGACTCAGAGGACTGGTTGATGAAGGAAGACTCGGGGGCCTGGTTGATGGAGGAGGACTCGGGGGTGTGGTTGATGGAGGAGTACTCAGGGGCCTGGTTGATGGAGGAGGACTCAGGGTCAGGTGGATGAAGGAAGACTCGGGGGCCTTGTTGATAGAGGAGGACTTGGGGTCTGGTTGATGAGGGAGGACTCTGGTCTGGTTTATGGGGGAGGACTCAGGGGTCTGGTTGATGAGGGAGGACTCAGGGACCCAGTTGTTTGGGGAGGACTCAGGGGCCTGGCTGATGAGGGAGGACTCGGGGACCCGGCTGTATGGGGAGGACTCAGGGGTCTGGTTGATGAGCAAGGACTCAGGTCTGGTTTATGGGGGAGGACTCAAGGGTCTGGTTGATGAGGGAGGACTCAGGGACCCAGTTGTTTGGGGAGGACTCAGGGGCCTGGCTGATGAGGGAGGACTCGGGGACCCGGCTGTATGGGGAGGACTCAGGGGTCTGGTTGATGAGCAAGGACTCGGGTCTGGTTTATGGGGGAGGACTCAGGGGTCTGGTTGATGAGCAAGGACTCGGGTCTGGTTTATGGGGGAGGACTCAGGGGTCTGGTTGATAAGGGAGGACTCAGGGACCCAGTTGTTTGGGGAGGACTCGGGGGCCTGATTAACTTGCATTGACTCTCTTTTCTAACCATGCTTGATGAAAGAGCTCATTCCATGGACTTAAAACACATTTGAGGAACTGATTTTATGTCCAGCATTTGAGTTCAGTGCCATCTTCTCCATTCCAAATGAAAACATTCAGGTCTTTTTTTCCACTCAAAAGACACGGCCTTACTTTATTGCCCTTCCTTTAATCAAAATATAAAGTGCTTGGGAAGTGTGAGTTGCAAGGAGTCAGAATGTTCTAGAAGATGGCCCCTTCCATTCTTCACCTCTTGCCCAGTCCGTGTAAGCATTTTTCAGGAAAGTGTCTCATGAGGCTAACACTCTTCATGATGGGTCACATGTTGTCCTTTGATCATTGGATTGGCCAAGTCCTCATTGTCAGCCTCTCCGCCATGTTGGAGGATGGGGCCATGGGTGGGTTTCGTGGTGGAGCTGTGCTGGGTGCTCAGGTGAGCCCCAGGATGGTCCTGCTGCCTGGGACACTCACCAGTTCTCAGGAGACTCTGGTCCTTCCTGGCACACGGGGGGTCACCACTCCTCTGATACCTTCACACAGCGCATCAGTTCTCACCTCAGAAATACCATGGCTGTGCCTAATCACAGAACAGTATGTGCCACGAAGAAAATCACATTGTTTAAAAGGCATGATTTAGACGCGTGTGCGTGAGTCTGAGATCTGAAAGGAGACTTATTTATGCAAGGTCAGCATGGATGTTGAAGATGATAAACACTTGTATTCTGTTGAATCCAGAACTCAAACTGGAGAAAAAAATCAAGATACGAGTGGAACCTGGAATATTTGAATGGACAAAATGGGAAGCTGGCAAAACCACGCCAACCCTCATGAGCCTGGAAGAGCTGAGGGAGGCAGATTTCAACATCAACACTGATTACAGGTGAGCTCTTCTAAAGCTCTCTGCCACTGGGGCTTTTCTAGTTCTTGTTAAGGAAAAATGTCATGACACTGTTAAAATGGTAAGGAAGACTTTATTCAAGCGGGACCGCTGCAGTGCGGTTTGCAGCAGGGGAGAGAGATGGGGATCAACGCCTAATACAAGGAAAAGCGCGGCTTTATAGCCACAGAGCAGGGTGGAAGTTGGTAGCTGGAAAATTCCTGAGAAGGCGGGTCATTCTTGCTAAACTGACACAAACGAGGACTCCTGCTGAAGGCAGGCCAAGGTGATCAGACTTCACTTGAGGGAGGCAGAGGACAAGGAACTTGATCAGAGACCGAGGGTAACAGGTTCTTGCTAAACTCACTCTGCAAGAACAGACACAGAAGCCCAAGGGTCGAGCCTGCATCGAGAAGAAGGTTCGGGGGAGCTGGACTGGAGTTTGGTCAAAGAGAGTCTTTGTCGTTCTCCACCCATGTCTGACTCTGCCATCACAGAGCCCTCCTGGTGTTCACTAAGAATGTGCTGGAGACTGACTGTTAGCGCTTTGCCAGTTTTCAGCACAAAGCTAGAGCCTCCCGGTTGCCCATGAGCCCAGCCTTGAGGCAGAGCCATCCCAGAAGAGCATTCTCCTTCCCTGGCTAACTGCAGCTGCGCCCTCCTAATCCATACCAAAAGGCCAGGGCAGCAGCCTCTCCCTCTCCTCCTTCCAGGCCTGCCTTTCCCCTGTCCGCCCTCAGGCCGGCCGAGAGCTACCAGGAGTACGTGGACAGGTGCACGGCGAGTGTGCAGCAAATCGTCAACATGCGTCTGCAGGACAGTAAGTGCCTCCCCATCCTCGGCATGGTCAGCCCCTGGGGCTTGGGGAATTCTCTGAGACAGAAATTGGCTGACTTTCGGAACCTATGAATGCCTTCACTTCCCCTGCCCCCACATTCTCCAGCCACAAAGTGTAATTTGCTGCTGCTGCTGCAGTAACCGGGTGCATAGACATGCGCTCCCCTGCCGCCCAGGCCTCGGGACCCCCCGTCCCGGGACTGAGTGCTGATGGGCTGATGGGACCCAGGCCAGCTGGGTCAGCACAAACCACCCGTGTCCAAGGGATTCGAGTCAGCTTCCTGGGAAACAAAAGAGACAGAGAGGAGAAACAACCAACTTCTACGTGGAGCCCCCTTCCTGACCCACCACACAGGTCTCCTGACCCTCCAGCGTTGCTTTGTCCCAGATGAAGCGCATACAGAAGCACTGGCTTCCTGCACCTTCTCCCAAGCTGGCGGGGACACACATCTCACCTGAGGGAGACCCTCCTCCTGTGGTCTCCAGGTGTTCTGATCTAAAGCGGGAGTCGTAGCAGGCTCGTGTAACAAAACAACCAGCTGACCATTCTAAAGTGAATCAGGTCGGGCCTGGGCAGCAGCTACCGTACCCCATCCCAGACGGGGCCCAGGCAGCGGCCACCACAGGGAGGGGGCGGCTCAGTTCACTTCCTAGGCCTCCCAGAGGCTGGCAGGCAGCTGCTGCACGCAAAGGAATCCACGAGCGAGGGTGGGATGCAGGCGTCACTAAGCCATTACCAGCCACACTACCTCCTAGCCCAGGGGTTGTTCCAGGGCACTCTGGGTAGACTTTGGGGTCCCCAAGGTGTTTGGGGCACTCTGAGCTAGCTCTGCCCCAAACACTTTGGGGACTCTGGTCTCATAAAAGGTGCTCTCTGGGCCTGCTTTGACCTGGAGGTGTTCTTGTTTTCCACAGCAGGCGTCATCCTAATTGTGAGTCACGGCTCCGCGCTGGATTCCTGCACTCGGCCACTGCTGGGGCTGCCGCCCCGTGAGTGCGGGGATTTTGCCCAGCTCGTGAGAAAGGTGCGTGCTCACTCTTGGCTCCTAGAGCCACCAAGTCAAGTACCCCAAAGACACAGGTTATCACACCCCCTTCTTGGGATGAAAACAAGTATCCAGCTGACCCAGGGCCACCAGGATCCATGTGCTCCTGGAGATGGTGCCCACCTGCTCCTGTGCAAAGGGTGACTTCGGGCTGGGGCTGGTGGATAGGTCAGTTCTCATCATGATTGGTCACTTGCCGAGTTTTTACCAGTCAGCTCACCCTATCACCCCTTGCAGCTCTCGTAGAAAAACAGAGAGTCCAGAAAGGAGTGAGCAGTTCGGATGAGGAGAGAAGAAATGACTGCAAGGACTCACCTGGCCTCCTCTGGGGACCTGGGCTGGGGCGGCTGACAGACGAGAAGGAGCCCCTCGGTCCTCTTGCTGGAGTCACCCAGCACAGAATAAGCTTGATCTGGCTGTAGCTGCCAGAGTGCTCAGGTGCTGGCCAGGGCCTTGCGAATGACAGAGGTTGATGCACACGTGGCATCTTGGACAACCTTGATTATCACCCAGCAAAGTGAGAGGGTGACATCAAGTCCATGGGTGAACGGAGGCAGGCAAACACAGGAGCGCAATCCCCCCGCCGGCCCCGGCCCCGGCCCCTTCCGTGCAGATCCACTCAAGGCTGGACTCGCCACGGTCCGGACCTTTTTATCAAATTAATCAGGCCATTCGTCAGTACCCAGGTGGCAAGCTCAGCATGGACAGTGCCTGGCGTCGGAGGTGCTTGAGGCCCTGACCTGGTTTCTTTACATAGCACTGCCACGGGTCCACACTGGCCTCAGCTCATTTGCCCTAAGTTGTGGGCGGGGGGGGCTGTTGCTGAGTTCCCCAAGAGGTCTGGGGGCTTCAGAGGAGCCCAACTCCCAGGCCCAGCCCAGAGACGCCACCCAGGTGCCTGCAGGAGGGCTTGGCTCTCTAGCTGTGCCTGCCTCAGCAGCCGGGTGAGAACTTACACACACGAAGAGCACACCTGCCATGGGTCATTGTCACTTGGCAATTAGGGGTCAGACACCCGAGTCCCCCTTCTTTTTCCATTGTCCTCTGCACCTGAGTAGAAGCATGCTTCCCCTAGGACACGTCTTCAGGCTGGTGCTTCCCAGTTATGATCCAGATGTTCCCAAGCACTCTGGGTTCCTGAGCCACCAGGTGAGCATCGTCCGAATAGGACGGCTCAGCCCTCCAAACACACTGGTAGAGTCTGCATGGGTTTTCCTGAGGACTGGCGGGGCAGCTCCGGCACCACCTGCTCCCAAAATGTTGCTCTTGCTTCTGCCAATGGGTCTCCCACACACGTGCTCTGACGCATCCCTGCTGTCCCCACACCCCTTCCTACAGCCCCATACACACACCAAGCCCCCAGCCCCAGGTGCTCCTGGGGGTTCGTGTAACCCACAAGGGCAGCAGCACTGCATGCACCAGCCACTGACAGTTCCCCAAACCCATGAGCCTTTGTGGCCAAAGCTCCACCCGCTCCATGGATCCTTCACCCCCTTCTATAGTTGCCAGTCTGATCACGTAGCATCCACCACACCAACGGCCCCCACCCCGAAATAAGCTGGACTTGCTCATGCATATCAGAAAACACAAAGGGGGACCTGCCAAATGATGGGCCCCCAAATGGAGGCAACTGGGCCCTCCCCAGCCAGCCCGTCACCGCCCACCCGCCTCAGCCCCTACAAGCACAAGGAGAGAATCGCCCTAGAGTCAACGCCCCTTCACTTGCATCCCCCACCCAGCTGGCATTTTTGTAAATGTCATCTGCCTGAGGAATTTCTAGACATTAGAAAAAGGAAGGAAAGAAAAGAAAAAGACAAAAACAAAAAAGCCTTCACCACAGAGCTCTGTTCCCACACGTCCATTTCACAGATGAAGGGATCGAGGTGTAAAGGTTCACTTGGTCCTTTTCTCTTGGGTCTGAAAACTCAATGTGTGTGTCTTTTTGTGATGTTGAATGTGAGAACAGGAGTCACTCCTTAAGTGGTGGGCGGCAATCTCCACCTCGGCCTGCACGCCTTTGTGGTGGGGGCCCTTCTACGCATCGTGGGATGTGCCACCTTGTAGGATCTCTACCTGCTAGGTGTCGGCACCACCTCCATTCTCAGTTGTGACAATCAGAAATGTCTCCAGAATTGTCCAGTGTCCCCTGGTTAGGGGACATCCCCCATGGGGCACCACCCTGGCAGGCGTTGGTGCCATTTGATAGTGGCAGTGCCAGCCTGGACAGTCGCAGACCCTCCAAGGCAGAAGAGTGCCTGACAGTTGGCTTTGGAGCTAGTCTGAAATCCACTGACTTGTTATAAGATATTAACGAGTGACTTAAACTCTGTTCTAGATCCCTTCCCTGGGCATGTGCTTCTGTGAAGAAAATAAAGAGGAAGGAAAATGGGAGTTGGTCAACCCACCAGTGAAGACCCTGACCCACGGGGCGAACGCATCATTTAACTGGAGGAACTGGATCTCAGGCAACTGAGAGCCACGGTGACGTTCTCATCACCTCAGAGTAGGGAGGCAGAGACCACATGCAGAGGCTGGGAGATGCTGCTCTTTCCAAGGTGTCTCATCTCACCCAGTGTGATTTGTAGAAGCACAGGATGCACTTTTATGTTCCGGAATATTTCCCACCAGCTTTCACCTCTGTGACTCCCATCCATGGACCCGTCGTCCACCAGCCCAGCTGTGGGGAGCCCAGGGCAGACGGCTGGGTGAGGACGCCGCCCTGCGGCAGGTGCACCGAGTGTCTGCAGCTGGGGAAACAACCACCTGGGACTCTAAAGACCCAGCACACACGAAGGATCCAGCCACTTCATTGTCTACGGTCTGATCACTAAAGTCCCAATTGCTTTTCATTTTTCTGTTCCCATCACTCTTTGCCATATCCACATAGGCTGAAACAGGTGCAACAGTCAATAAAACGGTCCCAGAAAACCAGATCAAAGCCGGGCTGCTGCTCTGTGCTGTCAACACTCACCTTACTGTGTCTCTGTTGCTGCTCTGACCAGTGACCAAAAACCTGGTGGTCATGGAAAAAACACAAACTTCACACACACACACATGCGCATCCACACATATGCATGCACACAAACAAGTGCACGTGCACACACATGCATGCATACACCCATGCATGCACACACATGCAAACATGCACGCACACAAAGGCACACACATGTACACGAACACATGCTCACATGCATGCACACACATGCAAACACATCTGCATACACATGCGTGCACGCATGCACACGCACACTTATGAGCACATGCACATAAGTACACACACAAACACATACATACACACATGCATGCATGCAGACTTGCACACAAACACATGCACACATGCACGCAAAGCCACATGCACACGGCACACACACACTCACATGCACACACACACACTTACTCCCCTACAGTTCTGGAGGCAGGATTTTGTCAGCAGGCTACGTTCCTTCTGGAGGCCCCTGGGGAGGATCCTTTCCTTGCCCTTTTTCACTCTTAGAGGCCACCTGCATCCTCCCTCCTCAAGGACAGCAGCATAGCAGCCTCCAAGCTCTCTCAGTCTCTGCCTCCACAGCCACATATGGAGGCACCTGCCCTTGCCCCTCCTGCCTCCCTTCTACGAGGACCCTTGTGGTGACATTGGGCCCACCCAATAACCCAGGATCAATTCTCATCTCAAGAGCCTTCACCACACTTGTAAAGTCCCTTTGCCACATAGAGTTACATATTTCCAGGTTCCAGGGATTAGGCCATGACCATCTTTTGGGGTCATCCCATAGCCTGCCATGACATACCCAATCCTTCCAAGCACAGCGGAGCTGCTCACACAGGGCCTCGGACATAGGGATTTGAGACAGTCCCCTGGCAGGCCTTTTTTGGCTTCTATTCTTGTTTCTGATCATGTAGAGGTGAGAAGAGGACTTTGCCAGTGGGAGGAGTGGGCTCCCCTGATTTAACGGCGACCCAGAAGAACGGCCACCAGCAAAGTGGAGTCTGCCCGTGATGATGATGCTGAGGAGGCTGGTCCGGCAGGGGATGGGATCCCCCTGGTGGGGAGTCTCGTGCCCCAGCCCATGGGTCACTCCTGCTCCCAGAGCCCACACGTGCGGTGGCTCATGCTGCAGGCAGCGATTCCACCGTGGTGCCGTGACAGTCTGCAGCCTTGCATCTTTTCCAGCCCCCTGATCCAATGCAGATGTTATTTCACTACTGCAGTTTGGGGCTGCGGTGGTGGCTCTGTGAGTGCCTTTTATAGAGTGAATGCAGCGACTGGGCAGGGAGGGCCCACGCTGCACCCTCAGCCTCCCCCGAGAGCACCCAGGCAAGCGGAGGGCAGAACACAAAGGGAACTCTTGCAGAACTAAAGATGGTTAACACCCTGCGCTGCGTCGGAACCAGCCCACGTCAAGTAGGACGTGCAGGAGGCCAGACCCAGCAAAAGGTTCTCCCAGTTTTAGTCAATCAAACACGACCTCCTGAGAAAAAGACACATCTGTCAGTCCTTGTCGTATCTCACTAGTGATATAGTTTTCCTGTGTCCAAACGTAAGGAAGTTTGAGGCTGGCATAGCCGCAGAGAGCAAGCACAGCGTGCACCACACTCCCAGGCCTGCTCCGAGTCCAGCCCACACCACCATGAGGTCTTCGGGGAGATCGCTCTAGCTGCATCCCAGCGGATACTGACTAGAAAAGCGGTAGATTCACCGGGATGCGGGCATCCTGCAAAGAAAACGACCCGCTGCTGGGCACCTGGGCAGCCGTTCTTTCTCCTCGGCAAGCATGTGGTTGGGGACAAGTCTCTCCTGGACGCCACAGCGCCACGCTCAATAGCCATGACGATGAATTAAAGTGATGCCGATCAAGGTGTGGCGCTGAAATCACAGGCACCTATCCGGGTGGTTGTAACGCGTCTCTGGACTCACCTTCTCAGGGGTGAAGCTTCCAGGGCTCCTACCCTGAGCAAAGCCAGACATGGGTAATTCCCCCTCACCCTGCAGGGATGCTCACAGGTTTTGCAAGGAGAATTAGACTGGCTTGAAACTCAGATCTCCAGGTCTAGCATGAAATAGCATGGCCTCGATAGTCCAGGATTCTGGCTGTCAGACCCCCTCCCGCCGCCACAGCAGAGGACCCGTTCTGCGGTTGTGTTCCTCCAGAAGTAACCATTCACTGTATGGACTGAGCCTTGGGGGCAGAGCTGGGCTGGAAATGGGCAGAAATGGAAATGCCCGGTGGGATTATCATTATGGGTGTAAGCTGTCGACTCTACGAACCAGCAGGAAATCCCAAAAAGGAAAAGACAAGAATCACTCCTCGTGCCACTACCTGGTGTGTGTGAGCCAAGCCTGACCCCTGCCGACACCATCTGGAAGTGGACATCCTGTCACCAAGGCCATCCCAATCCACACCCCACCCACATTCTCTTTTTTACTTCCTCACTGTGTGCCTGAAAAGAACAAGCCTGGGCCAGGCACAGTGGCTCAGGCCTGCAATCCCAGCACTTTGGGAGGCAGAGGCAAAGGATCATGAGGTTAGGAGATCGAGACCGTCCTGGCCAACGTGGTGAAACCCTGTCTCTACTAAAATACAAAAAATTAGCCAGGCGTGGTGGCACGCACCTGTAACCCCAGCTACTCGGGAGGCTGAGGCAGGGGAATTGCTTGAACCCAGGAGGTGGAGGTTGCAGTGAGCTGAGATGGCACCACTGCACTCCAGCGTGGTGACAGAACAAGACTCCATCTCAAAAAAAAAAAAAGGAAAGAGAAAGAAACAAGCCTGAAAGGGACCCTGCTGGCATCCCCGAGGCTGAGCAGATGGCAATGTTGCTTTGCTCTTAACGTTCCCCTCCGAGACCCGGCTCCTGGGAAAGCTGAAGAGTCGTGAGAAGGGCGTGGAGCCAGCCTCAAGCTGGGCCACCAAGGAGCCAAAAACCTAAGCCAGTGCCTGTCTCTAGGCTGCAGCCTGGGATGCTGAAGAGCTTGGGGACAGGCCTGGGGCCACCAAGCCAGGCACTGCCCCTGACAAACAGAGCTGTGCTCAGAAGAAGAAAGAGCCATCATAACTGCCCACCAAAGTACATCTTATTCTAGTACCAAATCTGAGATTTTTTAAGATGTGATTCATATTGGTGCATGTTATGGGCTGAGTTGTATGCTCCGCCCCGCCCCTCCCCCCCCACCCAAATTCAACCAGCCAACAATTCTGCAAGGATCAGAGGTTACAGGAAAGGACATGGCAGCATCGAGTACACAGCTGCAAATCCCAAGAGAGATTGCCTGGGAAAGGCTGGGGAGGAACTTAGGGCTGGATTGCCCACGGGACTTGGTGAGACCCACTGCCACGGGCTGAATTGTGTCCCCCTAAAAAGCTATGTTGGAGAGTGATATGGCTTGGCCCTATGTCCCCACCCAAATCTCATGTTGAATTGTAATCCTCAATGTTGGGGGAACAACCCTAATCCTAACCCTATAAACACGGTATTACCATATATAAACCCATGGGAAGCACCCGCTCTTACACAGGAGCAGCAAAATACCGGAAATCTTAGAGGCCTTCCAGAACTGGGGGTCACCAGAACATGGTGGCTCCCCAGCCATCATTCCCAGACCCAGGGCTTATGTAGCACAGAAGGGCTGCAGAGGACAACTGAAGTACAGTGCCATCGAGGCCGTGTGACCTGATGCAGGACCTGTGGCAAGTGCCTGCTCTGTGGTGGGTACCTGCTGCTACGTATGTATATATGGTAAAAGGGGTCGTCATCACAGTGGGGGAAGGGAGGTGAGTCAATCAATGACGCTGCGATAACTGGATCCAATTTGGAGAAAAGAAGGTTGAAATCACCGCTCATTCCTTGTATCAAAAAAAATTAAAGATTTAAAAATAAAATAAAATAAATCATGAAACTACTAGAAGACACCACGTAAGAATTTTGAAATGTTGCCTCACTGGAAGAAGCCCTTTCCAAGCATGACCTAAAATACAGAACTATAAAAGCAAAAATAGATTAATTCAACTGAAACAATTTTAAGTTTGCCTTTTAAAGTCTATCATAGGCCGGGCGCAGTGGCTCACGGCTGTAATCCCAGCACTTTGGGAGGCCGAGGCAGGTGGATCATTTGAGGTCAGGAGTTCAAGACCAGCCTGGCCAACATGGTGAAACCCCATCTCTACTAAAAATGCAAAAATTAGCCAGGCGTGGAGGCGCGCGCCTATAATCCCAGCTACTCAGGAGGCTGAGGCAGGAGAATCACCTGAACCTGGGAGGCAGAGGTTGCAGTGAGCCGAGATTACACCACTGCACTCTATTCTGGGCAGCAGGGCAAGACTCTGTCTCAAAAAATAAATAAATAAATAAAAATAAAAACAATCACAGGGTTAAAAAGTAAAAGTTAAGCTGGGAAAGCTGTGTGCTTCTCATGCCACCCAGCTCCAGCTCACCCCCTCCAGGAAGCCCTCCTGGCTGCCAGCCCACCTTGCTGCCCCTGACTCCCAGCTCAGGCGTCCTCTGCACAATTCATGTCAGTCACGTCTGCCTCGTCCTGTTGTTGCTGTCACTCATCTTCTTGTCTATTACTCCTTCCCAGGGGTTGCAATAGTGACTGTGTACCAGGCTTTGTCTATTACTCCTTCCCAGGGGTTGCAATAGTGACTGTGTACCAGGCTTCCCTGCAGCCCCAGATTCAGTGGGAGCAGCAACTCGCCTGCCAAGCTTCTCTGCTCCTATAACTCAGGGTTTCCCAGCCTTGGCAGTACTGGCACCTTTGTCAGGGGGCACCCTGTGGATGGTGGGATGTCCAGCAGCACCCCTGGCCCTCCCCCACTGAAGTGGCAGTATGTCTGCCACCCCAGCCCACCGGTGGTGATAACCAACGATGTCTTCACATGTTGCCAAAAGACCCTGAAGGAGCAGGACCGCCCCCAGCTGAGAGGCACCGATGTATTCCCTGCACAGGGCTGCATGGAGGCCTGGCCACGGGCCTCCCGCCGGGGCACTTGGGCATAGTGTGAATGGGCACGGATGTATTAGGAGTCTGGAGTCGCGCACGTGCACTCCTGCTGAACAGACAGACCTTTCTGGAGACGAAGGTAGAGGGGAACGGGTGCACATCTCAAGCTGAACACGTGTGATGCCGTCAAGGGCCGGGTTCCATGAAGAGAAGACAAAGGACATCTGGTGGCACTGGAACTTTTTGGACACTGCTTCTGGACGTAGGTGTGGGCCTGGGCAGGGGGAGCCACGCGGAGGCGGGACCAAGTCCCGCACAGCCCCACGGCCTCCACGTGATGTGGGCGGCTGTGCCGTGAGGGCAGCTGAGCCCTTTGTCCAGCCTCGGAGTCCCCTTGGCTGGGCCAAGGGGACTAGAACACTCAAGTTCTAGAACACGTAAGTGCACGTGGACCCCACCGGGCTCCACACTGTGGGACTCGGTCCTCCGGCCAGCCAGGAGCAGCCCCGGCACAACTGTCAGCAGGAGCTTCCCCTCAACCCTGTCTCTTGCTTCTCCGCTCCCCACACCCCCAGGGCCGGCAGACGTCGGATGCACACGCATTCAGCAGATGGCAGGAAATTATTTCCAACAGCAAATGCGACATTAATTATTCAATACAGATAAACATCAACAACAGCGCTTCATCCAAAGGAATTCCACTGGCGCCCGGGCTCTGAGCCGGAGCCCAGCTGGGTCCTCATGGCGACCTCAGACACAGTCTCTGTGTGCCTTGTGCTCACCCCTGTAAAATCCTGCTGGCTGTCGGCAGGTCCGTGTCACTCACGGCTTCTCAGTTGTCCTTCTGGAGGACACGTGCCCTCTTAGCCGCGAGCCCTGGAGGGGCTGGCACGCAGTGGACTGTGTTTTCCAGCCTCCATGCTGTAAATGCACCGGGGCTCGTTCTGAGCTGCCGATGTTTTCACAACTGTGTGCACACTGAGTGAAAATTTAAAAGTCAGCTCTGGTGAGCCGATATGAGCCACCCGAGCCCACCCTTGCAGCAGGCAGGAATGTCACTTTGCAGGGACAGGCCAGCTTCAGTGACAGCTGCTGCACAGACCTATTGGGATCATCACAGCCGTGTGCTTCAGGCCGGCGCCTCTTCCTGAAAAAGGAAACAACTTTCTCTCTACAGAGGATGGAAGGACAGAAGGGCTGAAGCCCATGTGCAGGCGGGGTCGGGAGAGAGGGGAGACCAATGCCCAGGTCTAGAAAAGACTGGTGGGTGGTGCCAGGCCAGGGGCACTGAGTGGAACACTGTCTGCTCCCTGCAGGGCACTGGGCAGACTGTGGGTTCCAGGGATTCATCCCAGGCTGTGTCTCCTCCAGCCCCTTGGCCAGCGGCGACTCTGGCACTTGAGCCACCCCTGAAGAGTGCCCCCGAGCTTTGCCTCCTCCAGCCCCCGCCACTCAACAGGACGCTCCCGCTCCTGCCCTGTTGCTCTCACATCACCCCAGCCACCCAGAGTGAGCTACCTGCTCCCCGCAGGCAGGACACAGTAGGCATGCTCCGCATGCTCACCTTGAAGTTCAGAGCAGGGAGGTCAGTCCATCCAGCTGAAGGTCACTTCGAGAGACGTCACTGAATCGGCCCTGGTGGGAGCGTTGACACCACAGTAACTGGCAAACACTGCTGCCAAGTCAGCCCTCCAGGCTCACGTGCCCTACGAGGGCACATGTCCTCCAGAACGAGGACTAAGATGCTGCAAGTGACAAGGACCCACCGACAGGCTGCATGACTTTAAGGCGGTGAGCCCAAGGCACACAGAGACTGTCTGAGGTCACCGCGAGCAGAGCACTGACCTGGGCTTTGACCCAGAGCCCCCAGGTCCCAGTGGAATTCTTACAGATGAAGGGCTGTTGTTGGTGCTTATCTGTGTAAAATAATTAATGTCACATTTGCTGTTGGAAATTATTTCCTGTCATCTCCTGAATGTGTGTGCATCCGCTGTCTGCTGGCGCGTGTCAAAGGCCTTTGCAAGTTGCCACAGCGAACTCCCAGAATTACGACGTACTTATTCCTGGGTGTGGTTCCAGGTGCCCCTTACTTCCAGCTGTCTAGTGCCATTTTTTCCTAGGACTTAAGGCCACAGAAATAAATTAAGAAGCACACATGCCCGAATGCGATCTTCCTGGTGAGATCTTTAACCAAAGGAGTTCCCTAAGAAGTCATTAAAAATTAATGAGCCAGAAATGTCATATTTCTCCTTCTCTCTCCGAAATGTATTTCTTTCAACCATTAACTCATTATCTTTTATTGTATCCCATAATGAGACAAAAATGTGTTAGGGCAATAAACTGAGCAATTTTCCAAAGAAGCTACTGTACAGCAACCATGTAAATCCCAAAGGAGAAGCGCCTGCGAATGAGCTGACTGGAGGCAGCTTTCCTCCCAGGCGGAGGCACGGCCGTTTATTAGAGCTGGTGATTTTGGGAGACACACTGCATTTCCTTTGCCTCCAGCTCTTCTTGAACCATTGTGTTCTCCCTGCCGGGTACTGATAGCGCCCGTTACCTAGACAATACCACCAGACTGAGGAAAGGCAAGGGACCCTGTAAGTTATTTATTTTTAGCTTCTCACACTCTGGCCCAAGGACCAGGATTATGGCCTTTCCTGGGAGCTTGTTAGAAATGCAGGGTTCACTGCAGCACTGTTTACAATAGCAAAGACCTGGAACCAACCCAAATGCCCATCGATGATAGACTGGACTGGGAAAATGTGGCACATATACACCATGGAATATTATGCAGCAATCAAAAATGATGAGTTCGTGTCCTTTGTAGGGACATGGATGAATCTGGAGAACATCATTCTCAGCAAATTGACACAAGAACAG
>CM052665.1:55592362-55622165 GCA_028533165.1 Leontopithecus rosalia
CACACACTGAGGTCTATTGGGGGGAATAGGGGAGGGACAGCGGGGGGGGGGAGCGGGGGAGGGATAGCATAGGGAGAAATGCCAAATGTGGGTGAAGGGGCAGAAGGCAGCAAAACACACTGCCACGTGTGTACCTATGTAGCTATCTTACATGTTCTGCACATGTACCCCCAAACCTAAAACACAATAAAAAGAAAAAACAAATAATAAATAATAAAGACAATTGGGGAAAAAAAGAAAAGAAATGCAGGGTTTCGGGCACCCCGATCTCCTGAGTCAGCAGCCGTGCCTTAGCAGGATCCCCGGGGGGCTGCCTCACAGTTACGGTGGAGCAGAAGTCCCACCTGGCGTCCTGGTGAGTGGAGCGGGCGATGGCGGGCGATGGTGCCCATATTGGTCCTCCGACTCCAGAAAAGAACTTGCAGCTTGGCCCGTGGAGAGAAATTAACCCATTTGCTGAAACAGTCTGATGAGGGGGAGGATGTTTGTACTTATTCCCATTCATGTGGACACGGCGTCCCACATTCTCTTAAACCTGGATTTTAACACACCGGGACTCAGAGCCACAAACAACTAAGCAGAGAGCAGGAGCCACAGTTCTCCAGAGAAACAGCCAGAAGGAAACAGGACCCACGTCCTCATAGATAGAAACACGCAGTTACAGCTGGAAGAGGGAGGGCGAGCAGGAGATTGGCTCACTCTGTTACAGAGGCTGACAAGCCCCGCGATCTGCAGAAGCCATTGGCCCCTGAGCTCAGGAGCCATCGGCCACCTCTCTGGAGGCCAGAAGCTTCAAGACCCAGAAAGAATCAATGTTTCCACTCAAGCCCAATGGCAGGAAATAGCCAAGGCCTCAGTTCAAAGGCCGTCAGGCAGGAAGAGTTTCCTCTTGGCCTTTTGTTCCATTGAGACCTTCAACTGATTGGATGAGGCCCGAGCACCCTGGGGAGAGCTGTTTGCTTGACAAGCCCCTGATTCAAATGTTCCTCTCATCTGGGAACCTCCTCACACACCCCAGAGTGACGCTGGGTCAAACGTCTTTGCCCCCTGCAGCACACTCAAATTCACACGTGCAATTAACCACCACATGGACCTTCACATTGGGTGTTTCTGCCCTGGTAACGTCCTCCTGTTGCCAAGCGCCTGGCACTTGTCCTTCTTTCCAGTGGGTTCCACAGCCCGGCAGCAGCAGGCCCTCTCAGAGAGCAGCAGTCCCAGCCTTTTGGCACCAGGGACAAATTTCATGGAAGACAAGTTTTCCACAGACCGAGGTGTGGCGGGGCTGGGAGCACGGTTTTGAGATGGTTCAAGTGCATTACATTCACTGTGTACTTTTTTCTATTGTTACTGCATTGCAATATATAATAAAATAATTCTACAACTGGCCATCATACAGAATCAGTGGGAGCCCTGAGCTTGTTTTCCTGCAACTAGGCAGTCCCCTCTGGGGGTGATGGAGACAGGGACAGATGGTCAGGCATGAGATTCTCATGCAGAGTGCGCAGCCGAGACCCCCTGCCTGCACAGCCCGAGGTAGGGTCCTCACTCCACTCTAATGCCGCCACTGATCTGGCAGGAAGCGGAGCTCTCCTGAGAGCACTGGAGAGCGGCTGTAGACGGAGATGAAGCTTCGCTCGCTCACTCACTCACTGTTCACCTGCTATGCAGCCCGGTTCCCAACAGGGGCTACGGGCCTCTGTTACAGAGGACCCTCTGCTGACCACTCATGAGCCCCGGGAGCCCAGCATCTTGTCTGCCCGTCCACAGCTCACGCTCCCTCCTCAGGCTCAGCACTGGGAGAGTTCTTCCTTCTTCACATCAGTCTTCATGAGCGGAGTCCGGCCTCTCAGTCCTCCACTCAGCAGATGTTTACGAGGGAACTTCTGGGTGCCATGAGCATTGCCGGGAAAGCAGCAGTGGATCAGACACAAGCGCACTCTAAGCGAGCTTATATTTCAGTGGCAGGTGGTAGGCAATAGACTAATAAGCCAGAGAACACATAACACCGCCTCTGCCAACTCGAGAGGTGAAGGAAGACAGCAGAGGGGACGCAGGGCGCCGTTTTGCTGTGGAAATCTGCCGCCTCCCCTCGCGGACCCTCCGAGGGCCTGGTGGATTGCTCTAACATTTTCTTAGCTAGGCTTCTTGCTTTGCTTATTCCTCAAGAATAGTGAACTCCTGTTTTTAACCACTAGAGCTAAGATTTTTCTCAGTCTCAGGACCTCATAGGAAGCCCCAGGGTTGAAGTGAGATGAACAGGGAGCATCTTCTATTTAGCAACCCTAGAGATGAGAGCATGAACCTGGATCCTGCCCTGGAGGTGAGAGCAGCAGGATGGACCCAGCCCTGGAGGTGAGAGCATCAGGACCGGACCCTGCCCTGGAGGTGAGAGCAGCAGGATGGACCCAGCCCTGGAGGTGAGAGCATCAGGACCGGATCCTGCCCTGGAGGTGAGAGCATCAGGACCGGACTCTGCCCTGGAGGTGAGAGCAGCAGGATGGACCCAGCCCTGGAGGTGAGAGCATCAGGATGGACCCAGCCCTGGAGGTGAGAGCATCAGGACCGGACCCTGCCCTGGAGGTGAGAGCATCAGGACCGGACCCTGCCCTGGAGGTGAGAGCATCAGGACCGGACCCTGCCCTGGAGGTGAGAGCAGCAGGACCAGACCCTGCCCTGGAGGTGAGGATGTGGGAACAGGATCCTGCTCTGGAGAAGCTCTTCTTCCGCTGCCCCCACCGTGCAGAGATGAACTGGGCAGTGAGAGACAGCCACAATCAAGCCTTACTCCATCGAGTCCCGCTTCTGTCTCCAGTGCCCGCCTGCTCACCACATGGAAAATTACCCCTCTGTGTTCTCTGGCACTGCAGCCCAGCCCCAGAGAGAGCAAGGCGCCAGCAGGATCACAAGGCACCTCCAGTGAGTCCCAGGAGAAAGCACACATCGCCCCACGAGCCAGAGATCAAACGGCCTCAAAGAGAGGCAGCATTCAGGCCCGAAATTGAACCCAGGGAAGGGAGACCAGGTGCAGCCGCGATGTCCCAGTGGCTCATTGTGAAAGAAAAATGTGCCAGACGTTTTTTGTTCGAAGCAGGCTGGCCCTCCATTTGGGCTGGGAATCCAGCCTGGCCCCAAGCCCGCTGAGCGGATGGACCCGCTAAGCCAGGAGCAGTGGGTGAGGCTGACAGCTGCCTTCCTGGAGCTGCTGGTGGCTTTTACAGCTAAAGAGAAGCATGGGCCGGGTGGGAGTGAGCGGGCCAAGACTGCTCGGAGGCCCGGGGCTCCCCAGCAGGGAGCCATGCTGTGATGGTCTATGCACCACCAGTCAGCTGCCCAGGCCTGGAAGAGGAAGAGAAGAGAGGCTGACTCACATCGCACATAGATGATGTGTGTGTGTCATTTTTATGCATCTTTCTTTTTGCATTCTATCCAGCATACATGGTGCATAGACCAGACCTGGAGGCGGGGAAACCCCCGTGGGGCTGCTCGCACCCATAACTGGGGTGGGGACACAGCTTCCGAGAGGTTACTTTGCAGCACATAAAGTGGCCACATCTGCCCATCAGACATTACAGTAAAGAGTAGCTAAAAGGAGCATGTGTTTGGCTGCTGTAACAGAATACCACAGAGGACATACTTTATAAAGAACAGAAATTCATTTTCTCAGTTTTGGAGGCTGGAAGTCCAAGATCCAGACACCAGTATTTGGCACCTGGAGAGGGCTGCATCCTCTGGAGGGGAGGAATGCTGTGTCTGCACACAGCAGAAGGCAGAGGACAAAAGGGACCGAACTTCCCCCATCCAGACCCTTCACAAGGGCAGCTGATCCCATTTGCAAGGAGCATCCCTCCTGCCTCTTCGTGCTCTCACATGGGCAACGCCTGCATTTCACAGGCAAACAGTCCAACACCGAGGGGCAGGAGGGCAGCACACCTACCTAAAAGTTACTTCAGAGCACATGGAATGGCCAGTCTGCTCATTACAGTCATTGTAGTTCAGTGTAGCTAAACAGAACATGTGTTTCTGCTTTTCTTTTTTTTTTTGAGACGGAGTTTCGCTCTTGTTACCCAGGCTGGAGTGCAATGGCACAACCTCGGCTCACGGCAACCTCCGCCTCCTGGGTTCAGGCAATTCTCCTGCCTCAGCCTCCCGAGTAGCTGGAATTACAGGAGTGCACCACCATGCCCAGCTAATTTTTTGTATTTTTAGTAGAGATGGGGTTTCACCATGTTGACCAGGATGGTTTTGATCTCTTAACCTCGTGATCCACCCCCTTTGGCCTCCCAAAGTGCTGGGATTACAGGCATGAGCCACTGCACCCAGCCCAGAACACATGTTTTAAAGTCAAAAATCTCTGAGTTAACCCCAGACTCAGACACTCACCTGCTTTGTGACCTTGAATAAGTTTTTCAATTCTCCAAGCCTCTATTTTCTCATCTATAAAATGGACATATGTTAGAACCTTTTTCATAGGATTGCTATAAGGTGAAGATCAGCCAATATTGTTTACATAAAGTACTTAGCACAGTACCTGGAACAGAGGGATCTCGGTTGGGGTTGGCAACTCTGTTATTGTTTATCTTATGTAAATAGCTGGAATTACCAAGAGAACAATTCAAGTTTTTGGTAGAGTTGTTCCTCAAAATAACACACACAAGGCCGGGCACAGTAGCTCACACCTGTAATCCCAGCACTTTGGAAGGCTAAGGTGGGCAGATTGCTTGATGTCAGGAGTTCAAGACCAGACTGGCCAACATGGTGGAACCCTGTTTCTACTAAAAATGCAAAAAGTATCCGGGTACAGGGGAATATGCCTGTAGTCCCAGCTACTCAGGAGGCTGAGGCAGGAGAATCGCTTGAAACCAGGAGGCAGAGGTTGCAGTGAGCTGAGATTGCACCACTGCACTCCAGCCTGGGCAACAGATCGAGACTCCATCTCGAAAATAACAATAATAATAATAATACATACATACAACATACAGAGAAACAAATTTAAGAATGACAAAAGACTTTATGTCTGAAACAATGCAAGCAAGTAGTAAGTGGAGTTATACCTTTAGGTCCTCAAAGAAAAACCATCAACTGCAGTTCTATACCCAGTCAAATGAGCATCAGAAATGAAAGTGAAATAAAACTAAAAAGATGAAAAATTTATAACCAGCAAATCCACATTACAAGAAATATTAAGAAAATTCTTTGGGCAGAAGGAAAATGACATCAGATTGAAGTCTAAATCTATACAAATAAATGAAGAACATAAAAAAATGGTAACTACATGGATAAGTGTATAATATGCATTCTTATTATTCTTTGAGGAGATTATGGAGTTTATACGCAAAAATAAAATGTAGACTGGGATTATATCTGTAGTATTAAAAATATGTCAACAATAAGCTGAAGCAAAGAAATAAAAGGATTATATTGTAAAGTTATCACAAAAAGTTGTATTATAGCCCTTGAAGGTAGACTGTGAGAAGTTAGACATGTGTATATAAGCCTAAAACAACTACTAAAATAACAATAACAACAAAGATTTATATCTAATAAGCCAGCAAAAGAGATAAAGGGAATCATAAAAATAATCCAGAAGAAGAGAAAATGGAAAATAATAGTTGAGATTTAAACCTAACCATATCAACAATAATATTAAATGTAAGTGATCTAAATATGCCAGTTAAAAAGCAGAGATCAACAGACAAAGAACCAAGACTCAATCTTGCACTATCTATGAGAAACGCCCTTGGTATATTTATAAAATCATAAATCATTAAAGTAAAAGATATACCCTGTTAACACTATTCAGAAGAAAACTGGAATAGTTTTATTAATATCATACAGAGTACATTTCAGAACAACAAATTATTACTAAGGATAAAGAAGTCATCTAACAATGATTAATAAATTAACTCATCATGAGAACATAGCAATCCTACATGTCTGCACCCAATAACACAACTGCCAAAAACATGAAGCAAAAACTATAGAACTGCAGTTATAGAAATATCCACGATTACAGTCATGAATTTCAATAACTTCCTCAAAATAACTGATTTGAAAACAAGTAAAAACAAGTAGACAGAAAACCAGTAAGTAAAATGATTTGACAATATCATTTTACTATCAGCCATCTTGACTATATCAATATTCGTAGAATACGCCACCAAGCAACAATAAAATTCACATTATTTTCAAGTACATATGGGCCATTTACCAAGACATATTAATATTATATGTTGGGCTGTAAAGCAATTCTTAATACAGTTAAAAGAATTTAAGTCATAGTTTGTATGTTTTCTGACCACAAAGGAATTAAATTATAATAACAGAAAAAATACCTAATCTCCAAATATTTGAAAACTAAATGGCACACCTCTAAATAACCCGTGGGTCAAAGGTTAAATCAATGGCATAATCATAAAGTTTTGAACTGAGTAAAAATGAGAATACAACACACTAGAATTTATGGAATGCCATTAAGGCAGAATTTAGAGAGAAATTCATGGCATATTAAATGCCATTATTAGAAAAGAAATAGAGTCTGAAATCTATGACTGTTTTCACCTTGAAAACTAGAAATATAAAAGCAAATTAAATTCAACCTAAGGAAAAGAAAGGAAATAATAAAGATCAGAGCAGAAATCAATGAAATAGAAAAAACAAGTCAAGAATCAATGACACCAAAAGCTGGTTCATTGAAAAAACAGAGAAAATGTATAAAACTCCAGGCAGGCTGATCAGAGAAAGAAAAAAAGAGAGAAGTCCCAGATTGCCAGTACCAGGAGTGAGAGGTGGCATCACTGCTGAATTCACAAATATTAAAAGAATAATAAGACAATATTATGAACAACTTAATGCTAATGAATTCAACAATATAAATAAAATAGAAAATCTCTTAACATAAACTGACAAAACTCAATCAAGGAAAACTAATCTGAACAGCCTGGTATCTAGTAAAAGAATTGAATTTTTAGATAAAAATTTTCCCACAAAGAATTACAGGCCCAGATGGCACCACTACTAAATTCTCCCAAATACAGAAGAATTAATACCACTTCAAACTGTTTATTAGAATAAAATTAATTCAAATTGGATAGAAGAAAATGATTACCAGTAGATTCTATGAGGCCAGTATTACCTTAACAACCAAACTAGACAAAGACATTTCAAAAACAAAAAACCACAGATAAATAATTTATCCTTCATAAATGGATATGCAAAAAATTATTAACAAAAGTTTAGCTAATAGAATCTAGTGATACACAAAAGGGATGCCATGTCCTCACCAAGTAATGTTCATCCCAGAAAAATGCAAAAATGGTTTAACATTCAAAAATAAAACTACATCATTCACTATGTTAACAACTAAAAAAAAGAAGATCATATAATCACCTCAATAGAGGCAGATTACAAAAAGAAAACCCCACAGCTATTATATTCCTTAATGGTGAAAGACCAAATGCTCTCTCCATGAGCATGAACAACATCCAACATTGCCTCAGAGAGTCTAGCCAGTGCAATAAGGTAAGAAAAAGAAATAAAGAGCATTCACATTAGAAAGAAAGTCATAAGACTGTCTCTGTTCACAGATGAAACAAATGTCTGTGTAGAAAATCTGATGTCATTGAGGCAGGATAGGCAGTCAAGGAAGTGACCATGTTCTCAGGACGCAGCAGCAACCGTGATCTGGGTGGGGACCCAGCCAAACCACATCAGGTGGTGACATGGTTGCCTACGTTTGTCAAATCTCATTGAACTGTTCACCTAAAATGGGTGTTTTACTATCTACAAAATATACTTCATCAAAGTTGATATATAATGTTTTTAATTTTTCAATTAAATTGGGAGATAAGTGTACTGGTAGTCATGCCCAAGGGCTTCCCAAGGGCCCCGAGGAGGGTCAGCTCTTGTCACACCCACCTGGTGAGGCACAGAGAGGCCAGTGTTCCCTGAACCCATAGCCAATGGCAATTGATAGAACACTTTACATATATATTTATGATGTTTACAGTATTTGGATGATTTTGTTAATTTCTGAGTTGTCTACATTTTGGGGCATTTGTTTGTTAGAAGCGACACTCTTACTAAGTTTCCACGTTGCAGGAGCCAGATTCTGAAATGGCACAGTAAGTCCAGGGTTGTAATTACATGGGCTCAGATTGGTTCCTCCCTTGGCCCCCAGCCCCCTTTCCAGTCCCTCTTCCACACAGCTCCCTTCGTTCTGTACTGTGTTAATATTTACTCACATGCCTACCTTGCCATGATGCTGCAGGGATGCAGGCTGAGTTCACTACTCCATGCCCTTCCCACCTAGCCACCTCACTCCTGCCCAAGCTTGGCTCCAAGCACAGTGTTGGATCAGAGTCCCCATTCCACAAGTTGTGGTCATATTAAAAGTGAATAAAAGAATCCATTGGGTTTAGTCGTGTATTATTCTGTTTCAGTAATTGTTCTTACTGTGGTAATAAAACTAATACAGCCCAGTTGTAACTCTCTTTATGATGTTAATATAGCCTCTAACTTGTCAAAGATCCTAATTTTGTGAGCTTTCATTTTTATTGCATTTGCAAAAGGCAGTAAAATCCAGGAGTGCAGTGTACTCTTGTTCCCAGACCAAGCCGAGGTTCGGGCTATTTCTTGTGGCCCAGTAATGAGCTGCAGATGAACCGGGGAGGAGGAGAGCTTTTGTTTCTGTAACCAGCTACAGGAAGAAGACCTGGAAATATCACCAGACCAACTCAAAATTACAGTTTTCCAGAGCTTGTACACCTTCTAAGCTATATGTCTGCATGTAAGTGTGCATTCATCTCAAGACATAAGTGATTAACTTATTTTCATCCAGAACTAAGGTCTGAGTCCTGAAGACCTTCCTCTGGAGCATCAGTAAATTTACTTATTCTAAATGGGTCCAGGTGCTGGGGTGATGACCCGTATCTCACCTCCTGCTAAATCACGGAGGTCTGGGGAGTTCCTTTAGACCTCCAATAAACTTGTTTGTGGAGGCCTGGGGAGTTTTTATTTAGACCCCAATAAAACTAGTTCAATCCTAAATGGGTTCTTTTACTAATTTTTTCATTATCCTGTCATGCTTTAAGGCCCAGGAAAGGCCTATGCAAACTCTTGGTGGGCTCGAATTACATTTTGGCCTTTGTGTAAGAGCACCGGCTTTTTTTAGCTTTTAATATTTGACTTAACCACTCAGTCAGTACTGAAACCATTGTTTCCCTGCCAATTCCCCTGAACCCTCATTGTCTACAGACACGGCTTCCCTTTGCTCTCCCTTCTCTTTCTCCCCTCTTCTCTCCTCCTTTGCCTTCCCCTCCGTTTTGCCCCATTTCCTCCTTTTGCCTCCCCTCCCCCACGGAACCCAACACTCCTCTGTTGAAAAGCCTTGCAATGACTGCACCTGGGGAAGCTGCCTCATGAGCTGCCTCCAGTTCCCCAGGACCCGCCCCACACCTCCCATTGTCTCCAGTCCCAGAAGTAGTTGAGACCAGCAGAGGCAGGGAAAGGAGGCCCAAGACCTCCCTGGGAGGAGATCGCCTCTACACGGAGCTGCAGGTCTGCTCCAGCAGGTAGCGGCTGGAGGCTGGAGCGAGCGTGGTGTCTGACGGTGCCTGCTTCACATGGGACAGAGCGAGCCTGGATTAGGCTGGGTTTCAGGGTTTAATATGTTGGCTCAAACCCTGAGAAAGTGGTTAATAATCCTCCAGGTTGGCTAATTGGACAAAGTTAATGAGATCAAAAAGCTTGAAATCCTGGCACACTATGGAGACCAGAGCTCAAGATCTCCAGGAAATAGAAATGTAGAAAGGGGCGACTGACTCAGACCCTCCCTAATATTCCTCTCCCCAAGAGGCCGGGAGGAGGGGAGGAAACGCGTTGGTGAGTCCTTCCCAGCTCTGTGGCCGTCCTCGTCCTCTGCACACTGGACAGGGTTCCTGCGGGCTGCTCTAAGCACCAGAGTAGCTGTGGCTGTTACTGTCAGAGACAAAGCAGGCCTCAGTGCCCCAGGGAGGAAGGGATCGCAGGTAACAGCATTTCGACCCATAGTTGTCTATGCCAGTGGGTCCTTGGTCACGGGCATCCCCGGCACGAGACACAGGCCTCCTAAGTGCTGCTTGGCATAGGTGGGAAAAGCCCGGGTTTGCTAAGAAGAAACCTGTCTCATGGCTAAGTGCCCGGTGCCGGACTGAAGGCAGTTTGCCACCTGTCCGCAGGGTTCCAACACGAGGGCCCCTGAACTCTCCTTTGCTGAGAGGCCATCTGTTTCCTGCTGGGATCCTGACTGAGAGGACGGTGCCTTCACAGACCTCGCATTTCCGGACGGGAAGGGTCAGCACAAAGGTAATTATGCACATTAACACAGCAGGAAGTTATCTTTATCAGGAGATAAACAGCACAAAGTCCAGCCCGGCACATCCTGTGAAATCAGAAACCAAAATACAAAGTAAACAGTGAGAAGTAGGGTTTGATTTAGGGTCGATCTTGATCAATTAAATTTAAAATTATGAATATTGGTCCATTTTTACCTTGTATTTTAAAAAGGTAAATTAGGCAAAATTGCAACTATGCTCAAATTCTTACCACAATAATAAGTCAACATGAATGGTGGCAGTAGAGAGTTCTTACGCCTTTTCCGACTCTGCGTTATGAGAGAAGAATGCAGCACTTCTCACTTCGTGTTTGACTTAACACGCCACGTGTTCGGCAAGAGTGTCATTTTTACAAACACTGTGTGACCCTCATTTTCCCAGGAGCTCCTCATCGTCCTTCGAATTAAATTACTAGTTTTTCAGGGCGACTTCGTTTCTGGCTTTTTTTCTTTTATCCCTCCAAGTAAGGAAACAAAGGACGGGTTTGTTGACTGTCTCTGTCTCCTGCACTATTGTTACTCAGTCTCATTTTTCCACGACTTCCTTTGTCAGTAGCTTGGTGTATAATTTTTTTTTAAATAGAACACGAATTAGCAGGCCCCCAACATAGCATCCAACTATCCCATGCAACCTTACAGCATTTGCGAAAGTAAAACTTTCCCTTTGCCATCCATTGGTGTTACATTTGTATACTGTTGTGGAAAATTTGGTAATCAGAAGAACTGATTGCCAAGCATGTGGGCACAATGGTCGGAGGCAGGGAGATGCTCACGCTGAGCAGGGCAGGTGTTCCGTGAGGGTGCAGCCTGTAAGTGGTGCCTTTGCGGCAAATATTTTCAAAGCGGTCTGACTACTTTTGCTTCTTCACCAACTTTCAATAATATGGAGTCTGAATAACAAATCCTTGGAGGGCATCCCTGGCCTACCCCAGCCCTGGGCACAGAGCCTGGCACAGCCTTAGCTTTTCAGAAATAGTTACTGACTGGATGAATTGCAAATTATGGTAAATGGCATTGATAAAAGAAAAACTTCAGCCAAATTAAATGTAAAGGAGTTTAAGTGAGCAATGAGTGATTTGCGAATCCGGCAGCCTTCTGAGCCAGGGTAGGCGGAGAGACTCCAGCCACGTGGTGGAAGCAGATTTATGGACAGAAAAATGAGAGTGATGAGCAGAAAGGGGAAGTGAGGTAGGGAGGCGGATGGATTGGTTACCGCTCAACCTTTGCCTTATTTGCGGTTCCAGCGATTGGCTACGCTTGATTGGTTAAAACTCAGCGATTGGCTGCGCTTGATCGGCTAAAACTCAGCTATTGGCTACACTTGATTGGTTAAAACTCAGTGATTGGCTGCGCTTGATCAGCTAAAACTCAGTGATTGGCTGCGCTTGATCAGCTAAAACTCAGTGATTGGCTATGCTTGATTGGTTAAAACAGCGATTGGCTGCGCTTGATCGGCTAAAACTCAGCGATTGGCTACACTTGATTGGCTAAACCTCAGTGATTGGCTGTGCTTGATCAGCTAAAACTCAGCGATTGGCTACGCTTGATTGGTTAAAACTCAGTGATTGGCTGCACTTGATCAGCTAAAACTCAGCGATTGGCTACGCTTGATTGGCTAAACCTCAGTGATTGGCTGCGCTTGATCGGCTAAAACTCAGCAATTGGCTACGCTTGATTGGCTAAACCTCAGTGATTGGCACAGGTGCAGGCTATGGTCTGCCTACACCTCTGCTTGTCAGTGCTCGCGACTTACAGAGAAACCTTTAGGCTGAACTTAAATGTGGAAGGGCGCAGCGGGAGGCTAAACTTGGCTTAACAGCGAAAGGAAAAACAAAAGAGGCGGCAGAGAGGACACCAGAGAGGCCTTAAAGAGTCTAGAGGCAAGAAGGCCTCTTTGCGGGGTGAAATGGGAGGAAGTGTCTGCGGGAAGAGGAGGATGGGGCAGGAAGTAGGGCTCAGGTCCAGCGAGGGCAGCTCATGTGAGCATGAGGCAGGAGCACAGCAAGGGGGAGAGGGCAAAGGCTCAATGTCGGGGACCCTGAAATGACACTTATAACCACAGAGCAGCAGCGGTGGACAGGGAGAGAGGCAGCGAACACAGGACATGGCCCCCTCCGCGGCCCTCACGTGTCACTAAGGAAGAGTGATGGAAGGGCAGTGGCTGACCGGCTCCAGCAGGACTGGGGTCTGCAATCGAGCTTGAGGGCTTCCGGAATCCCAGTGCTGCATGCTACTTTAGGTTTAGAATAAAATTATTCAGCTGGATAAGGCGGCTCATGCCTGTAATTACAGCACTTTGGGAGGCCAAGGTGGGAGGATTGCTTGAGCCCAGGAGTTTAAGACCAGCCTGGCAACATAGCAAGACCCGGTCACTACAAAAAATAAAAAGCAAGCCTGGCTTGGTGGTATTCACCTATATTCCCAACTACTCGGAAGTCTAAGGTAGAAGGACCTCTTGAGTTAGGAGGTCGAGTAGTAACTCCAGTTCTTCTGCATGGGACAGGGTCATGTCAGTGACACCCTTTCTCGACTGCAATGCCATGGCCTCAATAAATTGATTTTGTCTGTGCGATGGACAGGAAGAGCCCATCGGATGATTATACCAGCAGAGGGGCTGCTCGTCCAGGGGCTGCTCTGAGGATGCCAACACCAAGGAGACTCAGGAGAGCTGGCAAAGGCCAGGAATAGCCCAGGTGGGAGGAGTGTCTGAAATAGGAATCACAGATGAATATCTTGGTCTTTCAGTTAATGATAAAGACATTTGGTGATCAAAACTTTTGTCTACCCAGAGTCACGTGCTGCAGGCTCCATTTCTGGTCAGCTCCTGCCAGAGCCAACCCAGCAGACAGCAGCTGTCCGTGCTGGAGAAATTACAAAAAGCAACTGCCTGATGCCAGCGGAGAGTGAACAAGACGCAGTCAATTCTGGAAGGGAGTTGACACTTGGAAGAGAGGAGGGCAGGGGGGAGCTTCCGTCATGACGGCTCTGGCGGTGACGGTCGTAGCCATGAAGAGAGACCAAAGGGAAACAGAAAACCGCAGACTTTCCGGTCTGCAGAGCCAGTAGCCTAAGGTCACGGCAGCCACAGCTGGTGATAACATAGTGCGCACCCAGGACAGAAAAGGGGCCGGGCTCGGTGGCTCACGCCTGTAATCCCAGCACTTTGGGAGGCCGAGGCGGGTGGATCACGAGGTCAAGAGATCAAGACCATCCTGGTCAACATGGTGAAACCCCGTCTCTACTAAAAATACAAAAAATTAGCTGGGCATGGTGGCGCGTGCCTGTAATCCCAGCTACGCAGGAGGCTGAGGCAGGAGAATCGCCTGAACCCAGGAGGCAGAGGTTGCAGTGAGCTGAGATCGCGCCATTGCACTCCAGCCTGGGTAACAAGAGCGAAACTCCGTCTCAAAAAAAATAAAAAAAGAAAGAAAAGGACACAAGGAGGAGCCTCAAATCCTGCAACCAAACTCTGCCCAAATTAGATCATCAGAACTTCAGCCTTAGGTGACAGAAGCCCTCGTCTGCACATCTTCCCAGGGAAATGGAAAATGAGCACTCCAGTTCAAAAACGAAGTGGGCCAGGCTTCCAGCCACCGCGCTGAGCTCCTTCCCCCACTCAGACTCTCCACCACTCCCAGCTGTCCCAATTTCAACTCGGAGTGGAATACCAAGGTCTTTTTAAAACAAACTTCAAATTTCTCATCAAAGACGCAGCTGAGAAAACAACAGTTTCTTGTTGAGCCACAGACAGCAAAACTGGCTTCTGCGAAGGACAGAAAATATAGAGGATTTCTGCAATTCAAAGAACTAGACAGTGCAATACAAACTTGAAAAATAGTTGAACAGGCATTTCCCAGAGGATGTTACACAGATATCCAATAAATGGATGTCCAATGCCATTCATATTAGCTAAGAAGGCCATGATGAGGGCAACTGATACAATGTGCATATGCAATGTGGATTAGAAACAGTGTATCAATGTGAAATTTCTTAATTTAATTATACTGTAGTTACATATGAGAATATCCTTGTCTTTACAAAATACTGAAATCGGCATATCATACTTAACAGGTTGTGGAAAAATGGTGTATGTCTACTGTGTATTTACACCTTCTCTACATGCTATTCTCTCTCTCTTTCTCCCTCCCTCCCTCCCTGCCTCCCTCCCTCCTCTCTCCCTCTGTCACTCAGTAAGATGATAAAGCAAATGGGGCAAGATGCGAATCATTGCTGAGTCTGGTTAAGAAGTATAGAGGAGTTTCATTTTCTATTCTTGTAAGTTTTCTTTAAGTTTAAAATTATACAGAAAATAAATTACAAAACATCTGGAACGCTTAAAAAAAATAACTGAAGTTTTCAGGGACCAGATGGGTCCTGTCCACAGGACAAAACAGTAGCATGAAGAAGCCACCACTGGCCAAAATCGTGTCTGTCTGTGCATCATAAAGAAGAGCTATTGGAGTGGATTGAAGCCCATGGACTCAGTGAACATCTGCAAGTCCATGGTGACTACGGGAAAAAGACCCAGAACAAAGGGACTCGCCCCCTTTGAAGCATCTGCTAAACTAACACCTCGCTTATAAAATTGGTCATTCAAGGGTCAGAATTAAAGTCTTTCTTGTTCTAGGAGGAGCTGCATTTCATGGGAACCAAATCAATCCGTGATTTACAGCCTAGTAAATTCAGAAGGAACAGTGCAGTGGGAAAAACACCGTCTTGCAAACCACACTTGTAGTGGGCTGCGTGATGACCCCAGAGATAGCAGGCCCTGATCGTTGTCGGGGTTAACCACTAACAGTGGATCAACCGGATGGGCCGTGCCTCCCACAAATGTGAATTCCAGCTAAGAACACTACGTGAATCCAGCAAACCTTCAGCTCTAGGTTCTTTGGCAGTAAGAAGTACCCAAAGCTTGAAGAACAAGAGAGCCCAGACAAACCCAGGAGGGGAGATATTCTGCCTGGCAGCCTGCCCAGACCCTTCAGAGCCAGCAACGTGGAAGGGACTGCACTGGATGAAAAGAATGAGGCGCAGGGATTTCCACGAAACTCCCCAGCCTCCAGCTTCAGACTCCACACAGGCACAGGCCCCTTCCAAGATCTAGACAGGGTGTCCATGTGCCTGTGTTTCGTCTCTTGCGGAAGTGAAGATTTTAACCATATCGTCCCTCTGCTGCTTTCCCCTCTGATTTCAATCAGACGTGTGCCAGGTGGAATGGCATTGAAACGGCCACAGGCACTTTTAGGATGTGTTTCAGGGGCACTGATTAAATTGAATCAGGGGTAACTGGGGTGCTTCGGGTTCTGGAGAGTTCGTATATGCCACTGGCTTGCGGTGATTTGCATATGCTGTACAGTTACTGCTACCTGTCCTGGAGTAGTATCACTTCCAGAGATACTCCTACCACCATTTTGCTACTTACCTAGACTCACGACATGTAAGTGCAGGGTCAAAGGTCAATCCCAGTGTGAACCTGTCCTCCAGCTCCAGCCCCGCTGCACATGGGAGCATAGAAGAAACTAGGTTGAAGTGCACTGAGTCAGAAGCTTGCCCATGGAGATTACGTCAGTCATCAGATATGGAAAACCGTAAGAGTAGGCATCATTGATGGCTGCTTCTAACCAGAATATCTCCTCTCAGGAGTATAATGATGTATTGTATACCTTTTTTTTTCTTTGAGACCGAGTCTCAATGCTGTTGCCCAGGCTGGAGTGCAGTAGTGTGATCATGGTTCGCTGCAGCCTCAACCTCCTGGGCTCAAGTGATCATCCTGCCTCAGCCTCCTGAGTAGCTGGGATGCCAGGCTAATTTTTGTATTTGTTGTAGAGATGGGGTCTTGCTATGTTGCCCAGCTGGTCTTGCACTCCTGGGCTCAAGCAGTTCTCCGTCTTGACCTCCCACAGTGCTAGAATTACAGAAGTAAACCACTGTGCTACCTATCATATATACTTTTTTTTTTTTGAGACCAAGTCTTGCTCTGTCACCCAGGCTAAAGTGCAATAGTACAGTCTCAACTCACTGCAACCTCCGCCTCCTGGGTTCAAGGGATTCTCCTGTCTCAGCCTCCTGAGTAGCTGGGATTACAGGTGCCCACCACCACTCCTGGGTAATTTTTGTATATTTAGTAGAGACGAGGTTTCACTATGTTGGCCAGGCTGGTCTCGAACTCCTGACCTCAGGTGATTCGCCCACCTCAGCCTCCCAAAGTGCTGGGATTACAGAAGTAAGCCATGGTGCCCAGCCCCCATCATATCTAATTTTGGATGAGAATCACATGTAATTGGATTTATCAGCACACCTGTTTGTCATTTGCAATCCTTAGCAGTTTTGTGGACAGTGTTATGTTTGTATGTGAAGATGATCGTTTTATGCCCCTCAGTTATCAGTGAGGAATAAACCACACTAAAGAAACAGTGTAATTATCTTGCTAATATCCCTATATAAAATATGACAAAATTGTCTGGAAGAGAGGCAGACAAAGATGATGCTGGAATAAAATGTAGGAAGAGACATATTACAGTCGTGTGAAGCAGTGAATGAATAACTCTTCTGACAGTTCTCTAGATCGTGTGCCACGTTTCCACTTTGCATTTGTAATTTTACTGTAATTTGTTTTCCTCTTCTAAATAAACATTTGTTTTAACGTCATTTTATATTTCTAATGCTGTATGCTGTTTGCTCTTTCTTTTTTAGATTTTTTTTTAGATGTATTTCTTTAGAGATGGGCATCACCATTTTGCCCAGGCTAGACTCAAACGCCTGGGCTCACACGGTCCTCCAGTTGCAGCCTCTAGGGTAAATGGGATTAAAGGCTCACGCCAACACACCCAGCTGTGTGCTTTGTCTTAGAGGCCCTGTTCATGAAAGCACCGTGTATGCAAAGCAGCCCCCAAATGCCGAAGGAGCCAAGAAGTCAAAAGAGAAGGCAGACAGACCCAGTTTGTCGGTGTCAGTTGATGTATTGGGGAACTTACACACAGAAGCATGGCCCTGGGCGGCCACAAGACAGGTGGATTTCTGCACTGTGACTCCCCAGACCCAGGACGTATATACCGCAGGGCAAGGGCATGCATGCTGTAGCAACACAGAGGCAACTCTCCAGGACAGCAAGAGTGCCATGTGCACCGTTGCCTCTAATTTATGCGGTAATGTCAAGGTTGACACTTTCTTACACTAGAGATGGAAGATCAAGTGGAAACCAGGAGGCTTTCACAGGACTGGGGCTGGTCAGACATCAACATGGCCGGTTAGCATCCAACAGGGAGCCACTTTTGTCTCCACAGACCCCGTGTTTAGAGACACAGCCCCCAGATTGTGTCTCTAAAGGACATGTTATGGGTGACTGATGATGTCTGGGACGAACTGCAAGCGTATTGACATTCGTCAAACCAACTCTAAAGGACGTTTTGGGGTGAACCAAAAGACACTTGCCCTCTAAGTAATTCAGGGGAGGGGAGGGCGAGCAAAGGAGAGCGCTGCAGGATGGGGAGTCGGGCTCCCCTGGGAGGTCCCCACTTACCTGCCCAGGAACTAGGGGCCCTGCCTTGCAGTGAGGAGAGAAATGAGAGGTGGAGTCTGAGTCTGAAAGGAGAGCGAGGTACAGGTGGCAGCCTCCAGCACACTCAGAAACCGAGTTGTGTGCAAGCAGGCCAAAGCCTGGCCTGGGGGCGGCCCTCCTCCCCAGCCGCCTGCAGGGCCCCAAAGTGGGCCTGGCTCCACATGGAGAGGTGAAGGAGGGGAAGGAGCCTTCGGGGCAGCGGGGTTCTCCCACCCCAGCCACCCATCTCCTCATCACACTGCATTTGAGGAGCGTTGCACACAGCAGGCCTCATGTTCGAAGCGCTTCCTCGCTCCCTGGCAGGAAATCTGAGAGAGGGGTTTGGGTCAAGAATTACTCTCCCAGCTCAGCCAGAAGTTAGAAGTCCGCCAGAAGCCAGACTTCCATTCACCGTCTCCCACAGTTACAGTTGCTTTTTCCAAGGGGAAGACACCACTGAAAAACCATGGCAAAACCACCCGGTAACCTTCAGGTTACAGAAGTTGAAGCAGTGGCTATTTCAGAAAGAAAGGATAATAAATGTATTCGCAATTGTAAACCAACGTAACACACAGCTGAGAAAGACAGACTAAGAACTCTCTAATAAAGATCGTTAACTAGCCAACTGACAGAAGCATTTTGTTTTCGCTTATTTTCTGAGACAGGGTCTCGCTCTGTGGTCCGGGCTGGAGTGCAGCGGCATGATCTCGGCTCACTGCACCTGCAACCTCCCGGGCTCAAGCCGTCCTCCTGCCTCAGCCTCCCGAATAGCTGGGACTGGATTTGTGCAGCCCGACGCCAGGCTGATGACAGAGCACTCTTATGCCACGAGCGCCTCTCAGCTCACTTCATCTTAGTCCTGGAGGTCTGACTGCCTAGTTTCTTCTTCTTCAAAGTTAATGTTTCCTGAAAACAAAAGAGAACATGACTGTATTTCATATTTACTTGGTTCTGTTTTTAAAGTCTTTATTCACTAAGAGATCTTTTGCAAAAAAAAAAAATATATATTTATATATATAACTATTAAGTACTCATCAGTCAAAAATGGAACGTTACCTTTTATCTCATATGCACTTCAACAGTTTTTCTTTTGGTGCCAGAAATAAAATAAGCAAAATACGTACTCAAAGTAAATGCTAAGACAAGACTCTCCATGAAACATCAGTAACTCTCTTATGCCTGCATACCTGTCTAAAACTGCCAGCGTTGTGGATAAAACACGTGATTGCTTGGCTGTTATATGAATTAAAAGAAAAGCAGGCCGGGAGCAGTGGCTCATGCCTGTAATCCCAGCACTTTGGGAGCCCGAGGAGAGCAGGGCACTTGAGGTCAGGAGTTCGAGACCAGCCTGGCCAACATGGTGAAACCCCGTCCCTACCAAAAATACAAAAATTAGCTGGGCGTGGTGGTGCATGCCTATAATCCCAGCTACTTGGGAGGCTGAGGCAGGAGAAGCGCTTGAACCTGGTGGTGGAGGCTGCAGTGAGCCGAGGTCCTGCCATTGCACTCCAGCCTGGGTGACAGAGCAAGACTCTGTCAATTAAAAAAAAAAAAGGCAGAAATTTGCTACATTCTCATAAGATGCTATATTTACATGTTTTGTGAAAGACAGAGTTATTTTTTATTATTAATAAAACTCTAACTTTGGCTGTTGGGTATATTGAAGAAATGAGTGGGATAAATCTCCAGTATAATGTGGGGTTCGTGATGAATACATCTTGAATTTGTATTATTGGGACAAATGTTCTGCCAATGAACCCAAAATGAAACCATTTTGTATGTCTTTTCCCTTTTCCCTTAGGCCCTCCTGACACTGTGGCCTGGGTGACCCTTTGCTGGGGTCCTGTGCCCTGCAGGGATTCAGCACCGTCCCCAGCCTCCACTCAGGAAGATGCCAGCAGCACCTCCCTCACCAGCGTCACAAGTCTCCAGACATTGCCAAATGTCCCCTGGGGCCCAAAGCCACTAGTTAAGGGGGTGCTCCTTCTGTCCCAGGCTAGTGTGTGAACCGCAGTCTCAGGCATCTGCTGGTACCAGGCGGTACCCACTGGCCCTGTCTCTCCCAGTCCAGTTTTCATGACTCTTCCTCCTCCATCCCCTCCCTTATGTCCTCCAGCAAAGCTTCTGGGGCCTCCTGCCTCGCCTGGCTCCAAGGCACCATCCTCGTTGCCCCAGAGAAGCTCAGAGGGTAAGCCTGATACAGGCACTCTCTATGTCCTCAGAGGCCCCTACCAGGCTCAGGACCAAGTTCAAAGGACATCAGGTCCCCAGGGAAAGGGACCACCTCCCCAGCCCAACACCCTTCTGCTGTCAGACTCTGCTCTCTGCCTGGAATTTCCTTCCTGGTTTCACCCATTCCTTGCCACCTCCCTCCCAGCTAACTGGAGCTTCCTGGTCCCGCCCGAGGTGAGTCATCACCTCTGCTGGGTACATGATAACATGTCCCTGTCACTGCAGGGAACTCACTGATTCCTCTATGCCAGCTTCCCATTAGGTGCTGGAGGGTGAAAGCCCAACTCCTCACTTCCACACCGCCTATCAAACCCAGTGTCTCCCCAGCCGTGCTCCACAGCGACTGAGGTCAGTCCTCTGTGAGCACAGCTGGGTGCTATTCTAACACCATGCATACTCTAGCCACTCGGTCCTGACAGAATCCTGTGGACCCCCTACCCACCAGGGCTCACTCTATTCACCCTGTGCAAATCAGAGAAGCAGAGACGATGCTCACTTGTAAAGCCAGATTTCCACCCCACCACATGCTTGACCTCAGCACTGCATTACTGGGGGCATCGCTACAGCGCCCAGGGGAACTGCTGACCACGGACGTCTAACTATGCGTGCTTAAAGCATCTAAGAGAAAGCTGCTTTTGTGATTTAATTACTTCAGGTATTATTGTCAAAGGAATGGGAAGTATATTCCTGATTTGCAACAGAGGCACATGAAGTGGAATAGGAGGGACCTCAGACCTGCACCTGGAGCCCCCGTGCCCAGGCTACTCCCAGATGGCCCTTTCCCTCACACCATGACACCCACTTTCAGTCTCATGTGAAATGTGCATTAGGAGAAGAGAGTCCTCCCCCCGGGCTTTCTGGAAGTGTCCACAAGCACCAGGGAAGGGTTTTTAAAGAACCTGAAGCTTCAGTCAGTCAGAACTGATGTCAAATCCCTGCCCTGTGACCTGGCGAGGTAGAAGTTTCTAGGTAATATTACATCCAAACCCACTTCAAAAGGGCTAGTTCCCAGCACCACAGCCTTTAACCGTAGTCCTGTGAGTCGGCCCTGCTAAAAATCAGGCAAGACCTAGCACTTTGGGAGGCAGAGACCGGTGGATCGCCTAAGGTCCGGAGTTTGAGACCAGTCTGGCCAACACGGTGAAACCCCACCTCTACTAAAATTACAAACAAATTCGCCAGGTGTGGTGGCATACCCCTACGATCCCAGCTACTCAGGAGGCTGAGGCAGGGGAATTGCTTGAAGCAGGAAAGTGGAGGTTACAGTGAGCCGAGATCGCACCACTGCACTCCAGCCTGGGTGAGAGAGTGAGACTCCCATCTAAAAAAAAAAAATATCACGCAAGAAAAGAAGGCCAGGCTCTGCACGTCTGGGGTCTGTCACCCCGTGACAGCGAGCGTGGGCACCGCTGCAGCCCCAGGCTGTTCCCACTGCAGCCAGGCTTGCAGGAGGACCTGCGCGGGAGTAACACTCTGCCACCGCTGCAGTGAGCACTCACAGGGCCCCCTAAGCCTTCCCCGAGTCCCTGGGGCCCAGCGGAAGGCAGGCCTTGGTAGAGGGAAGGGGAATCCCATTGCCTGTGCCCTGTGCTGGCCCTCGCCCCAGTTCACAGCGCAGGGACTCACCCTCTTCCACGTCGTAGGGGAACTCGTCCTGGTCATACTCCCGGCCCTCCTCCCTGAGGGCGTCAGGAGTTAGATCTTCGCCGCCAGGCCTCCTTTCCATCTCACCCTCAAAGCCCTCCAGCAGAGCCTGGGCCTCCTCGCCGGGTTCTCCTGCACCTGAGATAAAACAAAGGTCAAAAGACTGAGTTCCTGGGAACACTGGAGCCTGCGGAGCTGTGTGGGGCAGCTGTCCCCAGGCTGCCGTGCCCTCGCCCTCCCCTTCCCACGGACAGCACCTCGCAGTGCCCATCCCAACGTCTATGAAGCCCAGCCCAAGCCCCACTGCCATCAGGCTCGGGGATGGGAGCAGTGGTCTGATCACTTTAACTCCTGAGGGTCTTGATGTGAATACTGAGAAAGAGAAACCCTCTGTCCCCTGGGATTCCTGAGAGTGCCGTCCAGGGCGGCCAGCACAGAGGACTGCTGGGACACAGGGCAGAGGCTGCCCGGCCATGCTGCAGTCTGTGTCTATCCCCAAGCTTCCCAGTTACATGAGCCAAGAAATTCTTAGCAGCATGAGTATCCTTCACGGAGGCCAATCGGAGTTGGCATTCTGCCAGTCACCATGGAAGGGATCTCACCCAGCACAGGCACCTTCAACTTTCCCCAGCACATTAAGATTTCCAGGAGGGCCACTGGGTTGGACATGGAGACGTGATGCGGACCCTTCTTCAAGGAAGGACTTTACCCCAGCCGCTGTCAGTGCCAGACACATTCACTCACTGACCCAGGTGAGGGGATAAAGGTCCCCCCCCAGGACACCACAGTGCTCCCCATGGGATGAAGCAAGGCGGGGGCGGGCATGCCTCTGCCTCTGTCCAAGTCCTGTGTCTTTCCTCTCCCCTCTGCTCCCCAGGAGTGTGCTCCAATCCCAAAGCCTCTCCCTAATAATAGCCTGTACACTAAACTGATCCAGCATCTGATTTCCAGAGAATCCAATCACATCTGGTCTGAAAACAGGAACCCACAACTCCCACAGCCCAAAGGTGCCCCCCACACTCCATCCCACAGCCCAGAGGTACCCCACACCCTCCATCCCACAGCCCAGGGTCACCCCACACCCTCCATCCCACATCCGGGGATACCCCACACCAGGGCTGTGAGAGGAAGGGTGCCCCCGGGCTGTGGGGTAGAGGGTGTGGGGGTTCCCTTGGCTGTGGGGTGGAGGTTGCAGGGTACCCGCAGCTGTGAAGCCCGGGGGTAGCCTGCACCCTCCCTCCCACAGCAGGGGGTAGCCCGCATTGTCCCTCCTACAGCCCAGGGTAGCCCACCCCCTCCACCCCACAGCCGGGGGAACCCCCACACCCTCTACCCCACAGCCAGGTGTACCCCACACCCTCCATCCCACAGCCCGGGGTACCCCACACCCTTTCTCCCACAGCCAGGGGGTATCCCACACCCTCCCTCCCACAGCCCGGAGGTACCCCACTCCCTCCCTCCCACAGCCCGGGGGTACCCCACCCCCTCCACCCCACAGCTCGGGGGTACCTAACACCCTCCACCCCACAGCCGGGGGTGCCCCCACACCCTCCAACCCACAGCCAGGGGAACCCCCACACCCTCCACCCCACAGCCCGGGGGAACCCCCACACCCTCCATCCCACAACCTGGGGGCTCCCACACCCTCCACCCCACAGCCGGGGAGCTCCCACACCCGCCTCCGCAAAGCCTGGGGGCACCTCACATCCTCCACCCCACAGCGGGGTGTAACCCACACCCTCCCCCCCACAGCTGGGGTTACCCCACACCCTCCATCCCACAGCGCAGGGGTACCCCACACCCTCTGTCCCCTAGGCCAAAGGTGCCCCACCATGTCCTCAGTCACACAGCCTGAATGTGCCCCACACCCTCCGCCCCCCAGCTCCAGGGCTGCCCCACACCCTCAGCTCCTGGACCCTCTTGGCCAGGTCCCTCCGTAGAGGTCGGCTCCTCGGGGAGGGCTGGTGTCCACAGGGTCAGTTCCGTGATCTTGGTAGCTTTCCATTTTGGAACAACTGTTGCTAGTAGCTCTTCCTCCTCTTCCTCTTCTCCTCTTTCCTATTTTAAGTACAAAATGTAAATTCACCAACATTTGCATACTCTTGGTCTGGAATCTTAAAAGGGAGGGAGGAAGGACAGGTTCTGACTTGTGTTTGAGCCTTTTTAGGGACGTCACTCAGGAATCAGACCAGTTGCTGGGGCTCGGTCGGATAGCCTAAGGGTCGAGAACGGACCTGGAAAGGGCCAGGGTTGACAAATGAGCTCTACAGAGCAGTGCTGGGCCCGAGCTTTAAATGGATGCCACAAAAATTTTCGGATGACCATGTCTGGGGGTATCCCACACCCTCCACCCCACACCCCAGGTACCTGCAATAGCATGTCCCAGTACCTGCAATAGCTAAGACACGGCCAGACTATGTGGTCAGAACTCGATGGCCAGGATTAAGTGGCCTTTTCAATTGTTCAGTCACATTTTCCAAAATACAAAAATTTCTTACGTTATATAATTATTTTACTGAGTTTAGTAAAAACATAATTATTCATATTATTCTTTATATAAATAACATAAGGAAGATCTGCACGTTTCCTTAGACAAGGCCTCGGAAGTCCCTAAGAGGTCCATAGAATGATACGGATTTGCAGAAACATGAGAGCTCTACTGTCGAGGGTTATGTGGAAAAAATGAATTCCAGGAAAGCAGAGTGAGGTTCATCAAGTCTGAACGTGGAACCCTTTGTAATAAAAAATGCACAATCCCGTCATGGTGAGGAGCTCCCACGTGCCAACTTTGCCAGGCACATTTGCCTACTTCTCAGTTTTGTGACTATCACAAAATTCCAAAAATCTGAGCATCAACACCGTGAATATGGAACACTTCACCACCACACAGGTGACAATACGGATGACAAAGAGGGGCAGACATCTGCCTGTTCCACTGAGTCACTGGGAAATCAGTGATTCTATTTTGATCTCAAACTGTTCAAGTGTGGGACCCAGGAAGGGCAACACCAATGCTGCAGGACAGGGTCCTCAAACTTGACTGAGATCAGAATCACCCAGAAAGCACTAAAGGACAGACTGTTAGCCCCACCCCAGAGTTCAGGATTCAGCAGGTCTGGGACAGCATCCACTAAGCTGCATGTCGAACAGATTCCCAGGTGGAGCAGACAGGGCTAGCTTGGGAACCGCACTCAACTTTATACATAAACCAAGAGGTAGAACCCTCTTACTTTGCTGGTGGGAATGAAAAATGATGCAGCTACCGCAGAAAACATTTGGCAGTTCTTTGAAAAGCTAAACAGCGTCACCGTGTGACCCAGCAATTCCACTCCTCGGGATATAACCAAGCAAACTGAAAGCAGAGATTCGAACAGATGCTTGTACACCAGTGTTTGTTGCAGCATTATTCATAATAGCTAACACGTGGAAGCAACTCAGCTGTCCACCAGCAGTCGAATGGATAAGCAAGAACCCTGAAAACACAAGAACCTGGAAAACGTCATGCTAAATGAAAGAAGCCGGGCACAAAAGGACAAACAGAATGAATCCGGTTCTACGCAACACCTAGAATAGGCAGATTCATGGAGAAGGAAAGTAGATTAAAGGTTATCAAGGGCTGGGGGAGATCCAAAGGGGAGTTGTCGCTTAATAGGTCCAGAGTTTCCGTCTGGGAAAACGAACACGTTCCAGAAATGCACAGTTCTCACGGTTGCACAACTGTGAATGTACCGAATGCCACTGAAAGCAGGCCTTAAACTGGCAACTTTCATATTCTATAAATGTACGTCTAAAACCAGGATTTAAAAAGAAACAGGTGGTGAGCCATGGGCTGCAGCATGGCAAGCCCTACTCCAGAGGGAATACATTCCCCTCACTGGGTGGGGCAAGAGGACACTGAGGATTTTCCGTTTGGCCGCAGGCCTAATGAATCCCCGAAGTGCAGCGGGCGGCCTGTGGCAAAGCCTTCAGGTTGCTGTGGCATTATTTCATGGGTGGTTTTTTCCTAAATAGCACAGGACATGGGGCTTACATCAGCATTTCTCCCTTAGAGGTTCCCGATGCTCTTTCTACCTTCTGCTCATCATCCTGAAATACTGACTTCCAGTAACTCGTTCCAGTAGAGTCTAAAGCTAAAAGCACATAAGATGGGCTGTATTTTGATCACTACAAAAATTTAAAAACTTGCTCAATCACCAGTAAACCTAAATAGTTATTAATAGCGCTGACACAATAAGCATTTAACCAATAGGTTCCTTCAGGAAACAGGTGAGAGGTGTCCAACCCCATGGAAATCCCAGCACAATACTAAACACATCCCTGCCACAAATGAATCCTAAAGCCAGCTGTCTTTCTTAAGCTTCTGACTGTGTATCGGTGCTTACGCACACACACAAATGCAGTGGAACGTCGTGGGAAGACAATATGTCAAATTACTCTATGCTTTGTTAGATGCAGATGACTAAGGGAGGCTGCCTCCAGCCCGGAATAGAGCACCCTGCAGTCCATGAGAATCCACGCTCAGAGGAGGTAGGGCCTCATGCTTAGCAACAAAATCAACCATTCTGGCCATTTCATTTCCTGGTTTGCTAGGGACCTGCCCCTAGCCAATGGTTCCTTTTAGCTGGAGCAAACAGGAGGAGCAGAGGCAAAGAAGACAAGGTCACTGTGAGGCCACATGGGATTCTGGTCACAGCCAAGAAGGCGGATCATGAGCAACCATGGGCTGCTTTGAGAAATTGTGGCCAGAGTGATGGGCAGAGAGTAGAACACCCAGGAGTGGGAATCAGGAAAAGAGGGTGGCTGAGGTCAGTGCCGAGAGTGCCCTGGGGATGTCCAGACCCTGGCCACTTGGGAGGCAGCAACGGCGCATGGACAGTCACTCGACCACGGCGGGTTAAGGGGTAAAGATTCAAAGGCTCCCTTCGGTTTTAGAACCTAAGAGACTCTAGGAAGAAAAATGCAAGAAGTTTATAAAACTGTCTGGAGAGCACTGAATTGAAAAACCGGTGACGAGTTTAAACCGAGGCTTCAAGGCCAGGGCCCTCGGGGTAAGAGGACAGAGCATGAGGTAGAGACAGCAGTGGGTGGCCCGGAGCAGGTGTGGGACAGGCCACCACGCACAGGATCTCTCGCAGCCTTCCAGGCCCCCACAGGGTGGCTTCTACCTCCTGTGACCAAGGGTGGCTTTCCCCAGCCTCACAGCCGACCCCAAGGTGACGGGGAGTTTAAAGCAGGGCGTCTGGGTGATGCCAAGCGGTTGATGATTGGCACGGCAACAAAAAGCAAAATCCAAGCGCCTGCTTCGACCTCCCAAAGTGCTGGGATTACAGGCGTGAGCCATTGTTTTTGGCCAGGATTAGCTTCCAGCAACTTTTTGTTTTTATCTGTCAACAAAGTCTAGAGTTCTGCAGTAACTGGGAAATGACACTGTTGGCTTCTGGCAGTTTAGTAGCAACACCTGCAAATGAGGAAAATGAAAATAGGAAAGTTCCTAAGAGCTGGCATAACCTGTAGGCGAATCACCTCCAGCGTTGTAGGATCAATGTTTTTGGGCAGCTCCTTTGCCTGTGAATGTAAAAGAGCCAAACATGCCCTGCAACTTACCATATCTGCTAAACGGTATTCGCCATGTTGTTCACACCCAGCATCAAATACATACTTTCCAGGGCCAACGGGCTAGAGCAAAGAGGAAACCATTCTTAAGGGTCAACACCCAGCAGCAAATGCCAAATACACGTCACCACCGCCACACCCCGCTCAAATCACAAAACTGGATAAAGCCCAACACCGATTAAAGAATGCTCTGATGAACTAATGGCTAATGGATTTGGGAAGTGTTACCTTGTTTTGTTTACTTTTTAAAACTTTAACCACATTTCACTTTTTTATAAAAGTGCCATATGCACCTTAGTGAGTCAGTACCCACAGGTGAACTAGCTAGCAATGTAACCACTACTAACATTCTGACGCATTCTTTGTAACTTTGCTTCTAGTGTACATTGCTAAATAAAATCTGATCATAAGGGCGCACACTCACTCACACTCCGTTTTTGCTAAGAAATATGGCATGAACAAATATTCTTTCATAACACCAGCTGTCACCTGCTACTGAATGTTGTCTATGGATTGTGAGCTATTTTACTCAGTTACTATTGTTGGTATTTAGGAAACTGATGTTTTCTCTTACAAAGAACACTCCAGTAAACACACTCTGAGTAAAACCTCATGTTGGCTTTTGATATCATCCTTAAATTCTCAGAATTTCTGGACAAAGCACGCATGGTTTTGGATCAAATGAGTCTCCGATCACTTCATTCCCACGACTGCACTTCAGAGTCCCAGATCCCCAAACACTTGCTTTTAGGAGTGTAAAAATGTCCTATTTTTACGTGTTTATTATATATAACAACGCAGTCTCACAATTTTAATTCACTTCAGTTCAGTTGTTAGGAAGGCTAGTTTTTTCAAGATTTTTAGCCATTTAAATCACGTTGATTGATAAAACACTTTCCATATTAAACGTTGCAAATGTCCTCTCCCATCTGACACCCAGATTTTCTTTACAGCATGCTCTAATCCATAAGAAGTTGTTTTTATAAAGCTAGACCTTGGTTTTTCCTTTCTATTTCTGTTTCAAGTTCTCTTTGCTCATCTCAAAGTTAATACTCATCTACTTTTTTTTCTATATTTCCTTGGGTACGTTTAAATCTTTACTTCTTCTAGAAAGTATGTTCATCTGTATGAAGGAAAAACTATTATTTTGCTCCCAAATAATGATCAAGTGTTCCCAGCGCTATGTCTTGACTCTCACATCATTCCTTTAATTTAAAATGACCTCCTCATTGTGTGAAATTATTTTATGTACTGGGACCTGCCTCTAGACTTCCTAATCTGTTTCACTGGTGTGTGTGTGTGTATGTGTCTGTGTGTGTGTGTGTCTGTGTGTGTGTGTGTCTATGTGTGTGTCTGTTTGTGTCTGTATGTTGAGTCTGTGTGTCTGTGTGTGTCTGTGTGTGTGTGTGCATGTCTGTGTGTGTCTCTGTCTGTGTGTGTGTGTGTGTGTATATGCGTCTGTGTGTGTGTGTGTGTCTGTGAGTATCCTGGTATCACACTGTTTTAATTATTGAAGCTGTGTAGTATCTTTTAATAACTTGTCCACAAGGACATGTACAGGGAATTTTCTGAGGAAGAAACAAACCAGCAATAAACGTGTGACCAGATTTTTGACCTCACTAATAATCAGGGAAGTAGACATTAAAACAATGAGAAGACATTTTTTACCCTTAAGGTTGGAAGAAACAAAAACAGCATGAAAGACAGAATATCCAATGTCGAAGAGAAGAGGTGATAAAGAGACTCATACTCTATTGGTAAGAGAATACGCTGACAGCACTTTTGAGGACAAGTGGCACTACTGATTGTGATTTTAAATGTCAATCCTCAAAGGTTCAGCAATTCCATTATCGAACTTCATCATGATCCCAAATGTACAAAACGACAAAGATGTATCTTTCTGTGTATCTCTGTATCCTGATACCGTATAATCCTATTTCTGCAACACAAACCTGCAAACAATGATTCGGTGTCAGACGAATGTCTTAGAGTGCTTACATGACACGCAGAAACAGTGTGGCACAGAGTGCTTCATGACACGCAGAAACAGTGTGGCACACAGAGTGCTTACATGACACGCAGAAACAGTGTGGCACAGAGTGCTGACATGACACACAGAAACACTGTGGCACACAGAGTGCTGACATGACACACAGAAACACTGGCACAGAGTGCTGACATGACACGCAGAAACAGTGTGGCACAGAGTGCTTAAATGACATGCAGAAACAGTGTGGCACAGAGTGCTTACATGACACACAGAAACAGTGTGGCACACAGAGTGCTTACATGACATGCAGAAACACTGTGGCACAGAGTGCTGACATGACACGCAGAAACAGTGTGGCACACAGAGTGCTTACATGACACGCAGAAACAGTGTGGCACAGAGTGCTTACATGACACGC
>CM052665.1:55622665-55674646 GCA_028533165.1 Leontopithecus rosalia
AGAAACAGTGTGGCACAGAGTGCTTACATGACACGCAGAAACAGTGTGGCACACAGAGTACTTACATGACACGCAGAAACAGTGTGGCACACAGAGTGCTTACATGACACGCAGAAACAGTGTGGCACACAGAGTGCTTACATGACACACAGAAACAGTGTGGCACAGAGTGCTTCATGACACGCAGAAACAGTGTGGAACAGAGTGCTTCATGACACGCAGAAACAGTGTGGCACACACTGTGCTTACATGACACACAGGAACAGCATGGAAGGATTGGGTCCAGGCTGCTGCGGCAGCATCCTAGTGTCTAATGCTTTGCAACTGGAATGTACTCGTGTATTATTTGCATAATTCAAAGTTTTTTACTAACTAGCAAACAAAGCCTCCATTTTTACCCTGATTTTTCAGACTGGTCTAGGCTGGACAAGCTGACTGACTCTTCCAGATTCATGATCAAATTCTCTTCCTCTGCACCCACCTTCCCATCTTCTCCAAAAAGACCCATGGAATGTTTGCTGGGAACGGTATGAACAGTGTATGGGTGTGAGGAGAACGTACTGTTTTAATGAAGACTAAAATCTGTGGGTAGGGCGTGAATTACATGCAAATGACTGGGTTCTAATAGTCTGAAGAGACTTCAGTAAATCAGCTAAACGTTCCCTCTGTCAACTTCTAATGCGAGCAATGTGCTCAGCAAATTCTCTCTTCAGGGAAAGTTTCTGCCCAATTATTCAAGGCTTCTCTGTATAAAGAAGGGCAAGAGGAACCACTGAGCCTTCCGAACAGAAATGGCCACCATGGGTGCTGGAAGCTGGAAAGCCCCAAGACCCAGGGCCGGGCCCTTGGCAGCCTCAACTCCCACCACCACCAGGAGTGCGCAGGCTGGCCTGCAGCGTGAGGAGGAAGCTGGGGGTCTTCCTCCCCAGGGATGTCACGCCACGCCCTCCCAGGGGAAACGAAACCCAAACACCTCCCCGCTGAATTGCGGGAAATAGATATTTGAATCTGATTTATCAATGAGAAGGAAAACACCCAAGACGCTCAGATGCCCCTCGTGTTATGACAGTGCAACAGGTCCCCGCTGAAAGACAGCAGGAGTTTGCACACAGACACGGAGAAATGGGCTAGCTTCCCTCCCTCCCCCGACTCTGTCCTCTGTGGGTACCAGAGGTTCAGAAAATGGTGCAGATGTCCTGTTCCCCACATTTGAAGAGGAGGGACTCAGTTTTCTCTGCATTTCTAGTGTTCTCCAGTCACACATTTGCACAGGCTGCAAGAGGGGGTTATTTTGTATGTCATTGGCAAATGTCACTTCCCATGGACTTACATTTTTGTTCAAGAACTTGCCCTGGTACCTGTGGTTCAGGTGAATGATCTCTGCCGTGCCCTCCTGCCGTCCGTTTACCCAGGTGCCAACATACTTACTGCCCGTCTCTGCGTAGAAATAGGTGCCTTGCCCATGCCTGGTTAAGACAAGGGGCATATGGTATTTCGTTCTAGCACTGTGAAAAATCTCCCAGATTTAAAACACAGACATTAACATTGAGGGGGCCCCAGGCTGATGCAGGTTCACAAGCGATGTGGCTTCTGTATCTGTGTCCAGTCAGAAGGTGCTCCCTGCTCTGTGTGCCCCAAGCACAGGACATGGCCAGAGGCACAGAGGACAGCCAGCTGGACAGAGGGAAGCTCCAGGGTGCCAGCTGCTTTCCCCAGGGGAGCGGCAGAGCTAATAGGAGCTGCGGCTCAGGTCCCCCAGTGGCTCTTCTGTGCCTTCCACTCCCTGGGGCTCTTGGGAGAAAGACTCACACGCTCTGCACTAACTGAGGTGCAGATGTCAGTTACTCACGTCTGCACCTGCTCAGAAAGGCACAGGAAGATTGGATCTTCCTGGCAGAGGTGGTAACTGGGCTTTTGTCCTGATTCTATTCCCTAGTAAGTGTAAACAATCCGCAGACATCGTATTCCCATTACATGAGCAAGTCCCATAAGACTGGAGGTAGAAAGCAAACCTCTGATGAGCAAACCACTCTCCGGTGTAGGTGTCGTTATTGACGTAGTGGTACACACCGTAGCCGTGCCTCTGGTCATCCGCCCACTCTCCTGGAAAGAACAACACAAAGGCAGCCTGGGTGAGAGGAAGGGACTGATGTCTGCACCACGTCTTCAGATGGTTAACCACGGCAGAGGCGGATGTGCTGGAAGCAAATGAAGCTACGGCTTCAGGGCTGCATGCACACATAGGCCCCTTCTGCTCAGGAAATCCTGCAGAAGAGAGATTCTTACTTGTACCGACTAAGGCTGCTGTTTCCACTCTGACATCCCCCAGACCCCTTCCTTTTGTGCCAGATGGCATGGGTGCTGAGCCATGGTAGAGAGTGGGCCAAGGGAAGGCTGAGTCAGGGGTTCACGGGGCACAGGTAGAGTGAGGTGTACGGATGTGGGCCGCAGCCACCTGCATGTATTGACAAGCACATTTCACAGGTCAGTCAGAGACACCATGAGGATTCAAACCCAAGTTGTCTGACCCATTGCCAGCGATCCTAGCACCACACTTCCTTTACCTTGCAAATGTTTAGTGATCCAGCAACAGCGCCAAGGCTTGATCTTCTATAGCCATGAGCCAGCACTTCAGTCTATCTCCGGGCGCCAAATGGACACACCCATTCCTCTCAGTACCTGAAAACTGCCTCATCATTCCCAGCGCATTACTCAGCACCTGGCCTCTCCACCGGGCTCCCCACACGCATTTCCGCATTCCAGTCTCAGTCCTGCACTCTCTAGGTACTCGGCCCCGCCAAAATGTTTTTAAAAAGCTGCCAAGACCTGCCCTATGGCAGCTTGCCCCTATGCCCTCAACCAGCCCACCTGCCAGTAGCCCAGCCTAGCTGCCAATGGCGGCTCACCTCGTCTGTGCCCAGTCCCTTCATAACCAATGAGACCACCTGCGCTTTGTTACCCCGCAGCCGATCAACTACCTCTACTCCCTATAAAACCCCAGGCCCTCAGGAGAGACGCGCAACTTCTTTGGCCCCTTTTTCGGACCGTAGAACCTCGCCTGGGAGCTGAATAAATTGGTGTTTAATTTTCTCATGCTGGTCTCCGCTTCCTCATTTAACTCGCCAATAAACATGACACTCCCACTCAACCATCTGGCTCCAACGCGCCACCCCAACCCCGGCTGCACACCAGCTCCATCCCCTGCTGCCGAACCGTGGCTGACCCGGGCCTCTGCCTGAGCTCTTCCCTCACCTCCATACAGGCTTTCGCTAAGTCCTTACAGACGTGGCGGGAAGTACTGAAATTCGCAAGATATCACAAAATTCGTAACACAACTCCATGATGAGGAAAACTGCCAACCGCCGTTGCCAACACCGCATGCATCCCTGCGCTAGAAAACTCAGAACGGCCTCAAATCTTACTGCTCGCATAGAAGAGACTTGAGAGGTCTCCTAAAGGTGACAGCTCTTAAAAACGTGCTTATTCCCAAGTCATTAAGCTAAGTGATACATTTTGAGACCGTGAATCATAAAAAGCAAATGTTGACCAATTTGTTGATCAAAGAGAAAAGAAGAAATTATATTTCTATTCTCTCGGTAGAAAACATTACAAAATGGTTACCATATGAAGAGAAGAAGTTTTGGGAACCAGCCCAACCCCGTTGGTGGGTGCCCTTAGTCCCGGTGGTGATGAGGGACTGGGAAAAAGAAATAAAGATGGAGACACAAGAGAAGAATTTACAGCATTGGTCCGGGGACCAAGGCAAGCCTGGGAATTGGCCCCAGCTCCGGGCTCCAGGCACTTTCATTATGTGCACAATCTCATTGATCTTACGGGCGTGGAAAGGGAGGATAAAGGAATAGGTAAATAGCAGGGAGAGCACCTGAGATCCTTCTGAGCTGAGCTGAGCTAGTGCTCTGAGTGTACCACCCATTGTTACCAGGGTGCATCAGAAGTACAGAGGATAGAAGCACTCGTCTGACCACACCCAATGCATCAAGGGGCTTTTATCTCCCGAGGACACAGAGCAATTAAAACCACTCCACCTTTCAAGAGCCCAGGCAGAGCCTGAGGCGTTCTGCGATCTCTGCCTGCAAGGGTTGTCTCCTCCTTGCCAGCTCCCACCTGCAAAGACCCTCCCGGATCCTGTGAGCAGAGGTCGCCTCCCTTCTCAGAGACCTTTGCATACGCCCTGGTTAGGAGGCCCTCAGGCAGTCTCCAGGCTGAGAAGGCATTCGTGGGACCAGAGCAGTAGTCCCTGCTCTGCAGCCACCCCGAGGTGTCCCCGGTGTCACTTTGCTCTCAGATGGTCTTTACCTTAGGCCTCCTCTTGCCGCTTGATTTCTAATTAACTGCACCAATGATATAGTTTAGTTCAGTGTATAAATTCAGTGTACTCTGAGCCAAGCCAGCTTATAATTATTTAGCTAGAATTAACATAGGTCTCCCCTGGCCATCTCGACCCACAGAGTAGCATTCAGAGTGTTAGCTAACAAAGGTAGAGGAAAGCTATTCTAGAAGTATGCCAGACATTAATTGAAACGTGGGCTACTTAGATTCTGTGATGTCTGTGGTATTTTTAAATTTTTTAACTTATCTTGATTTATCATTACAAATGAAAATTCACTTTTATACCAACTTTATATTTTCTTTTTCTTAAAGAGTGTTCCTAAAACTTACATGAGCTTCTGACTTACACAAAAACTGAACCCACTTCCACATGAAGATAGCGAATACCCAATAGGCTAAGAAAATGTTAATTATTCAAGCAATATTTGTTTATGTGACTAAACTCCAAAATTTATCTACTGAAGTAATTTCTACATATTTATGTCCTCAATCATTCCAGTATTTATTAAGCACCTACAGTGTCCTGGGCACTTTGTAAGATGAATGAACAGCTGTACAAAGGACAATGCATGTCCCCGGGGCACCTGTGCCAGCCTGGGGAGGGGAGGCAGGCACCTGAGCAGCAGCCAAGGACAGGGAAGATAGCACGAAGAGCTACATGGCACAATTCCAAAAAATGGCTAGGCATTCAGAAAAGAGCAGGCTTACCAAAAACTCATGGAGAGAGGGAAGGTGTCAACTGCCACCAGGTAAGAAAGAGAACCAGGTCCCATGATGTGACGCGTGACAGGAACGACACAGACAAGAGAGATGAAGATCCCAGAATTGACACAATTCCGTAAAAAGTACTTCAGGTCCCTGAACCTAAAGTAGCCATGAGGATGTGCAAATACCTCGGGGGTCTGTCTGGATCTTAAGGGGCAGTGATGTGCCTGCATCTGTAGCATTTGCCAATTTCTGTGGTGTAAATACCCCCACTGTGGCCAATGTCAAACTGCACGTGTTGCTGGGAAGAGATGCACAGAATGGGCTTCTGTGAGCTATTATGAGGGGCTCCAGCACAGCCCTGGGGCAGAGACCTCAGCTGAAACAGGGACATCATCTCGTTTCTTCCCAAGAAAAGATCATGACAAAATTATGAGATTCCCTCCTCTCCTGGCCATGTCAGCTGGTCTCCAGGGAGTCATGGCAAGAAAGATACAGCACATATTTTGCAGAAATTTTTCAAAAATGAAAGAGAACAATTAAGTTGCAAAAGACACTAAATTTTGCACCATAAGGACTATGAGCAAAATTTTTAAAGTCCTGATCTACTTAAAAACCTGTGAAGAGACTCTGCCCAGCATTTTGTAATGCCACTACAGGGACCCTGCACAAATGGAAAAGGTAACTCAGGAAAGCCACCTGCTGAGGCGTGCCTCTAACAGCCATGAGTCAAGTTTCCTTTCTTAAGTGAATGACAATGATAAACTTTATTACTATGGCTTTAAATTTGCACTTAATTTTCTTTTAAGTCTTTCCACCCCAATCCTGTACTTTCTGATCATTCTTAGTCTTGTCAACTGACATTTTTTCCAGCTACATATCTTTTCAGGAGTAAAAGAAATGCAGTTGGTTGGTTGGTTGGTTGGTTGGTTTGTTGGTTGGTTGGTTGGTTACTGGTTGGATGGTTGGTTGGTTGATTGGTTAGTTGGTTGGTTAATTGATTGGTTAGTTGGTTAATTGGTTGGTTGGTTGGTTGGCTGGTTGGTTAGTTGGTGGTTGCTTAGTTAATTGGTTGGGTGGGTAGTTAATTGGTTGGTTGGTTGGTTGGCTAGTCAGTTGGCTGGTTGATTGATTGGTTAGCTTGATTGCCTGGTTGGTTGGTTGGTTGGTTGGTTGGCTGACTAGCTGGCTGCTTGGTTAGTTGGTTAGTGGGTTGGCTGGTTAATTGGCTGGTTGGTTGGTTGGCTACTCACCTGGCTGGTTAGTTGATTGGTTGGCTGTTTGGTCATCTGGCTGGTTGGCTGGTCGGTCAGCTGGCCGGCTGCTTGGTTAGTTGGTTGATTGGTTAATTGGTTGGTTGGTTGGTTAGTTGGCTGGCTAGCTAATTGGTTAGTTGGTTGATTGGTTAATTGGTTGGTTGGTTGGCTGGCTTGCTGACTGATTGGTTAGTTGGTTAGTTGGTTAATTGGTTAATTGGCTGGTCGGTTGGTTGGTTGGTTGGCTAGTCACCTGGCTGTTTGGTTGATTGGTTGGCTATTTGGTTGTCTGGCTGGTTGGCTGGTCGGTTAGCTGGCTGGATGCTTGGTTAGTTGGTTGGTGGGTTGGCTGGTTAATTGGCTGGTTGGTTGGTTGGCTGGCTAGTCACCTGGCTGTTTGGTTGATTGGTTGGCTATTTGGTTGTCTGGCTGGTTGGCTGGTCGGTTAGCTGGCTGGCTGCTTGGCTCTTTGGTTGGTGGGTTGGCTGGTTAATTGGCTGGTTGGTTGGTTAGTCACCTGGTTGGTTGGTTGATTGGTTGGCTGTTTGGTTGTCTGGCTGGTTGGCTGGTCAGTTAGCTAGCTGGCTGATTGGTTAGTTGGTTGGTGGGTTGGCTGGTTAATTGGCTGGTTGGTTGGTTGGCTAGTCACCTGGCTGGTTAGTTGATTGGTTGGCTATTTGGTTGTCTGGCTGGTTGGCTGGTCGGTTAGCTGGCTGGCTGCTTGGTTAGTTGGTTAGTGGGTTGGCTAGTTAATTGGCTGGTTGGTTGGTGGGTTGGCTGTTTGGTTGCCTGGCCGGTTGGTTGGTTGGTTGGTTGGTTGGTGTGGAGCTGGGTGCTCCTAAGGGAGAGCAGTGTGTCTGGCACTTGGGGGTGAAGACAATTTAAAATGAGAAGCTCTTCGAAATGCTCCTCCCACCTCAAATGCTGTTTGGTCACTGGTTTGCCATGCTGGCCCACAGTCTTGCCACGCTGACTGCCTACACTACTGGATCAGCTAAACACAGGAGAGAAGGAGCCCGCACTTATGGAGAAACACTCCATGCACTTGCCATAGCATTTGGTATGTGTAATAACTGAAATACGGTTTTACAGACGCAGAACCTGGAAAGTAGAGAGACTTCGTACATTGCCCAAGGTCCCACGCCTGGTGAGTAGCGAGACTAACATGAAAATTGGAGTCTGCCTGATTCTAGCACCACGCTATCTTCTCCACAAGCACCCCAAGAGTCAAGTGCTCATTCCTTCCCTCTCCTGCCATTTGGGAGCTTCCAAAAAGCCCAGCTTCAAGTTATCATATCATTCTTATTTCTCTACCGTGTCATTATTAAACTTCTTTGTTTTAATGAGTTCTGCTTGACAGGCAACAAGGCCAGCAAAGAACAGGATGCTCTTTCTGTTTCTTAACCTCGGCATCCTCAGTTAGACCTGTACCCGCAAACCTCAGAATCAGTACATGGGGTCCAAGACTCCCCAACATCTGGTACCTCCTTCCCCCCATCTCATCCCCCAGCACCCCTAAATACTTCTGCCTTCCTACCTGATATCAAGTCACCGGCCACCCAGAACTGTCTCCCAGCTCCTCCCCTGTAGCGCTGTAGCCTCTGCTGGTTCCCACACTCCCTAATTGGACTTGTCTGACCATCTGGGAGGCAGGCAGGTACTGAGCTTTATGCCTCAGGGTCCTGATGTCAAACACATGGCCCTGCACAAAACCATTTCAGCCCACTGTATGGCAGCCAGACAAAACACACTGTTATGAAGAACTCAGCCATACATTAACTGAGATTTTGTGATTGGAAGAGTATTGGCTTACTATGTTACCATTTACATTATAACTTCTGACCTCAGTTTCCATTCTGCCTTAATGAAGTAAGATACTTACTTAAGCTTTAGTCAGAGAAGACATCTCTGAGTAGTGACTCTACCTTGCACACTTTAAGATACAAAGCCATCTGGAGAATCAAAAATCCCACCTGTTGCCAGATGAGCTTTCTATGTTAGTGTGGCATAAGAAGAAATACTGGTCTTCATTCATGGTTCCCAGCACAGAGCTCCTAAAACCCTTAGATTTCCTGACTGATAGAAATATTTTTGTTATTCAAAATGAGACTCTTGACCACACCTGAACTTCTGCAAATGAGGCCCAGGATGGCCTTTCTGGGCACCAGAAAGACCAAGTGATAAGAAGGGTGGAACCTCCAGCCCCACCCACCAACTCTGGGAAAGAAGGGAGGGGCTGGAGATTAAGCTCTATAAAAATTCTTGAGCAAAATTTGATATTTTGGGGTGGTAAACGTATCATGTGCCGGGGGGTGGTGCACTCTACCTCCACAAGGACAGAAGCTGCTGTGTTCAAGAACATTCCAGGCCTTGCCCTGTGTACCTGCCTCTGCATCTGGCTGTTCATCCGTATTCTTCATGATATCCTTTACAGAGAACCAGTAAGCCTAAGTAAAGCGTTTCCCTGAGTCCTACGAGCCATTATGGCACCTATCAAACTGGAGCTGGGTGCTGTAGGGAACCCCACTTTGTAGCTGAGTCAGATAGAAGTGTGGGTGCCCTAGGGATCCACTACTTGAGGTTGACATCTGACTGGGGCACTCTTGGAAACTGAACCCTTAACCTGTGGGGTCTATGCCAGAACAGAGTTGCATCATTGGAAACTCAGTAGGTGTCCACAGAGGACTGGAGAAGTGCGAAGCTTGGAAAATCCACGTATTCGGTGTCAGAGAAACAGTTAACCCTTTCACCTGCATATTCAAAACTCCTTAAATGCCTTATTCTGAATATCTCGTGTGTGTGTGTGTATTATTCAAATTGTATCAACATCTACGCTAAAATCAAAAGTAACAAGAATGAGATTAAGTGCATAAAGATTTGGAAAGAATTAAATTAAGCCCCAAATTAAATTGTTTAAAGTTGATTTTTTTTTTTGGAATAGAGACAGTCTTGAACTCCTAACCTTGTGATCCACCCACCTCAGCCTCCCAAAGTGCTGGGATTACAGGCATGAGCCACCGTGCCCAGCCTTGTTTAAAGTTGATTTAAAAAGCAGACGGTACTTCTTCTAGAGCAAGCCTTCTGAGATTTATGAAGCAAAACAACCTGAATTCTAACAGGGACAGTATTAACACCCTCCATCTTGGTCTCTGAATTGGACAGAATCCTCACTGACATGTATTAAAATAAGAACCACCTACTGGTTCTTATTTTATCTAGGAGCAAAGCAATTATAGCTTGTGCTTTAGAAGAATATGTCATCCTCATTAAGAAGTGGTGCTGTCACACGTGGTACATCACAGACCTAGCCCATTACTGATGCTCGCTATGGATCAGGCAAGGTTGCAGGTGCCTCCCTGTATTCATCCATTGAATCTTCATGCTACAGATGAGAGAGCTGAGGCAAAGAGATGTGAAGTCACCTACGCAAGATCACACCTATTGTCACCAGAGTCCAAGGTTAGGGTCACAGATCTTTTTGGAAATCTGAAGTAAACTAAACAACTTCTTCCTGGGGAAAAATCAAAAAGCCCAGAACGTAGAAGTTTGTATATACTTTCTGAAGACTCACAACATACTCCCTGCCTGTCTCCCTTCCCAAGTTTGGGATACCACTAAAGTTGTGGTCACACCAGGTGACAATAGCACAAGAGGGAGCAGGGGGGCTCTTGGAAATAAAGGAAAAAGAATCCTCCTCAAACATAACATTGGCCTGTAAGGAATAATGGCACAGATAGGAAAATTCAGGCAAGGTGACTCCCGAACCGGAAGCCCTGATGGAAGGAAACACTCGATCTAAAGCAAAAATACATCCGTCAGAAGCAGGGTTGGTCAGAAATGGAAACTGCAGAGACAAGTTCAGGAAGATGAATGCCACAGAGCACGTGAAGACGTGGATCCACCAGCACCAACGCCGGCATCCACCCAGTAGCGTCCCTTTTACCTGCTCCCAGGACATGGATGTGCTGGCCACAGGGACGAATCTCCCACTACAGATTCTTCTGCATCAATCCTGTGACTATGGCAAAACAATCTATGTTCATTGCATGACTGACTAATGTGGAGCACGTGAAACTTTTTCATACACGTCAGTATTCACAGACAAGTTCAATCATAAAGAAAGAAAGAAAAACTTCCGCAACACGGAAATCTGCTTTGTGATAACATTTTACCTTCGTATCTGGATCCATCTGGATATATGAAAGTGCCTTGACCGTGCTTTTTATTTCTAACATATTCTCCGGTATATCGAGCCCCGTTTTTAAATCTGTAGATCCCCTGAAACACATTGATTATATCATTCATATAATTGCTGAATGTAATATTTGCTAACAGAGCTTTAAACAGAGAAAAGCACCAGTCAAGTCACAGGTTCTGACCTGGCCGTGTCTTTTACCGAATTCGTAGCTCCCTTCGTAGGTGTCCCCATTGGGCAGCCGTGCCCTCCCATGTCCATGCCTTTCGCCTGCCTCATTCCGATCCCCCTCATATTCCTGGGTGAAGAAAATTGACACAATTACAGCTACCATTCATTAAGCACTAACCGCGTGCTAAGCATTCTGTAAATATCAGACCCTTGAATCATACCACTATGCTAAATCCTCAGCACTAAATTGTCCCACCTTACAGTTGAGGTAGGTAACCACGCCTGGGCTAGATGAAGCACTGGTCCAAGGTCACACCCCAGAACATGTCCATGGTGGAAGCCCCATTCCCTCCCTCCAATGCAGAGCTGACAATTCACTGTGACAGTCCTTAACACTGTAAATAAGGTTAACCAATTTGTGAAGAATGCTAGATACTCTAAGCTGTGTTCTTAGTAGGAATATGCTTGGAATAGCACATGCAGGTACAACAGTTCAAGTCCACAAAAAAAGTTCCCTATTTGATTCCTTCCATAATCCAGGATTTAAAAGGCAAATGCCCTGAGAGAAGCAACTCTTCCCTCAAATGATCCATCCCTGCGGGGGTGGGGGGATGGCTTGAAGACACCTATGCCCTGCAAGGAATTTCTGAGGGAAGGGACAGGTAGGAGGGCACCGAAGAGTACACAGGGCTCCCTTGTCCATTAAGTTTATCTTATTTTTTTAAATCCCTAGCAAGAGACTTAAGGTTCAAACATGCATGACCCAATGCTGCAATAATTACATATCTATCTATGTTCTGGTTTTTGTTTGAGACAGAGTCTCACTCTGTTGCTAAGGCTGGAGTACACTGGCACAATCTCAGCTCACTACAACTTTCACCTCACAGGCTCAAGTGATCCTCCCACCTCAGCCTCCTGAGTAGCTGGGACTACAGGCACACACCACCATGCACAGCTAATTAAAAAAAATTCTGTGTGTGGAGACGAGGTCTCACTATATTGCCCTAGCTGGTCTCAAACTCCTGGACTCAAACGATCCTGTCCCGCCTTGGCCTCCCAAAGTGCTGGAATTACAGGTAAAAACCACTATGCCAGCTCAATTCTGTATCTATCTTAAAAGTAAATCAATAAAAAATGTGACTAAAGCCTGCAATGTCCCTATTTTTCCTATCCTTCATAAAATAAGTGTTCCTTAGCACCTAATACGTGAGTATAGAGTAGATATAATAAATAATGAAATGGTCAAAGCATCCAGTAATGATTTAACACGGGTATCTCATAACGTCACACTGTGTGTCTTATTGATAATTTATTAAAAACCAAAATTAAAATTAAAAAATGGAATTGGATGCATATAGATGACTTATAATACAAGCACTGACACACTCCACTGAGGACTTCAGAAACAAACATTTGTGCAATCCTTGCCCTTCTCTAGCACTATTTGCCCCATTAATTCCTGCCTAGAATACAAGGTAAAAATCTGTGACCTTACAGATTTGTTTCAGGGTTAGTTTAAATCAAAATGTATAAAAGCCTCCTCCTTCCTTCCAAGAGACTTCCCAATATGCCCAATGCTGAGCCGCTGGGGTGGCAGAATAATAGAGGAATCCTTTAAAATGATTCCAAATGTGATCTGAACCTAAAAGTTACAGGCGCTAAAAAGCTGTAAATCAGTGGGGCCGTCTGAGGAGACAAAGTAGAAAGCTTGCTGTGCAACTGTTGCAGGTTGGGTTCACCTCGAAGCAGCCCCTGAACAAGTGGGTTTTTTAAGTACTTTCCTGGGAGAAAGCCGTAAAGAGGGCAGGGAAGTAGACATGAATGAGCAGGCAGCTAAGAAAGGATGTCATTTCAGGTGAAGTCCCAGACTTGGCATAATTCAACAGGGACTCTCGGGGCATCAGTTACACTGCGGACTTGTCCTGCTTCTTGCATTCGCTACTGGCTGTCTGGCCTGATGTGAATTTCAGGCACTTCTGGCTCTCCATACTGGGCAGGTGGTTCCAGTGTGCAGAGGTACTAGCCCGAGTAGCAAATCAGGTGGAAGCTGGGAGATGATTGCCCTGAGCTTGCAAAAAGGTCTGGGCAGGCACTGACAGCACCACTGCAGAGTTGCTTGATTTTTCAGTTAATTCTGAAAGTACCTCAACTCTGTACTGTGCATGCACACCAGAGCGGCTGAGGTTCCTCACCTGTCAGCCAGGAAGAGCACCCTGTGGGACAGGGAGGAACTACTCTCTGGGTGGTAGAAAGAGTCCCACACAGAACCCAGCTCACAGGCTGGATGTGCAGCCCTTTCTCCTCTCTGTCGCCTAAGCCAAGAAATAACTGCAACGACCTGGGTCAGTTCAGAGGGAACTGAAGAAAGCACATGTGAGGACACGCCTATAAGGTAATATCTTCAGGAACCCTTTCCTAAGCCCAGGGCCTCTCAGTATTTCTTGGAGCCTGCCAGGAAGCAACTTTCCTCCATGCATTTAAATGCCAGCGGAGTAAATCTCAGCTACAGAAATGACTTATTCAAAGGCAATATGGCAGCGTGGGATGATCTGCTCATCCAAGAAAACTGCCTCAATGGAAACTAATGCAGGGAGGAGGAAACTCCCAAAGCCTTCTGCTGGGAAATCCTCCCCTTTAATGGGAGGTAGGATGGGAGTCGGGGAAGAGCGAGGTGGGATGCGGTCACCAGACTTCATCGCATTTCACCTTCCACCATCGACTTCCATGACCACACATCTGGTGTGGTCGTCCTTGCCGGGGCCTCCTGGGGAGCTGTGACTCAGACCTCTGCTTTCTGCGACTCCTCAGTCTCCAAAGCCAACCCCGAGGTTCCCCCGCCGCGGCGCACCCCGGGACCCCTTTTCACCAGGAGCTCTCACCCCAATATCATTCTCTCCCTCCTCATCCAGCTCCTCCGAACCCAGTTCCGACATAGTCTCGTCCCAGCCTGGATCCCAGCCGCAGCTCCTCTAGCTGGTGGGTATCAACCGCCGCGTCCCACGTCGCCATGGAGACACGGCCGGCCCCGCCCACCTCCCGCCCGGAAAATGGGGCGCGGGAACCGGCGAGGCGGACGGTGGGGGAGGAGCCAGCGGCAGCCTTTATGTAGTGTCATAGCAACGGGAAGGGCACCTCGACCAATCGCCGCCCGGAACTAGGGAGGGGCGGGGCGGAAAGGACGAGGTGCCGTCACAGCAACGAGGGGCCGCCTCGGCCAATCACTGCTCGAGGAGAGAGGGGGCGGGGATTGGGCGGGGCCTGGGCGGCCTCCGTGCCGGGGCTGCCCACCGGGTCTCTGACCTGGACCTCGCTGGCCCGTGAAATCCATCCCTTTAGCCGTCTGTTCTGTGGTGCAACGAGAAGCCACCTGGGCCTCAAGAGGAAGGGCGCAGGGAGCGCATCTGGGCCAACGGTCGAGAGGGTTTCAGCCCTGCCCAGTGCGAACACTGCCCGCTGCCTTCCTCCCCCGGGACTCACAGGCCCCCAGGGGTGCTTCCCACCCCTGCTTGCCTTTCTGGGCTCTTCTGACCCTTCGGGGCTCGCGGCTCGCAGAGGTGTGTCCGCCAAGCCCTCTTCTCTTGCCTGTAAACAACTTCTCCAGGAGGCAGCTCTGGCCTCTTAGCAGGTGCGGCCTACACTGATGTCCAGCTGGGTTTGACATCCTTCCCGGACCCCGACATGAGTCCCAGCCCCCTCAGGCCTCCGACTGTCAGGTGTCCCGTGCGGATCTCCGCTCCTCTCCTCTCGCTCCTGGCTCCCCTTCACTCTCACACACATCCGCACAATCACAGGGGCACGGGCACATACATGTGCAGGCTTGGCAATCTGCTTCACCTGACGCACTCCGCCTGCCCAAGGTCCCTCACCATCTCCCTCCATTTGCTCTGCCACCATACCAGACCGCGAAGCTGTGTTATTTGCTGTTGCTGCAGGAGCTGGGGAGGAGCGACTGAATAGCCATAGGATCTGGTCTTGCTGGCAGAACACCAGAAGCCAAATCCACGTGGCGAATACGCTGCTGATCTTTCAGAGCACACATCCCTTGGAGATTGTTCTCAAGGCTAATATGAAAGGTTACAATCATAACCCATCATCAGGCCCAAATACATCACGTCACTTACTTAATAAACACACCAGTTACAAGCAACACACAAGATTCCAAAATCATGTCGTTTTTTAGTTGCAAAAATAAAAATGTTGTAAACACCAAAGTGTAACAGCTTTTCTTACAGGGAAAGTGGGGAGTTGGGGATGACAGATGATTATTATTTTCTGCTCTACATACTGGCAGCTTCCCAGTTACTACAACTGAGCATGTCTTATTTTTATAATAAAATGCCAAACGTATTTTAAATGTTAGAACTCTAGAATGGTAACATAATCAAGTATGTGCAAATAAATATTTGTTTTTTACATTAAAAATGTCAGAAATTCAACTTTCAAATGTATCATAGCAATGACAGTTACCACTGTTTACTGTGTGTGGGCACTGTTTTAAAAGTTTGATATGAGTTACCTTATTAAATCCTCACTATCATTTCTCCATTGTACACCTAAGGAAAGGGAGTTGTAGAGGGTATAAACTAAAATAACCTCCTAAGCCCCACCACAGCCGACTGAATGGACCCCTTCTTGGCCAACGGGGCTCCAGAAACCCTAAAAATTGAGTTCTCAGCCATGATGGGAAGGGAGGTCAGACACGCCTCACCAATACCCTTTTGCAGCTTAGACGCAGCAACTAACCAGCATTCATGTTAAAATAGAGATCAGAAGTCAAACAGAATGGACTCTGCGGCAGTAAGACACCAACTTACAAACAGGACCTAAGGCCATGGCAGGCATGAGTTAAGTCACGCACCCCTATACTTAAAAGAATAAACTATATTTTAGCTGCCTGGAGAAGGTCTTATAATTCGTGGTTTACATCCTGTACTTGAGTAAAGAATCTTACTGTGAATCTCAAATCTTATCATGTGTTCCTCAGACTCTTGATGTACTAAATATGTAAACTACCTACGCTGAAAAGGATACTGATTTGTTTCTAAATCATGACGTTTCACTGATGGCCTTGCGCATATGCATAAAACATTTTAGCCTATATGTTGTCATCTGTCACCAGAGACTGTAACCTCTATATTATCCCTCCAATGAAAAAAGATCTCTAATATGAGGAGTCCCTTTCCCATTCCTCAACTTTCTTAGAAAAGCACGCCAACTTGTCAGACACTTAGGAACACACCCAGCTTTGTTGGTGTGTCTTCCCCATTCCATCCTCAAACACAGCTTTCAATAAACCTTTATCCATTTCTGCCTCAACTTTGGTTGACAGCAGTTAAGATCATTGCCCCATGGATTGCCCAACCAGCCTGGGCAACATAGTGAAACCACAACTCTCAAATTAGCCAGATGTGGTGGCAGGCACGTGTAATCCCAGCTACGAGGGAGGCTGAGGTACGAGAATTGCTTGAACCCGGAGGTTGCAGTGAGCAGGGATCATGCCACTGCACTCCAGCCTGGGCAACAGATTGAAACTGTCTCAAAAAAACGTTGCCTAAGATTATACAGCCAGTGGGATTCAAATCCAGCCATCTGACCCAAGAGCAATTGATGCTCATCACTATACTGCCTCCCAGATCTGCGGTTTAAAGGGATAACTACAGTTTTATGGCAGTGACTGTAAACCATCTACCAAGCAGAGGACCACCGGTTCCAAGTGCCTTGAATTACAAACACCAGAGAGTGGCTTAAGCAAACGGCGTGGTTAACAAACCCTGTTCTGGATCGTGTCTTTAGCAGCTAGGCATCTAGCTACAGCTATTGAATACTAAGGTGTAGAATTTGATTTCTATCCCATACAAATTAGGGTCTTCCCTCCCAAATCTTTCAGTCAGTCTACAGTAACTTCACTACACTGTGGTGTCAATTATTATTTTTTTTTTGCCTTATATATCTGGGTGCTCCTGTATTGGGTCCATATATATTTAGGGCAATTATTCAAATGATTGACACCAAAGGCAAGAAGGGGTGAACAAGATGCGCCTCCCAGCACCCCCAGCAGCAATTAGACTGGATTCCAGATTCCTCCTTCCAGCAAGAAGCTGCTCCCCAGCTCAGACCCAGCCGAGAGCCACAGCCGCCGAGGGCAGTCGGAGCGCTGGGCACCTCTCTGCGCGCCCACGAAGCCCCAGGAAGACTTCATCAAGCCAAGTCGATGCCTCGCTCAGAGCCCCAGGATCCCTGACCCTAACCCCACAGTGACCCGGAAATGCTCGGTGGTGCCAGAAGCAGCGCTTTCCAATTCTGAAGGCCCTCAAAATGCTTCCGCAGCCCACCTTCCTCCTTTCCCGGGGCCTGGGAGTCGTGGGGGGATGAGGGCCAGAAAGATGAGCACATCACCCGAGGTCTTTCCTCACTGGAGAATGAGAGGAAATCCTCTTCCACAGCTTAAAAACCAAGAGGCGCGGCCGGGCGCGGTGGCTCACGCCTGTAATCCCAGCACTTTGGGAGGCCGAGGCGGGTGGATCACGAGGTCAAGAGATCGAGACCATCCTGGTCCACATGGTGAAACCCCGTCTCTACTAAAGATACAAAAAATTAGCTGGGCACGGTGGGGCGCGCCTGTAGTCCCAGCTACTCGGGAGGCTGAGGCGGGAGAATTGCCTGAACCCAGGAGGTGGAGGCTGCGGTGAGCCGAGATCGCGCCATTGCACTCCAGCCTGGGTAACAAGAGTGAAACTGCGTCTCAAAAAAAAAAAAAAAAAGGCGCTGCCCGGACTCCCCCGGCAGGCGTCTCCCATCAGCCCCCGCGGGGCTTCCCAGTATGCCCTGCGGCACTTTCCCATCATCCACCGAGGCTCTTCCCACCCACGCGGGAGGTTCGCGCAGGTGCCGCTCTGCAGGGAGGAGCGAGGACCAGGCCCCCGGGAGAGGAGACCAGCGGTGGCCGCAGGGAGGAGCGAGGACCAGGCCCCCGGGAGAGGAGACCAGTGGCCGCAGTTCCTCTGCACTTCGTTTCCTCCGTAAGAAATGATCTTCTTGTCCTTCTTTTTTTTTTTTTTTTTGAGACGGAGTTTCGCTCTTGTTACCCAGGCTGGAGTGCAATGGCGCGATCTCGGCTCACCGCAACCTCCGCCTCCTGGGTTCAGGCAATTCTCCTGCCTCAGCCTCCCGTGTAGCTGGGATTACAGGCACGCGCCACCACGCCCAGCTAATTATTTGTATTTTTAGTAGAGACGGGGTTTCACCATGTTGACCAGGATGGTCTCGATCTCTTGACCTCGTGATCCACCCGCCTCGGCCTCCCAAAGTGCTGGGATTACAGGCGCGAGCCACCGCGCCGGCCCTTGTCCTTCTTAAGTAAAAACGGAGAGATCCACTCCCTTTTACCTGTTAACCCCTCCAGAAAGAAGAAAAACGGTCTCAGGCTGGCGGGGGTGGCTCTCTGCAGAGGGGCTGGTCAGGGTGCCTTCTGCCTCCTGCCGGGTGGCCCAGGCCGCGGAAACTGTTGAAACCACCCTGGGGCTGCCTTCTGTACTCTCCACAGCCTTCCAGGCCCACCTCCCCGCTGCACGCCCTGCAGCTTGGCAGTTGTCATGGCGACGGAGCCCCTAAGTGTGTCTCTTCTGAGCGCTCCTGGGCAGTGTGGAGAAAAGGCCTTAAGAACTGGGGGTCTTCAGTAAAATGCAAACAGATTTTTTTGAAGTTTTGTAGGCACTGTTCGGATAAAAAGCAGGGACTTTCAACAAAGTGAGTTCAGGCTCGTCTTAACCATAGAACTACGAGATTGCTTATTACCATAATTGGCCTACGGTAAATTCACCAATTTCATATATATGCGTATATATAAACAAACGTATTAGGTGTACAGATAGAAAAAGTTCTATCTACATGTAGAATCAAAAACTTTTAAAACAGTTTTGATAGTGTCATTGCCATTTAGGGGATAGGGACAGACCCGGGATTGGAGCCCTAGCTCCATATACTTCTTCCTGAAGTCAGTCTACTCATCGGTAAAACGGGTGGTTGTGAGTTCAAAATCAGATACTCATATTGAGAGTAGCACAGTGCCTAGCACACAGCGGCACTCAGCGGATGGGAGCTACTACTATTAATTGTGCTGTTGTTAATCTTGTCATAGGTTAAGCATCTTTTTTCTATCAGTATGTTTGGAAGAAATTTTAATTCAAGGTTATCTTAATCATTTTCAGTAGTGTTTTTTTTGGTTGAAAAGAATCCACTTCCAAGGATGATTCAGCCTGATAGTTGCTGATTACAATCAGAAGTTAGTCTGTGATGAACAGATTCGTTTCAACGCTCATGTTTATTAGCAGTAAGACACATAACAGTGGGGAGATACTGAAGCTTCTAGAAATATATAGACAGGTAGATTCTTAAGTGTAAGTAGGTATTTGAGTTGTTTGTGGATTATATCTTATAAAATTGGCAAGCATCAAGGAGGAAGATGCCAGATACACACACACCCATGCCTGAGGTATGGAGGTCAGTGGAAGCCTATTGAAACACAGTTGTCAAGAGAGAAATGTAAATTATTTTTTACCCAGTAAGTGAGATTATTCAGTGATGCATCATAACCAGTAGGACATACCAGTGGACACCAGGGTGGAGACAAGAGATGTCAGAAAAATTGGACAGACTTGAATTTCAAGTTGGGTAGCAACTCAAGGACATAGCTCAGTGCTTGGCACATAGTAAGAGCTCAACCAACACAGTTTATCAAATTCAATGTTAGATATTTTGCAACAGAGCTGTGCTTTATGCAGCACTGGGAAAAGAGAAAAAAGTGATAGGAATTTTTTTTCTTTTTCTTTTTTTATTCTTCTTAAATCAGACTCCATGTTCCGAGGGCTCTCTCAGGATATCAGTTGCTTAAGGAGTGTCTTCTGGGTCAGATACTAGGGGATTACAAGGAAATTCGAAAGAAATTGCAGACCGATTCAGAGGCAAATTCTACATTAATCTACACTGTTAAAAATAAATTACCAGGGCCAGGCATAGTGGCTCACGCCAGCTCTTTGGGAGGCCTAGGCGTGTCGATTGCCTGAGCTCAGGAGTTCAAGACCAGCCTGGCCAACATGGTGAAACCCTGTCTCTACTAAAAATACAAAAAATTAGCTGGGTGTGGTGGCGGGTTCCCGTAATCCCAGCTACTCGGGAGGCTGAGGCAGGAGAATCGCTTGAACCCGGGAGGCAGAAGTTGCAGTCAGTTGAGATCGCACTACTGCACTCCAGCCTGGACAACTAGAGCAAAACTCTGTCTCTTTTCTAGAACATTACCAAATCTATTATGCCTCTGGCTACACGTTAATCCTTTATTCCAAAGTGGTATCACTCTTTCCTGCTGGTGGATATGTGAGGTTGGTTCTATTTTTGATACTGCAGATAACCTCGCTCTAAGCAGGAGTTGTGGTGGGAGACCACAACTCCTGGTTAGAAAAAAGTACGTGGGGCTATACTTTTCAGGGTCTTAAATGGATCAGCTTCTCTAAAAAAAGGAGCAAGGAAAGAGGTGGCATAATGAACCACATGCCCATGATTTTCCCAGAATAAGGCTCCCCCTGCCCAACTTATAGGAAGGTCATGATCAAATAAGATAAGCAAATAAGATAATGAGGATGAAATGATGTGGAAGTGCCATAGAAATGTAACATGTATATTTAGCTCAGATTTTAAAATCTTTTAATTATTTAATATTTGATGCATACAAAAGAATATATATTCACATATGCCAGCAAAGTAATACAGTGAACACCTGTGAACCCCCTGCCCAAAGTAAATAGATGAATGAGTGAGTAAAATCAATATGAACATCTGAATGCATAGCTCTTTGTTCACATCTCAGATTCAACTCTTTGGAAATCAGCTTTATAGAACTGAGAAATTGCTGAGCCTAAATGCATGTTGCTGCATTGCCTCTGAGAATGGCCAGGCCTATCCCCACTCTCACCGAAACAGTGTGTGGTTCACTGCTCCCTCACCTACTGTAAGTCACGTTTCTCGTTTGCTAATCTGATGGATGGACGAGGCAGCGTCTCATAGTGGCTTTAGTTTGTATTACTATTTCCTCGCTTATTTGAGAAGATCAGCATTTTTCACCGAATGCTTATTCTTCGCCTCCGATAACCTCGTCAATTATTTGGATTGTTTTTTTGCAGGACACCTTCATATGTCTGTATATGTTGTTTTCTCTTTCTGAAATGTGATGCCTATGTTCTCTACCTGGCAACGACTCATCAACCTCAGCACCTTACCAGATGTAACCTTCCTGGGAGGCTGTTTCTATGCTTCCAGCCCCTTCAGAAGCAACTCTGTGTTGTGCTTCTGATGCACTCTCTACACAGCTGTACCTGTGTTTCAGGTCAGGCTCCCTCAGCACCTCCCAGGGCCTCCACCCTACAGTCTGGCACAGAACTTGATACACAGCTCAAATTATCAAATATTACTGAATGCTTTAGAAAATTGGGAGCATACAGTAAAGTATAATGAAGAAAATAAAGATAATCAATAATCTTACTTCCCAAAGATAGTAACTACTGCCATTTTGGCGTGAATTCTTTCAGGCTTTAAAATGCATATGTATGTTTATTTAATTGAAATCATTCCATTTGTCATTTACGTTATCACATATCATTATACAGTGAACACGTCAAAAATTTTTTCCAAAGTGCTTTTAAAGACAATAGTATTTCACCTTAAGGATATACCAAAATTATTATATCACAAATGTTGGATAAGAGAATGAATGAAAATGTTTAATACAGGCCGGGCGTGGTGGCTCAAGCCTGTAATCCCAGCACTTTGGGAGGCTGAGGCGAGCGGATCACTTCAGCATCAGGGGTTCAAGACCAGCCTGGCCAACAAGTTGAAACCCCCATCTCTAAAAACAAATAAAAAATAAAATAAAATTTTAAAAAAGAAAATGTTTAATACAAAATTGAACAAGGTAGAGTGTATTGCTTAAGGAAATTACACTCCTTTTTTTTTCTGATACAGGGTCTGGCTCTGTTGTCCAGGCTGGAGGGCAGTGGCATGATCACAGCTCACTGCAGCCTCAATCTCCCAGGCTCAGGTGATCCTCCAGCCTCAGCCTCCTGAGTACCTGGGAATACAGGTGCCTACCACCATGTCCGGCTAACTTTTTGTTTTTTTTTTTTCTGTAGAGACAGGGTTTTGCCATGTTGCCTAGGCTCAAACTCCTGGGATCAAGAGATCCACTCACCTCAGCCTCCCAAAGTGCTGGAATTGCAGGTGTGAGCCACTGCACCCAGCCTCCATTTTGTTTTTAAGAAAACAGTGTTTTAGCCAGCCGCAGAGGCTCATGCCTGCAATCTCAGCACTTTGGGAAGCTGAGGCAGGCAGATCATGAGGTCAGGAGATGGAGACCATCTTGGCCAACATGGTAAAACCCCATCTCTACTAAAATACAAAAAATTAGCAGGGTGTGGTGGCATGCACCTATAATCCCAGCTACTTGGGAGGCTGAGGCAGAGAATCACTTGAACCAGGGAGGCGGAGGTTGCAGTAAGCTGAGATGGCACCACTGCACTCCAGCCTGGCAACAAAGCCAGACAAGCAAACAAGCAAGGAAGGAAAAAGAATCTTCGGGACTTCACACAAAAAAAAAGAAAAGAAAAGAAGGGAAGGAAAGAAGGAAGGAAGGAAGGAAAAAACGAAATGATGTTTCAGATGTCTTTTCTCAATATCTCACTCACTGATGCTTCTTGGGTGACGACCAGAAGTTCCTCGGCTCTGGTTGCTGTCGCTGTCCTCTTGGAGCACTGGCATGCCTGCTTGTTTGAATTACCTTTTTCCTCTCCTCAAGCCCATTTTTAATAATCTAGTTGCTAGGACAAGCCCCTAAATAGTTGTTGGTCAAATATAGTTATCAGAAGAGCTGAATGAATCACTTCTGTCTCCCTCTACAAAGAGAAAATCCAGAAAGGTTTTAAACTGGACTGGTAATTTCAGATTCCCAGAACTGGCTTTGTGCTGCCTGATCACTAAGGCCCTGCACTGGCCCAGACTGGGCCCCTGGCAGCCACATCCGGGTAGTACAGAACAGCTCAGTGCTGTTTATCTATGACCCTGGAGACAGAGGCTAAGTTCAGGGGCCCTGAAAGACTTTCCCCATTGAACAAGAATGGAAGTGTGAAAATATGTATTTATTAAACAAGATAAGTGAAGATTGTTTCATTTAGAATGTGACTCGCCAGTGTATTTCTTTGATTACTTAGTTATCTTGGTATGTTCAAAATAGTGCAACTTTCTTTTTAGAAGTTCTTTATATTCATACATTTAAAGAGAGCCCCAGAAGGACACCAGGCTTTAGGATGGCTAGAAATGGGGAGATGGCCTGGTCATTTTGGTTCATCTTGGCCCTGGTCTCAGTTCCAAGGATGTGTTGGGAGACAGAATCGGGGTGATAGCTTGGGATAACTCTTCGCAGTGAAGAGGCGGCTTGGCTTTATTAGGTTGTTCTCTTCACCTGAATCCTGAAAACCTCTTCAAGCTAACTGGCAGCAAACTAGACATCGAAGTGCAGGTTTAGTTCCAGAAACTTCTCTATGTGTCATTGTTGGGGTCCGGCACGTCTGCCGGGGGGCTACCGACCTGCGGGAGTCCCCGAGACTGCCAACGTAGATGTCTCGTTCAACCTGAGGGAGAGAGTGCGTGGAAGTAAAAGAAAAACGGAAAGTGGAGTCTGGAGGGCTGGCTTGGGCTATGTCCAAGCAGCAATTTTATTTTTCAATACGTTCCATTATATACTTTATCCTGACGTTAATGTTGTTTACGCCAGATCAACATACTTAAGTTACAGTAAGCAAGTTACACCCACTAAGTCACGCCCAGTAAGTTAAGCCCAGTAAGTTACACCCAGTAAGTCAAAGCAAGTAAGTTACACCCAGCAAGTAAGTTACGCCCAGTAAGTACTTAACAATTGTAAATACTTAAGTCACAAGGTAAGCAAGTTACAGTTTTTATACCTTTTTTCTTGTTACATTTACTTTATCTCAGCAGAAAAAGGGTGAACAGAAAGGGAATAGAAACTTCATAAAAATAGTCATCAGGGGCTTGTGATAATAGCTTACAAAGCAGTGATGTTTTTCAAAGATACACAGTGCAAGCAAACAATGGTGCCCTTAAGGTGGCTTATTAATCCTGTCTTCCATCAGGAGGTAGAACAAAGGCTTAGCTCCTGGGAAAATATGGGCAGGGGTCTCTGCTCCTCTCAGGCATCTCAATTGCAGCAAGACTATTGCTTACACAGAGACTGATGGGGACATGAAAGCAGACAGCACAATGTCCTCGTAAACTGCAGACCTTTGCTTTGTATTCTGTTTTTGCCTCAGTGATTCAGCCCGTGACCTTTCTCTGATCTTGACAGCCCTCGAAAGGATGATTGCAAATAGGTCCAGCAGCCAAAATAGGGCGAGTCACTGTAACTGTCTCAAGCCTTTGGCGTGAACGCTGCATGTCATGGTATTTTCTTTTGTTACTATTTTAAGTCACGCACATATGTGACATGTTTTGTAATGCAGTAGAAAAAGTGAAATGTATAAAGGGAGTAAAAGGACCCAGAGAGCAAGAACGCATCAGCCTGCCTGTGCTTCCTGAGGCCCTCATGCGAAGCAGGTGCTGGTGCCATGCTTCCTGTTCAGCCTGCAGGGCCATGAACTAAATAAACCTCTTTTCTTTATAAATTACCCAGCCTTGGGTATCCCTTTATAGCAACCTAAATGGACTAACACACAAATCAGGTTCTGATTTCCCCTTTTCTTTCCCTCTAATAGTGTTTAATGCTCTAATACTTTCTAAGCATGAGGTATTTTCTTGAGCTCTGAATTGCAGTACCCTCAAGGCCCCCTTCAGGGAAACCTCAGTTCCCTGTCAGTCAAGGCCTGTCATTGGCTTTGCCTTGGCCTTCTCTGGGAGAATGTCTGCTCCTTAAGTTGATGGCATACGTACCATGCTCTTGGTGAAATAGAGTGAAGAAAGCCTGTTCAACTTAGGAAGATCATCAGGCAAACCAGGATAAGCATTATGGGAATCCTAGAAGGAGCAGGAAAAAAAGGAAGAAGAAAGCTTATTTAAATAAATGATGACAGAAACTTCCCAAATGGGAAATGAATGTCCAGATCCATGAGTCCCAAAGAGCCACAAATAACCTAAAGATAAAGAGATTTTCACCAAGATACATTATAATCATTCTCAAAACTTAAAGAAGCAATTTTGAAAGCAGCAAGAGAAAAGCAACTTGTCACACGTAGGAACACCCATAAGACTGCCAATGAATTTATCAGCATAGGCCTTGAAGGCCAGGAGAAAGTGGGGTGATATATTCGAAGTGTTGAAAGAAAACTACCAACCAATAATATTATACCAGGAAAGGCTATCCTATAGAAGTGAAGAGATGAAGACTTTCCCAGACAAAAGCTTTGGGAGTTCATCCCCACTAGACCGCCATGCTAAAAAGAGTTATTCCAGTTGAAATGAAAGGATGCTAACATTATGAAAACATGTGAAAGTAGAAAACTCACTGTAAAGGTAAAATTATAGTGAAATTCAGAATAATACTACAGTGGTGGTGTGTGAATCACTTTTAACTCTATTGTAAAAGTTAAAAGACAAAGGTATTAAAAATAATTGTAACTATAATTTGTTAATGGATATACAATACATAAAAGATGTAAATTGTGATATCAGTAACATAAAATATGCTGTGGGAGGAGAAATTAAAGTGTAGGATTTCCGTTGGCAGCTAACATTAAGATTTTATTTGTTTAAAATAGACTGTGATAAAATGTTTATATCATTAACATTTTACTTGTAGATGTAACATTTTATTTGTATTTGTAATGATACAATGTATCATTAACATTGTATTTCTGTAGTAGAAATACAAATGTAAAGAGAAAGGAATCAAAGCAAACTATTACAACAATCATCACATGAGAAGGGAAGGTAGCAGGGAGTAGGAAAGCAGCAGAGAACTACAAACAGCCAGAAAGCAACTTTTTAATGGCAGTGGTAAGTGGTAAGTAATTACCTATCAGTAATTACTGTAATGTAAATGGATTAAATTCTGTGATCAAAAATTAGAACTGGCTGAACAGATATTTAAAAAACATCTAACTATGTGCTGCCTGCAGAAGACTCATCTTAGCTTTAAGGATACCTGTAGGCTGAAAGTAAAGGCATGGGAAAAGATACTCCCTGCAAATGGTAACCAAATAAAGAGCAAAAAGGTGCTTATAGCAGACAAAACAGACTTTAAGTCAAACAATTTCATAAGAGACAAAGTCACTATATAATGATAAAGAGATAAATTCATCAAGAAGATATAACAATTATAAATATATATGTACCCAACACCAGAATACCTAAATATATAGAGAGAAGATTAACAGAACTCAAGGGAGAAATAGCAATACAGTAATAACAGGGGACCTCAGTACTCCAATTTCAACAGTGAATGGACTGTCCAGACAGAAGATGAATAAGGAAACAGTGACCTTGAACAACACTCTAGAGCAAATGGACCTAACAGACATATACAGAACATTCCTTCACCAGCAGCTGAATACACATTTAAGTGTATGCAGAACATCGTCTAGGATAGATCATATGTTAGGCCACAAAACAAGTTTTAACAAATTTAAGAAGATCAAAATCATATCAAGTATCTTTTCTGACCACAATGGTATGAACTGGAAATCAGTAACCAAAGGAAAAGAGGAAAATTCACAAATCACACACACACCAGAACAATCAGTGGGGTCAAAGCAGATATCAAAAGAGAAGTGAGAAATTCCTTGAGACATGAAAATGGAAACAACATGCCAAAACTTACGGGATGCAGCAAAAACAGCGCTAGAGGGAAGTTTGCAAAGAAAACGTGGTGTATCTGCATGCACACGATGTTACACTATTCAGCCTTAAAAAGGAAGGAAGGAAACCCTGTCATCTGCAGCAACATGGATGAGGCTGGAGGACATTAAGTGAAATAAGCCAGGTACAGAAAAACGAATATAGGCCAGACATGGTGCCTCACGTCTGTAATCCCAGCCCTTTGGGAGCCTGGGCGGGAAGATTGCTTGAGCCTGGGAGTTCAAGACCAGCCCTGGCAACATATCAAGACCCTGTCTCTACGAAATTTAAAAAATTAGCTGGGCATGGTGGCCTGGGCCTGTAGGCTCAGCTACTCAGGAGCCTGAGGTGGAGGATCACCTGGGCCTGGGAGGTGAAGGCTGCAGTGAGCCTTGACCACTGCACTCCAGCCTGGGCGACGGAGCAAGACCTTGTCTGAAAACCAACCAACCAACAAACAAACTGACGGAAAAGGAAAAGTGTGCACGACCGCACTTATTTGTGGAGCCTGAAAAACTGGAACTCAGAGTAGAGCATGTAATAATAATGGCTACCAGGGGAGTTGCTGGCCAAAAGGTACCAAGTTTCACTCAGGAAGGATGAGTAAGTTCCGGAGAGCTGACACACGAGCATGGCAGCCATAGTTAGTAATAATATATTGTATACTGGAAATTTGCAAAAAGAATGCATCTTAAATATTCTCACCACCAAAAAATATATAATAATGTGGAGTGACTGGATACAATAGCTTGACTCTGGCAATAATTTTACAATTATTCATATATCAAAACATCACACTATACACTATAAATATACATAATTTTTATTTGTCAGTTATACATCAATAAAGGTGGGGGAGGGGGCAACTGTCTCGATGGGACGGCGGAGGTGCCGTATAGATCCTGAGCTTGTATTACCAGCTGTCAAGTGTGAAACCTGATATGCTCATGGAAGCAATCACAAGTTTTCATTTCAAAATGTGAAATGTTTTATTAGGAAATTTTACAGAAATTTACTAACTTCTTTAATACATTTTAAAATATTCCTTACAATTATGAAAGACCGATATAAAGAGATTAATATTTTATAAAAGATCAATATCTAATCTTTATTTAAAAAAATTAATATTTTCAGCAAATACTTTACATATATACACCATGTCAGATCCCTTCTGGCCTACTCCAGCATGCCACACCAATATTATCATTTAGGAGACCCCTGTACTGTGTCAAGCTCATTCATTCACCCAGTTAGAAAACAGTGACCAGTGCTTCTGAGCCAGGACAGGATACAAGAATCCCTCCAACCCCATCTCTCAGGGGCCGAGAGATAGACTGATGAGTAACTGGTACCAGTTCGTTGCGGGAAGTCCATGTGATAAAGAGATCTATACAGTGCCCCAGAGATGCAGTGAAGATGACCCAAGAACGGAGAAATATTTCAACTGGCTCTCAAAGTTTGAGCTTCCTCGGAAAAGCTGCAGTCAGGAGGGCCAAGGCAGAAACGCGCAAGTGGAAAAAGCACACAATCTTGGAAGTGAAGAGCGGTCTGGAAGCTTCGGCACGAACAGAGATTCGGCTGCAAAACTGCTTCAGACCTTGTATCTAGCTACTGAGAAATTTGGTCTCATTCCTATAGGTGATTCGATGACCCGAAAGTTTGAAAATCAGGAATGACAAGATCGGCTTTTGCTTTGGGAGGGCAATTTGAGGCAGCTTAAAGAGTTGGAAGTGAGAAGGCTGTTGCACGAGTGCCGTGAGAGAGGACTAGCCTCGAGCAGAATCAGTAGTGAGGGCCAGGGCAGGGGAGCCACACTGGGCTGTCGCGGGAAGGGAGAGCTCCAAAGAGAGGAGAAGGAACTGGCAGAGGTGGCCTGCGGAGAGAAAGGTCTGAAGAAGACCTAGCCAAAGAGAGAAGTCTGGCGCCCTGGGCCACCTCTCTTGTGGAATGAGGGGCCAGCAGGCTTCCTGTGGCTGAACCATGCATGGCCAAGAGGTTGGGCAGGTTTTCTTTCTGCCTGCAGAAGGCTTCTCGCATGCCTGACACAGTAGTGGATTTCATGCAGCCCAGCTCAGCAAAGAGAGACACTGAGGTCACAGTGTTCCAGAAACAGAGCAGGGCCCCAGGAGGACCTTCTCCACTCTCCAGAGGGAAGCCTGGGTGCCTGAGGGAGGTCCCAGGGGCCCTGGTCTGTTGGACATTTACAGCCAGGCCTCGGTTGCTTTTATCCTTAAGCATTGTTTTATCCAGGGGCAGGCTCTTCCGGAAAATTTCCCCTCTACCTCCCTTTGGTGTTCCCGGAGGAGCGGCCTGGGAACCACATCTGCTCTGAAGCCATGCTGTGGTCCGCCGTTGGTGTTCTCCAGTGGCTCCCAGGGGGATGGCCAGGCCCCTCCCTGGGCTGCCGAAGGAGAATAGTAGTTCCCGGGGTGAAGTGGGAGCTGTGTCAGAGCACCGGCCAGCAAGGGCAAGAACCCAGGTGGGCTTCTCCAGCCTCCCGGGAGCCTCATCTGTCACACGCCTATGGGGTGGGACACAAGTTGGCTCACAGGTTGGTTCGACAGAGCCATATCCGCGTGCCAATTTCCACGCTGTGGAGTGCTAGTCTCCACGATTGTGCCCCTTGAGAAGACACAATAGGAATAAAACCTGGGAGGCCAAGGAAAGGCCCTCTTTGGGGGTGGGGAGCGGCGGCGTGTGACCCTCGAGACCTGTGGGGAAGACCCTCCTGGAGGAGAGGAACAGCGGTGCAGAGGCCGCCAGGGACTGCCCGGAGGCGGTGGGGAGCGCGCCGGCGACAGCTTGTGCGCCTTCGGAGCCAGGGAAGGTGCCGGCCATGACCCGGGGGCGCCCGCAGAGGACGGGCAGCACCGCAAGATTTGGAGGCGCCCCCGTCCGGTGGCCCCGGGACGGGTGCGACTCTGGGCGCGCCGGGGCCTGGGGTCGGGGCGGCTGGGGAAGGGGAGGAGCCCCACGGCCCCGCCAGAGCCCCGCGGGCCGGGGAAAGTGAAAGGGCGGCGGGGCCTCCAGCGCGCCGCTCCAGGAAGTCGCGATCAGGAAGCGCCCGCGGCGGCCGGGCCGGGCTGCGGTGCGCGGGCCTCGGTGGCGCAGGTGAGACCCGGGGCCGGGGTCGGGCGGGGAGGCGGGGACCCTCAGCCCCACCGCTCGCACCTGCGGGGCCGCGGGCGCTCGGGCGCCGCAGCCGCTCCGCACCTGCCGCACCCGCAGGGAGCCGGGCGCCGGGCCCTGCGCACTGGGAGCTCGGCTCCTCTCCTCCTTCCTTTTCTTTTTTTGGGAGGGAGGTGGGGGCAGGTTTGGGTGTTTTCGGAGAGCCGGCGACGGTCTCAAGCTATTTTCGAGGAGGGGAGTATCTGAAATACGACATCTATAAGACTCGCCCTCGGCAACAATGCCGGGCGTTCCCGGACCGGGGCGACGCTGGGATTCTGGGGAAGTGGAGGCAGAGGGAGCGGGCACGGGGCCGGCAGCCGCTCCACGGAGTCCCCGGCAGGCGCGAGCTAAGCTGTCCGGCCGGGTCTCCTGCCCACCCCGGCCCGGGCCGCGGTGACAGCTGAGGGTCCAGAGAGCCGGCAGGAGGGGACCCTGCGCATTGTCTGCCGCGATGGGGACGTGGGCGTGCCCGGGGAATTCACCTCCTCCGGGGACCAGCCGCCCAGGGAGGAGCCGGCACGGAACGCTGGCTCGGAGCGCCCGCACCCTGGGCCTTTGCGTTGTTTGTCGGCTGAGCAGCTGGTTCCCGGAGCCCGTGGGCCTCCTGGCCAGCGCGAGTGACAGCGACCTTCTGGGTTTATAATAAAGGGCTTGACGCGCCGGGAAGACCCCTCGCCGCTAGCCACCAGCCCTCCAGCCTTTGCAGCCCATGCCGTGATTCTGGCGACTAATAAGGTACGTGTGATCTAAAGATTTGCATTTGAACGAAGGACACTGGCCAAGCCCCTTACCACCCCCTCTCCACCAACACTCCAGCCCGCAGCCCCAGGTTTGAATTTCTAATGGAGCAATTGCAAAGCCTGCCCTTTCCGGGTATCCCTTAGCTCTTAGCCTGGAAGCTGCCTGCCTGCCTGCCGGCCCTTGAACTTAAATTGTCAGAAGTTGTGTAAGTGGATAAATATTTTAGACTTCCTCCGTTGTTTCTTAATTAATCCTCTTTTAGAGCAAGCTTGAAAATCCCTGGCTCCAGACCTTCTGTGATTCTTCAAGTCATTTTGGAACTGCGTTTACACGTTCTGTTTGGTGCAGCCCACCTGTGATGTTCTGTTTGTTGGGGGTTGGGGGCAGGTAAGGGAGGTGGTGCAGATGGAATTCAGCTTCCTTGTACTTCAGCCAAGGGGAAAGAGATAGTGACCATTTCCATTTAATATGGAAAGCGCCTTTAAAAGCAAAAAGCCATGGAAAGTGTGTACTCTAGAAAGGAAGCTGTATTCCATTTCTTAACTAAAAACAAAAAAAATGCATGAAAACTTTTGGAGAATTGACTTTCTCACCCATCTTTGCCTGTGAAGTGAGACCCAGTTTTAAAAAGAAATTGTCATGAAGTAGATGATTTAAAATATCTGTGGGGGTGCTTTGATGATGGGCAAGGGCACCCCGGCCCTAAAAAGACTGTTGAACCTTCCCCCTGCTCTTGCTCACTCCCTGGCCCCATTATTTGAGTCGAGTCTCCGAAGGTGACCTGGAACATTGTAGGCAGTGCAGATCACGTGTGGGTGGGTCTGGGAGTGGAGCTTGTGAGGGTTTATTTCCCTCTGCTCATTCTGTTTTACAGTTGGCTAGGGTAGGTTTTTTCAGGCGATAGGTATAAAACTGTGTGTCTTACAGGGTTTCTTTTTTAACTTTTAGTTTCAGGGGTATATGTGCAAGTTTTACAGGTTGTAATAAAAATTTCTAATGGGTTGTTTCCTAAGTTACTATCCTTTTTATTTTTTTAAGACAGGGTCTCACTCTGTTGCCCAGGCTGGAGTGTGGTGGTGTGATCTCAGCTCACTGCAACCTCTGCCTCCTGGGTTCAAGTGATTTTCATGCCTCAGCCACCCGAGTAGCTGGGATTACAGGTGTGCACCACCACGCCTTGCTAATTTGTGTATTTTTAGTAGAGATGGGGTTTGGCCACGCTGGTCTCGAACTCCTGGCCTCAAGTGATCTGCCTGCTTCTGCCTCCCAAAGTGCTGGGATTGCAGGTGTGAGCCACTGTGCTTGGCCTAAGTTGCTGTCTTTGACAGTGCAATGAAACTGGACATTCTGCTGCTTTTCCTCTCTGAAATGCTGAGTTCCAGGGGTGCTTATAGAGTGACTTTTTAAAAAAGTATGTCTTCTTTTTATGTACTTGGACTGTGTGCCATAAACTGGGTTTAAAGCAAGTGATTTGCTTCCATTCTGCTGCCCTTTCTTTGCAGGGGATGAGCAGGAGGAAGAGTGGCTGGAGGGAGGAGGTGGCTTAGAGAAACAGGACAACCTGGAATCTGCCCCACTTCCCCCGCTGACCCAGGCCAGCCACCTAGCCTCATTTTTCTCCCTTGTGAAATGAACGCCCTGCCTCTTTACGGTGGTCACGGGGCTCAAATGAGAGCATGTCGGTCGTGGTTCATGCTCCCAGAGGTCTTGACCCACTCTAAATGAGGTGGTTTTCAGTGGTGCTGCACAGGCTAGGAAGGAAGGGCCTCGTTAGTTGAGCTCTTAACATCCCCAAAGTAAAGTCACTGTCTTTGCACTTCTTAATTGCACTCACTATGAGAATTTACAGCACTTTCCGTTCACCCATTTTACAGGAGAAAGAATCATCATCGTTTTAAAAAGTAATCAAAGAGGTTTTTCTTCCCCTCTTGATTTGTCAGTGCCTTCTGGGTTTTCGATGTTGTTGTCACAGGTTTTATCAGAGTTGGAGGCTTTTGATTATTTAGTAGATGGCAGTGGAATGTTTCCAGAGGCGTTGGGCATGGAGAAGCAGCACTGGGAGGAAGACATTTGCTTCCGACCGTCCATTTCCAGACACTGCCCAACCAAACTCTTTACTCTGAAGTTGTCATCACAAAGTCATTTCCCAGAGGACATCTGGACCCAGACTGGAGCCCACCCATTTTGAGCGAAATATTGCTTACATCTAGATGTTTGAGCAGATTTGGTTTTGAAGTATTTGTGGCTGTTATTCAACATGAGTCTCTTGAGCACGTGGTCTGCGCTAGATTCTGGACAAGGAGGTGGAAGTAGGACATTGCCCTGCAGTCCTGGCCTTCCTTTCTGGAATTACAATAAGGATAATATCAGCTAGTGTTTGGTGGGCATTTCCTACATACCAGGCCACTTGGCTTCCCATGGATCATCTCATTTTGTGCTTATAACATCGATCATTGATGCTGTCACCCCCACTGTTTAGCCTGGAAGGAGAGGGAGCTGAAAGGTTAGGTGACCTGCCTCAGATTACACAGCCCAGGGTCAGCCTTGGAGGCAGGAGGCATTGAAGTGGGATGAATCCACCTGTTCAGGCCCTTCGAGGACCTCCTTGGAGAAAGGTGTAGTTCTGGCTGGAGCAGGGAGAAGAGATGAGGGGCAGCTCCTGGAACAAAAGCTCAGCAGGGTTTTGAATCCTTTTGTAAAACGTGGTATAAGGGAAAATCCTTGGCGAATGTGCATTTTTGGAAGCTCACTCTGGGGAGGGAGGCAAAAGTGAATCTGGGGAACTGATTAGTTTTGGAAGATGCAGTGACTGGGGAATGTCACGAGGCTGGGTTTGGGATGGGAGACCAGTCCTGCCTGCTGTGCTGGTCTCCTTCTCAGTTCTCAGAACTCCCTCCCCATTCCTTCCTACATTGCCCTGCCTTCTGCCCTGACTTCATAATCAGGTGATTCTGAGGTGACTACGGGAGATGAAAAATGAAGAGGCAGGTAGAGGCAAAGCTCACTCCTCCTTTGGATTCAAATGGCAGAGCCACAATTGAATGATTGGTTCGATCTGCCCTCTTGTCTAGGCCCACATTTCTCTGTCACTGTGACTCAAAGGTGGCCTGGTCCATAGGAGTAGAACTGAGCCAGTCCAGTGCCCTGGCATGCCCTGATATCTGGGCACATGGTGTGACTGCGGGGCACATCCTTGCTTTTGTGAGTGGGTTGATGTTGATCTCTAGGTACCTCCCAGATACAGATGAGTTCCTTGGTTCCTTTTTATCCACCATCAGAACATTACCTGAAATTCGTTTCAGGGTTCTCAGAACAGACTGCCTTGAGGGCAGGTACTCCACGTCTTCCTAGTAACCCTCGTGGTGGGGCCCCTGCTCGTCTTAAACGTCCAGCTTTGGTCTGGAATGCTACTGTACATCTGTGGGGTTACTTCTGCCAGTAACACTGAAGGTTGAATGTCAGGACACTGGACTGTGAATGCCTCTCCTTCTCCTTGTAGAGAGCAGAGCCACTGCCAGGAGGAAGGGGCAAGAGCCAGCAGGACACCTTCTTTCCATGCTTTCCAGCCTGTGGGAGCGACGGCGGCAGAGAGAGAACCTGGAGCTAGGATTCATGACCTATTTATGAAGCATCTTATTCTGGGACCGAGGCTCTGTGGTCAGTGGCGACGTAAATGGCTCGACTCCCTGCTGGCATTCGCTTCATCATCTCATTCTCCAGGGATCAGTGGTGAGTCCTGGCGGGCCAGGCCGTTGGCATGCAGCTGTGTGTGGGTGAGGGCCGCTGTGCAGGTAGTTGTCTTGCGCCAGTTTCATTATCAAACACATAAAACTTGGATCACTGACCTCGCCCATTAACTGCTGAATTGCTTGTTGGCAGTGGAAGCCGTGACCTGGAACACTGCTGAGGTGTCCTTTGTCCTTGCTGCTGGCATGGACAGAGATTGTTAGGCTGTCACGTGGTCTCCAGTGGTTTCTGTAATGGTCCCTAAATGGCCACTGACTACCAGCAGAATCAGCAAACGGCTGTGGTGAATGAGCACATCACTACAGATAAGTTACACCACTGTGAGATCAGACGAGTGGCTTCGCTGGGGCAGAACTTTCAGAGAGAAAAGGAAACGTTCTGGTGCAGCCCAGAACCGCTTTCCGTTCAGAGGGCGCCTCTCCTCGGGTATTCTGAGAACCCTTCTCTTAGGCGGCCTCATCAATTCCATTCTCCTTAGAAGGAAGCAGTTGACAAACACAGAGTCTGAAGCTGGGCTCCCTGGCCTCCAACGTGTCCTGCTGATGGCTTCTGGGAGAGGAAATCCTTTGCTTCTTCCCTCCTAGGTTCTGTTTTGGGGACCTGGGATGGCAAAAGACAGACTAGCAAGAGAAAAGACAGATTTCATCACTTAAGTATGAGAGGTCATAGGAAAGTGTCACTCAAAGGGGCATTTGGAATTCAGGACCCTGTGCCCTCTTTCACAGGGGAAGGGGAGTGGAGTGGGAGGAGGGCACCTGTGGGCAAACAACTGGCTTTCGGAAAGACAAGTGGGCCTCGAGAGAGCAGATAGGCGGCGTGGTACGTCTGTGATGGCTCCTGTTTCAGTGCAGGCTGGAGGCTTCTCATCCCCCGTGGGGAGTAGGAGTCCAGCCTCCCTGGCTGCTCCAGGGACAGGATTGATGACAGATGGATTCTTTTCAATTCTTCTGGGGACTTCTGCTTTTCAGCAGGTCAGAGAATTCAGGAACTCAAAAGCCTTTGGCTTAAAATGATCTGGATGCCACAGTGGCCAGTTCCGGGCCCACTGGTCTCCTCCGTGTCCATCCCCAGCAGCCCCCAGCAGCCCCCAGCAGCCCCCAGCAGCCCCCAGCAGCCCCCGGCAGCCCCCGGCCCTGCACAGCTTCTCAGCCCTGCTGGTTGGTGGAGCATCGCAGGTGTCTCAGGTTTGACTTGAACGCATCTGTGTTTTTCAGCCGGAGTGCTGATCTTCTCGACTCGTGTTTCATGTCTGCTGTGAGTCTAGCCTCAAGTGCCTGAACACAGGTTTTATGTAGTGAGTGTTTAGCTTCTTCATTTTGTGAGTTTATTTTGATATAATTTCAAACTCATGTGACTTAGTAACATCTGTAAGAATGTTCCTGTAGACCCCTGTATGTCAAAGATGAACATTCAGCCTCATCTGCTTCTCTTGCTGCCCATCCACAGTGTGTGTGTGCGCGCGTGCACGCGTGCATGTGCTCACGCACGCCCGTGTGTAGATGCATGTTCACACACACACACTCTTCTGAAGCACTTGAGTGTAAGTTGCAGACATCATAGCCTTTTGTTTCTAAAAACTTCCTTGTGTATTTCCTATGAAGAAGACATTCTCTTAGAAAACCGCAGCAAAAGGATCCAAATCAGGAAATTTCACACTGATAAGATGCCGTTATCTAATTCACAGTCCGTGTTTAAAACTCCATCAAATGTCAGATATCTGTTACAGCAGTTTTTCTTCTGTTCAGGGTCAATCCCGGGTCACACCTTGTTTAGTTATCCTGTGGGCCTAGTCTCTCACTCTAGCACGTTCCTCCACCTTTTTTTTTTTTAATCTTTTATGACCTTGGCTTCTTTTCCTTCTTCTGAGACAATGGCCTTGTTCCGTTTGAAAAGTTCAAGCCACTTATTTTATAGAATGTGCCACATTTTAACTTTGTTATTTCCTCATCTACATGATTCGATTCAGAGTATGTATTTTTGACAGAAATCCCACGGAAATGAGAAGCTTTCTCTTTAAAGGAGGAGGAGCCACAGATGTGGGAAGAGGGAGGGGAACTGGAATGAACTGAGTGGGGTTGGATCTGAACGATGGGTCTCAGGATAAGCTGGTGACGGTAGATATAGAAATAGAGAAGGGTGTGTGTGTGTGTGTATGTGTGTCTGTGTGTAATGCATCCCACTGGGAGGTCCTAGGAACAGTAATAGCCCTAAAATGAGCACACTTTGGTCCAGGATCTTGGTTTCTGCATGGCATCTGCCATTAAAAGGACCCAGGAGTCCTTGGAGATGTGGCCAATGCCGGGACTGCAGCAGGTCAAGTAAAAGATGAGCTGGAAAGTCTTGTACCAGAAAACAAGGACGTGCTTACAAACAACCAGATCTAGGACAGTCTGAGATTCACAATAAGTGAGACTCGTCGTGGATGATAGCCCACTGAATAGCGTAAGACTCTGATGCAACTGAATAAGTAGGAGAAATGCGAGCTCCGTACAGTGGAGGCCGGCCACCAGGTGGGGCGAGGATGTGCAGCCAGCCACCCACGCCGGGAGCCATTACAGGGTGCTCGGCACAGGCACAGAATGCCCAAGGATGCACTTCGTGGGGCGGCAGCTGGAGGAACTGGACATCTACATTATCTCAAAGCAGGTTTCCCGAAGTTCCATATCCATTACTTAGAGGGAAACGTGGTGGTTTCATGGAGGGACGATGAGGCAGACATTACTTCAACCAGGGACCGATCTCACTGTCACCACCATCCTGTGCCTCCTGACAGGATGCTCTGAAGAGGACATGGCATCGCTTCTCTGTCGGGCTTCCTTGTTTCTGAAATGAGGATGTCTTCAGACTAATTTCTGCACCAAATCATATCACTCAGTAATTCTCAAAAGCGTTTCTTTACTCCTTATTTGCATATGATGGAGGCAGTGACAGTCAAACCCAAAGACAGATGTTCTGCGTGGAGCCTCTCGCCCGAAGCGGGCTGCCTGCCGCTCACCTGAGAGCACGTGGTCTTCGAGACCGTCTCTGAGGAGGCCCTGAGCGGCACCCCCATCTGGTGCTGTCATTGCTGAAACCTGCGTTTTTTGGAAACGTGAGGCTTGTCATGTTGCGGGAGGCCAGGCGTGCTATAACTGCGGGAAGCAAGTGGAGCGCTGAGGGGCAGAGAGAGGCCACCATTAGTGTTGTATTGCATTTGCTTTGTATTCGTAAGTCTAAACTTAACACAAAACAAAAATGAAAGCGTTGTCTCAGCCTCCTGGGGCTGCTGTCACAGGTACCACAAGCCAAGCGTCTCCAAACAACGGGAACTTACTCTCTCATCACTGGAGGTCGGAAGTCCAAAGTCACAGTGTCAGCATGGCCACGCTTCCTCTGCAGGCTCCAGGGACGGGCCCTTCCTGGCCTTTCCCAGCTCCTGCTCCGGCCAAAGCCCTTGGCTGGTGGCTGCATCGTGCTAGCCTCTGCCTGCATGGTCACATGGCCTCCCTTCCTGTCCATCTCTGAGTCTTCACGTGGCCTCCTGATGTGGATGCCAGTCATTGCAATTAGGGCTCACTCCAATCTGATACGCCCTCACCTTAACTGATCATGTCTGCGTGGCCCTATTTCCAAATAAGGTCACATTCTGAGGTTTTGGGTAGACATGAAATTTTGGGGGACAATATTCAACCCAGTACAAAATGAATAAAAGGAAAGAAATATCATCCCAAACGTCTGCTTTGTAAACAATGAAGGTAACGTAGGTAGAATCAGGAAATAAGAAAGGACTTAAGGAGGGCTGCGAGGCTTCCGGGGGTTGGAGCTCGTAACCTGGCTGCTGCTGCAGAGTGAAGCGTCTGCCTGCCCAGAGGCCAGGCGTGCCGGGTGACCACCAGCAAGGCAGCGGCCTGACTGTGGCTGCCACGGTGCAGCAGTGGCCGTGGGAGCTGAAGTCAGACCTTTCAACGAGGAAAGCCCAGCCTCCAGCTACCGCCTCCCCGTTGTCCCCAAGCCCCAAGTCCTGAGTACAGAAGATGAGGAAAATGAGGGAGGAAGGACGAATTTGGAAACTAAAGAAGTAGAGTTGGCCTGACCCTGCCTAAATAAATACAGGTTTTCCTCTTCAGTCTCTAGGAAATTCCAGTTTGCTGTATAAATGGACCGTTTACCCCAATTCTACAGGACAGCTTCTCCCAGAGGGCCCGGCTATGCTGTGGCAGTGACTCTTCCCAAAGGGGCTTCTTCATTAAAGCATCTCCCAACACACCTGAACTGCAGGATTCCAGAGGCATGTGCTGCTCCGTGTGGTCCTCGGTGTTCTCAGGCCATCTTGGCATGTGCTGCTGAGCACCAGCTGGGAGCCCCCCCACAGTGAGGGGCAGAGGCGCAGAGCACATCGCCCTGACAATCCAGGGCCCCAGCACTCTGCAGACCTCAGCCCGACAAAGGGACACAGCCTTCCTTCTGGGCTGCCTGGCTGGAGGATGGAGAACGTGAACCCACAGGTCATAGGGCAAAGCTGCTCTTCTCAAAATCCTTCCCAGGTGGGTAACTGTGAAACTCCGATTCTCCTGGGTGAGATCACCTATAGAACTGGTGCCGCGGATGGAGAATCCTCGGGGCACGGGAGAGCTGCTCCCTGGACTCGGCTGGGACTGATTGGGGAGGTGCTGGAGGGAACTTGGCCTGAGAACTTTCTTCACGCGTTTTGAGGAGACTGGAAAAGGAAATCCTGTCCTCCAATGAGGACCGATCAGGGTCGCCTGTCAGCCTTACTCACCCTAGTCAGCTGCGGCAGGTGGAGTGGAAGTGACCAGTTTGTCAATCTGTGGGCTGGACACGTGAGCACTGAGGGCCGGCGAGGCCCAGGGGCCTGGAATCTTCCTGCACCGGCAGTGAAGCTGAAAGCAGCATCGGTGGCCTAATGGACAGCCTCATGCAAAGCGCTGAGATTTTCTTTCCCTGCCAGAAAGGATGGTTTTCAGAAATGTGAGGACAGAGGCCTGGGCATCCGGAGCAAATCCCCTGTACTGCATAGCCTTTGTCCTTTGGGCTTTGGGATAACTTGCACACTGGGTTTTTAGAGTTTCACCTTTTCCCTATTTGGCCCTTGCCATGGGCTTGGAGGAAGAATCATAGAAGGGAGTTCCCTGATGAGGAAGGGAGCGCGGGGCATCTCTGTCTTCAGTCAGCAGGTATTCTGCCAGTTGGTGTGGTTGGGTTCCTTCCCCTGAGGCACAGGCATTCCAAAGGTCATAGTTTTGGGTCCCACAGAGCCACCGACCTTTCTTTCCCACCTGAAATAGGGTCTTTTTTTTTTTTAAGAAAAATCTAGAAATATTTATTTGACCCCTACTTTAGCTGGTGACCAGAGAAGAAGGCAGCTCTGGGATCCTACGACTTTATGTTACTAATGGAAAGCTTCCCTCGGAGTAAATCACAACATTATAGACGTAGATGTACAGCTGGGAGAAGCGATCCCTTGGCCCCGGGCCTCCCGGAAACGCTGCCTTTCTTTGTTCTGCGTAGGACGCCGCCTTAGGTAATTATTGATTCAGGTTGTTGGTGGCACCATTCGAAGTCATTGGTTTTCCCAGGCCAGAAGCAGGACAGGTTCTCCAGGGTAGAGAGGTGTGCCCCAGGACACAGAAGAGCTGCCCCTCGCCTTCCTTGAGTGTCAAACACTTCTTTCTCCCCACCCATTTTGTTGCCCTAAAACATCTTTTTCGGCCGGGTGCGGTGGCTCACCCCTGTAATCCCAGCACTTTGGGAGGTCGAGGCGGGTGGATCACGAGGTCAAGAGATCAAGACCATCCTGGTCAATATGGTGAAACCCCGTCTCTACTAAAAATACAATAAATTAGCTGGGCATGGTAGCACGTGCCTGTAATCCCAGCTACTCAGGAGGCTGAGGCAGGAGAATTGTGGTAAGCCGAGATCGCGCCATTGCACTCCAGCCTGGGTAACAAGAGCGAAACTCCGTCTCAAAAAAAAAAAAAAAAAACATCTTTTTCTCCGAGGTGCTTGAGACTCTTCGGCAGGAGCTGCCCTTCACCTCCTCTCCGAGGCACCTGCCTTTCTCCGCTCTCCACGCTCATGCTTCCTCTTTCGGCTGCTTTCCTCCCGGCCAAACTGAGCAAGGGGCTTTGTGCCAGTGTTTCTGTCATTGGCCTGTTGAGAGCCTGCCAGCGTCACCGACTTTTTCTCTTTGAGGGCCGTGAAATATTTATATGTGTGCCTTGCTTGTGTGCTTCTGAAAAGTTGCATGGAAACCAAAGGGCCAGAAATAAATATGATCGTTAGTGCCCAGGACAGCACGCTACACAGGACGCTTGTGGTTAGCTTTTCTGTAAACTGAACGCTTCATCGCCCTCGTTCTGCTTTGTAAGTTCCAATGTACATCTTGAGTCCCAGCCTTCTCTTTGGTTATGGCTTTTTTTTTTGAGACGGAGTTTCTCTCTTGTTACCCAGGCTGGAGTGCAATGGCGCGATCTCAGCTCACCACAACCTCCGCCTCCTGGGTTCAGGCAATTCTCCTGCCTCAGCCTCCTGAGTAGCTGGGATTACAGGCGCGCGCCACCATGCCCAGCTGATTTTTTGTATTTCTAGTAGAGATGGGGTTTCACCATGGTGACCAGGATGGTCCCGATCTCTTGACCTCGTGATCCACTCGCCTTGGCCTCCCAAAGTGCTGGGATTATAGGCTTGAGCCACCGAGCCCAGCCAGTTATGGCTTTTTTTAAATAAATGAAGGTTTTTGATATTGTGACATAATAAGAAACGAATATTTTTGATATCATGACATAATAATAAGAAACACGCATTTGGTCTCCGGCCCTGGTTCCTGGCAGGCACACAGCTCCTACAACCTCTGGTGCTGAGTGTCTTTTTGTGTGCTAATGAGGTGACTGTGGCTGGGGCTCCTGGACAGCCTCCTGGGGGACTGGTTGCCAGGGCAGCCGACCACGTGATTAGAGGTTGGAACTGCACCCGCGGACCTCTGGGGAGTGGAGGGAGCCCGCAGAGGTGGAGTTGGTCACCAGTGACCGGTGCTGTGCTCCATCCTGCCTGTGTGCTGAGGCCTCCACAGACTCCCTAAAGGACAGTGTTTGGGGGGCTGGCGGGCTGCCCAGCACGGGGAGGTTCCGGGAGGGTGGAGCCCTGGGGAGGGCGCGGAAGCTCCGAGCCCCTGCCCCGTCCCTCGCCCTGTGCATCTCTTCATCTGTACCCTTTCTAACGCCGTTTATAATAACCAGCAAATGTGTCTCCCTCCCTGAGTTCTGTGAGCTGCTCTGGCAAATTCAGAACCCCTAAGGAGGGGTTCTTGAGAACCACATGGAGAGCCGCTTGGTTGGAAGAGCAGGCCACAGCCTGGGGTTTGGCCTGGGTCTTGTCACTGGCATGTGAAGCGGGGCAGACTGAGCCCCGCCCTGTGGGGTCTGATGCTGACTCCTGGAAGACAGTGTCAGGTGAGACTTGAATTCACTGAGAGGACACCTAGTGTCAGCTGGAGACTTGCTTGGTGTATGGGGAATACCGAGCACATCTGCTGCTGGAAGTGTGGATGCGTGTTGTGCGTGAGGAGCGGAAAAGCAGTTTGGTTTTCCTTGTCTTTTACAGTGTTTAGTTTCCATTTGGACGAAGCAAACGTGGCGATAGTTTTTAATGTTCCGGTACTATAGTGATCTCAGTAATACTGATAACTGCTATAGAACTGAATGAATAATAGCATAAGAAGACTCCAGAACACAGTGTTTATGTCTTCTGAACCTAACTCCCGTTAGTGTCGTCCTCTCACGCGGTTCTGTGTTTCAGGTACAGAGCCTTCATTTTTATTCTGACGTTTCTGCTGTATGCAAGTTTTCACTTATCTCGAAAGCCTATCAGCATCGTGAAGGTAAGCAGCCGTGAGCAGCACTGAGGGCCAGCCCCTAAGGAGTTCCCACTCGAAGAGCTTGGGGGCAGCTGGTGGGGATGGCGGCAGGTACGCGGGGAAACAGATTATTTAGAAACAAGTTATTCCGCTCCTTTGGTTTTCCAGTTTCCCTTTTCTAAACTTAAAGTTTTTAAATGTTTCGGGACTTGTACTTTCAGCGGAAGTCTACTTTTGGTTGTATTAGCTGACGGTTCCAGAATTCGAAAGTTTAGCTGCGTATTTGTTTTGTCTTGTGTGACTCTTCCTTCCACATATATCCCGTCTTAAATGGTTCCCCAGATTCCAGCTCTCTGTGGGATCTGACCCTGGGTCTGGCTGCGGAGGTGGCTTGTCACTGCTCTTGGAACACCGCGTTTCTGTTTGAGTGGTGGGTGGGCAGGAAGTCGTCAGCAGGTGTCCCACTAGACTTTGAGAAAGGAAGATTAAAGTAGACAAGCCTACATAATAACCACTTATAACCTGGAGAAAAGCAGGATAATTTTCTTACCCTTGTTGGAATTACGCCACTCTGCCTCTAGACCGTCAGGGGCCTGAGAGGCTTTTGAGTCTCTGTCGTAGAAGGGACAAGGAAATCATCTGCTGCCAGAGACAGCTCATTCACGGCCCGATGGCCCCTCACTCACTCTCCAGTAGTTGGCAGGGACCCAGATCCAGGACTGCAAACCTGTGAGCTTTGGAGCCGTGCTTCCTCCGCTCCTGCAGTGGCTGAGCCCTGGGTGGCTGCACTTTGCAGGGTCTGCAGAGGCAACCCAGGCCGGTTCTTTCACAACAGGCCTAGGCCCCCCACTCTCCAGCAGCTTCCAGGGGATGTTAAACATTCATTTACCCAAAAGATTCTAAAATTTCCCCTTGGCCTGTGGTAAGCAAGAAACTTCCGTGCCTTTCAAGTTGTTGACTATGGAAAGCGTTTGTAGACCTTAAAAAATGTGGTTTTTAAGAGAGAAGAATAGGAAAAGAGGTGGCGGGCCTTAAGAAACGCTGGTCCACTTGACGAGAGACGCTAACGTCAATACCGATGACCAGCCACTGTCAGTCGGCGCCCACAACCAGCCGTTAGCAATCTGATACTGCTAGTTCTCGTCTTCCTCGTTAGACAAATACACAGACAGCTCAAGAAAATGGCAGATGATAGCCATAGAAGTAACTGCTGAGGAGACTTGGTGAGCGCTTTGGAGTCGAGGGACCTGGTGTAGTTGGGGAGCCTGCGTGGGGCTTCGGGATTGACCTGGAAAGGCTGGGTTTGGATCACGGGAAGAAAACCGCCTTCACAGGGGGGGGAAACGCCTTATGTGCAGGGATCGGTGTCCCCATGAAGCCGCCACCTGATGGGCTGGGGGGCTGTTGGGGCAGATGTAAGGCAGGCTGGCCCTTGAGAGCTCTTTGTCAGGCCTCCGATTTTGGGGTCCACCTGATGACCATGAGGGCCCCTGTTAGCCAGCAGCAAGTGGGAGCCCTGTCCCAGTCCCTCTCCCGGCTTCCCTGGGGGTCCATCTCGAAGCCCCCACCCCGACTCGTGCATGGTGGTGTCCAGGACACTCAGGGCTTAGGGCTTCTGAGGAGGCAACGTCAGGGTCAGCTGATAGTTCAGTGTCATAAGTAACAGTTAAGCGACTGCCACTTACAGAGCCCCAGGGTATGACAAAGCGCCACGCACGCACATTACCCTGTGAGTGTCCCTGTGAGGAAAGTGAGGCTCAGGGCTTCATTCCCCACGGCAGGACTGCCACCAATCCCCACTTGGGATTTCCCCAGGGACCGGCTGCCTCCAAGACCCGGCTCTTCCTCTCTGTGCCTCAGGGTCTGTCTGGGTTTAATGACCTGAGTACCGCCCCATCTTCACACTCAGAGCCTCCTAGACGCACAGATTTCCCAACCTCGCAGCTGCGATGTGCCTGGGAATGGATCGGCTTGACGCTGAACCCCGAGGGGTTCGTTACCTTTTAAGATAGATTAGAACATCACACCACCTCGAACCTAAACTTTATAGTGCCTTGTGAGGCGCCCAAGTGCTTGAGCTCATGATACAAACGGCATCAACGAAAATGCAGGCAGATGTGACTCTTTGAGCCACGCAGCACTTGAGTGATTATTTATAGCCCGCATTTCCTAGAACGTTGTAAGCAAAACAAAAGCAAAATGCATTTGCTTACTTGAACTCGAACCAGGGGCTGTGAATTAGAAAGTGCTTCCCATTCTGTCATGTCCTTTATGGAATGACATGGCACAGCAGGTCAGATTTGAGCAAGTCTGGAACGTTTACACTTACCTCTGATCACTGCGGATTAACTGTGTTTTTTTCGATGATGAAGATGCTAAAACCAGGGCTGAGGGTAGTGGTGTTATAAGCGCAGCCCCGTCCCTTCCGCCTGCTGCTCCGGCTGTGGCCCTGCATCAGGACTCAAGGCGAGCGTCTGCCTGGGCTGGTAGACAGGGGGTCTCACCCTGCAGCAGAGATCTTAGTGGGAGCTCTTTTCCCCTGGACAGGCCTAAAAGCAGAGGCTTCTCAGAGCAGCTTAAACTGCAGGGGTCTCTGGAGCCAGGGGGATGGCAGCATTGATTTGAATGTAAGCGTGCCCACCCCTCTCTGGACACACAGGACTTAAAAGGACAAAACTGGCCAGGTGCAGTGGCTCACACCTGTAACCCCAACACTTTGGGAGGCCGAGATGGGTGGATCACCTGAGGTCAGGAGTTTGAGACCAGCCTGGCCAACATAGTGAAACCTCGTCTCTCCTACAAATACAAAACATTTACCCGAGTGTGGTGCGTGGCGCCTGTAATCCCAGCCACTTGGGCTGCTGAGGCAGGAGAATCACTTGAACCCTGGAGGTGGAGATTTGCAGTGAGCCGGGAGCTGGGATTGCACCATTGACTCCAGCCTGGGCAACAAGAGTGAAACTCCCACCTCTAAAATAAAATAAAAACAAATGGATAAAGATATGAATGTAAAAATCAAAAAGTAAAAATCCAAGAAGAAAACTAGGTTTTTTGTAGGAGTGAGTGTGAGGTTAGGAAACTCACAGGGACCGTGGGGAGGGGATGAGCAGGTGGTTCACAGGCACGGAGTTCGGATTGCCGAGAAACATGGGAATGGAGGTCAAGTCTGCCCGTATTCCAAGTGCAAATTAAGGCAACACTGCGTTCACTGGCTGGCGCAGCATTGCCCGGAGCAGCCAGCCCTGTTCGCTGGTCACGAGGGGAGAGGACTTTTCGTGTGTCCTTGATGGGATGTCATGTATAAGCACCTTTTGGTGACACCAAGTGAAATTAAAAATACAGCCTTCAGACATGCTTCTGGGAGTGTAACCCTAAAAATGAAAGCACCTTACTTAGGAATACCCTTATAAGCATCTTTATGGCAGCTTTGTTTGTAGTGACCGAAAAAAGAAAAAGAAAAAGGCCATTCTGGTTATCCAGGGAACCTCATAAGTAGGTAAAAGTTTGAATAAATTATGACAAGTCCACATTATGAAATGTGCAACTACCTGAAGGAATTTAACAGAAGCAAACCAGTTGACTCAGAAACATTTCCAGGAAGTATTTTGAGTAAGAAGTTAGCATGTGCTTAGGGATGTAGAGAATGATTCCATTTTTGAGAAGTAAACAGTGACCAAAAAGCTCCTCCATCTATTTCTGTATCCTTCGTGAGTGGAGCGTTTGTGTGCCTGTGCCTGAGTGTGTCTAATGCATTTCACGTGGCATCTGTGACTCATCGAGGGAGCCTGGCTTCGGGCAGGTGCTGTCATCCGTGGGGGAGGGCCTGTCTGGTTGCTCCTACTTTTGGTACCAAAACTTTAATTACTCTACCAGGACTTAGATAATGCTTTGGAGAATTCTTGTAGCCTAATGAAAGGAATGCGAGGGACTAGTTAGAATCAGCATATCCACACAGCCTAATAACGAGCCACAGAAAGTTGACTAGACAGATCATCAAATGCAGATGATGTACACACCCACCCACCCACACACACACACAGATACAGACACACACAGATACACTCACACAGACATACACACTCAGGCACACACACACAGATACACACTCACACAGACACACTCAGGCACACAGACACACACAGATACAGACACACTCAGGCACACACAGACACACACACATAGACACACACACTCAGGCACACACAGACACACACACATACACAGACACACACAGATACACTCGCACAGATACACACAGACACACTCAGGCGCACACACAGAGACACACAGAGACATACTCAGACACACTCAGGCACACACAGACACACACACACACACACACCATGTTGGCTGAAGGTGGGGTGAAGCTGGCCTAACCCCACTGTCCTCTAGGGGGATTCAGTGAGACCCAGATCCCCTGCTCTTGTCCTGTCCTCTGGTTGTCGCCTCTCAGTGGCTCTGCACCCTCCAGACCACCTGATAATCTCCTGGCAGGTAGAGGTCCTGCACCTCCTGCAGAGAATGTGGCCCATGGCTCTAGCCTTAGGCAACAGTGTGGCTGAGAAACCAGGAGGGGAATGAGTGGTTTCTCTCTTCGAGGTGGCTCAGGTTCAGCTTTGAAAGAATGGAGCCTTCGTGGAATGCGGGCTAACACAGCGACCTAAATGACCGCATGGGTCTGTGCAGGTGTAGAATGAGGTGCTCCAGTCTTTTCTAATGCCATCTTCCAAAAAGAATTCCCGAAGCAGCTGCCTGCTGCTCCCTGGATGGGATTTCCTCTTGCTGCCAGTGGGAGGGGTGGGGAGCAGGCTAGATGTGGCCAGGGAGTCTGTAGACAGAAGACGCTGCCAGCTCCCGGCCCCGCCGCCTTCCCCGCGCACCTCAAGCTGTGACTCCTGGCGGTTTCCTTCGGTCCTCCAGAAGATTGGCCCTTTCTTCTCCCACCCCAACCCTCCACCCGCAATGGCGTCTGCTGTTTGTTTTTGTTGCTGTTCTGCTGTGTTTTGCATGGATGCTGTGGCAGCCACGACACCCACGGGTTCACAGGGCCCACTCAGCCTCCCTGCCTCCCGTCTCGTAAGTGTAGAGTTCAGTTGCCAGGGAGCCTTTGGCCTGATCAGTTTTTATACCTCCTGAGGTCGCAGGTGGATTGAGTTTGTATGTAGCTTGTTGAAAGGCACTTCCCCAAGTATTTGGGGATGGCGTGGCTTTGCAGAGATGAGGGTGCTTCCCTGAAGCACCTTGGCGAGGATCTGTTCACCTGGCAAGGGGCTTGCTTATCAGTTCATCTGAACCTCATGAAGTCTGCCTTGTCCCTCGAATGCCAGGCTTGGGGGATAAAAGCTGTGGAAGTATTCCGCTATAGCCATGTTGCTGAAAGCCTGTGGTTATGTAAGTACCCTCAGAACCCTTTGTGCTGGAGTCATATGAAACCTCAATTGCTTTGGCGGCAGCCTTCCAAAAGGGCTGCGGAGTGCGAATGGAGATGACCTTTCAACATCAAAGAGAAGGGCTGGGGAGGTGCCCAGACTCACAGCAGCCCTTTCCTGAGCTCTTCCCGGGGGTGGAAGGCCAGAGAAGGTACTCCATTTATGGTCCAGCTTTACAGTAACCCTAGGACACAGGCCTTGTCATGCCAACTCCATAACTGATGGCCAGGGAGTGTAAATGACGTCACCAAGGTCAGAAGCCACAGAGAGGCACCAAGATCTCAATGCAGGCCTGTTTGCAGCTGTGTCCCTAACCAGGATGTGGGGCCCCCACTCATTACATAAGAAAACTAGAAAACCTTTTCTGCTTATTTATGAACAAAAGGGAGCATTTCTACTCAGTTATGTTTTCCACAGGTGGTTCCTCCCCAGAAATATTAAATCACAAAGGATATAAAAATTCTGTTTTAAGCAGTGGCCTGCAGAATTTCTTTTTCCTTTCTTCTGTGCAAGGTTAAGGTTAGAAACTTCCCTTTGTCCCTGCATACGATTCTCCCTCAGCAGAGGAGTGTCCTGTGTTCCTGTCCTGGCTGTGGCTTTCTTCAATGAGAGGTGAATTGAAGCAGCGACACGTAGGCCCTTTGGGCATGGCCAAATTGGTTCCGTGAGAGGCAGCAGGGAAAGGTGAGCAGAAGCTCCTGACTCCTGAAGGTGCCAAGGAGGAGAAGTGTCCAACGAGGCCGCAGGTCAATGGAGAAAGGCCAGGGATGCCAGCTTGATACAGAGAGGAAGGGCTGTGGGCACCCGCCCTTGTTCTCACAGTCACACTCACAACCCGTCATGTCCGCCTTGGGTGGAGAATTTAAAACACAAGCAGGAGCCGCCAGGGGCCCCAGAGCAGTCGGGGAGCAAATGAAAGCACTCGCTTCTTGAGATGCCAGGAGACCAGTGTGGCACCTCCAGGGAGGACCAGCTCTGCCAAGGGAGCTGCCAGGCAGATGGCGACCACATTGTAAAGTAGAGCCCTTGGCTAGTTTTTTTGGGCCAGTGTTTAAATACAGCAGAATAGCCCAGTGATGATGACAGAGCCACATGACTGTGAGGCAGCTGCGTCCCATGTGCCATGCCAGGACTCAGTGACATGGCCCATGTGCTGCCAGCTATAAATCAAGGTGTCCAGCCCCGAGTCAAAATCCCTGGCCTTTTGAAGGTGGCCAACCTTGTTTGGCCACTCCCTCCTGCAGAAGGGGACAGGACTTCCAGCTGCTGCCTGCCTGGTGACTGGGGTGGCAACCTGCCCAGCGTTCTGTGCCCTGAGCTGGAGCCAGCTTTGTGCACTGCCCTCCAGACCCCTGGCCTCTCTCAGGTTCCAGCTCACAAGGATGTCCCTCTGTTCTGATAGGCACTGAATGGGCACTCGATCCCTCTAAGGGATACTCCTCAGACCACTAGAGCCCCACTTTCCTCATCACTCATGTTTGATGGGGCAGCTCCTCTGAGCCTTGAGTAGTGCAGAATGATGACTACAGAGACCCCCAAGAAGAGAGGCATGGGAATGACAGAGGCCACCAGGGAGGGGACACGCAGTCACAGAGCACATTCTCTCTTCCTCAGTTTCCCCCGCAACAAGATGGGCCCCCACACCACGTGGGCTGTCCTGGAAGTGTTGTTCCTCTTCCCAAGGAATGTGCTGGGGAAGAGCCCGCTCAGGCCCCTCTGCCTCCAGACAGAGGAGCTCTCCCCTCTGCCCCGGGTTTGTTTCACAAGGGCTGTCCCATCCTAAGCTCTGTGCGAACAGCCTGGTATTCAGCACCACAGGTCCCAGTAGCTTCTGCAACTGAGCGGCAGCCCTGTCTGCAGAGGGGGAGACTGAGGCAAGCGGCAAGTAACATGCTCACACAGCCAGTCACCAAGCTCCAGGGCCATGCTTCCCCTCCCCCTGCCTCCCAGACAGGCCTCCAACCCTGGCCCTGCTTGCTGGTTCTGGGGACAGTGGTGGGCTGGTGGCTCCAGGGGTAGTTTTAAATTGAGGTATGATTTTCAGTTAGTAAAGTATACAGATCTTCAGTGCCCAGCTTGGCAGATCCGTACATGCACATGGAGCCATCCCCTAGGTTGAGGGGTGGACCCTTTCTAGCTCCCAGAAGGCTCCCCGTGCCCTGTCCCCCATTGTCCTGCTTTAGGTAGCCCTGACTCTCCCCTCTAACAGCATGGATTCGTTTGCCTTCCTTGAGCTTCCTGTAAGTGGAATGCTGCGATCTGCCCTCCTTCGCGAACGGCTGCTTTTCATCGTGTTATGTGTGTGAGATTCATCCTCACTGTTGTCTGGACATGTAACTGTTCTTTTTCACTGTCTGTAGCACTCAGTTGTAGGAATCTAGGGAAATGTACCCCTTCTTCCTTGTGGACAGTTGGGTGAGGAGGACAGGCGGTCGGCTTCCAGCTTGGAACTCGCAGGGCTAAAACCGCCCCCGAGGCTCGTCTCCTGGTGGCACATGAAGATGGCTTATGTCCCTTGTGTGCTCAGGAGTGGGGTTGCTGGAGAGTCCTGCTGGAATGTCACCAGTAGGTGTCCTTGTGGGTCCTGCTAACGCACCACCAGCGGTGCCTTGTATCTCTCTTAGAATGTAGGGTGCAGGTGTCCCAGGCAAGCTGCCGGGAGAGGAGGGGTGGCAGTTCCTCTCTGTGTCCCATGCTGAGCTTCACTGAGGCCACTACCTCTCTCCTTGCGTCTGTCCTCCCATCTCGTCCTAGGGGGAGCTCCACAAGTATTGCACTGCTTGGGACGAAGCTGATGTCAGATTCAGCAGCCAGAGCAGCAAGCCTGGGTCCGTCGCCCCCCACCAGCTCCCTGACAATGAGACCGACTGTGGCTGGGCACCATTTGGTAAGTTCATTGTCAGTCCGTCCGGAAGATGTCAGGCCGTCCTTCCAAGGTGCTTCCAGGCTTGCCGTTAATCATTTTAGTGGCAGTGATGCTATTCCCAGATGTAACTGAATTTCCATGCCGGCCCTCTCCTACCTAAGAGCAGTCACGTCTTCACCACTGCTGTGTTCACAGTGCCCGTGCGCGGAGCTGTCCCTTCTGGAAGAAGGTTCTCTTAATGGGGAGTGTGTTGAAGATCATTTGTGTTTGGTATTTGTCAGACTTGGAAGGTTAGACTTGCAGGGCACAGGTCTGTGGGTGGGAAGGAGAGAGACACCGGGGCCTGGTGTGGGTGCCGGCCTGGGCAGGCGTGCTGCAGAAGAGCCAGCGGACACGGAAACCAAAGGCATCAGTCAGATGTCCAGCCACCGTGCACAGTGGGGTTTACCGCATCTGAATTATGTCTGTATTACATTTAGTGATTATTTGAAACTGCGGTGACTTCATTTTCCTTCATGAGAAACTGAATGGAAAATGCACTGCCTCGTTTTCTATGTGGAAAACCACGCTTTTCACTTTCTAAGCACACCCAGACTTAGAGAACAGATGCCCTGTGTTTTATAGCCATGCGCTAGGACATGAACTAAACAACCCTGAGCTTTTCCTGTTGATTTGCAAATTCACGTAGATAAGAACAACTATCAGCAGCTGCTCGGGGCCCTGGACTACTCCTTCCTGTGCGCCTATGCCGTGGGGATGTACCTCAGGTAGGTCTGCTCCAGTTCTCCAGACACTTCCTGGTTATCTGATCCCCTCCGTGCAGAGAGGACGTCATTACCCCGAAGTGCACAGGAGCGCGGGAGTGGGGCCCTGCCTTGCCAGTGCCTTCCCTGCTGTTCTCTTCCCAAAGATGAGGCCGAGCTTAGGAGGAGGCAGGTGCACATGCTGTGCCCACAAGACAGGACCTCGAAGTGGAGGATCTCCATGTCCCAGGCATCCCGCAGATTGGACACAGGCTGCCCTCAGCTTTCCTGGCCCTGGGGTTTAGGACCCACCATGAATCCTGCCCATCCTGAGACATGATCATTCAGGAACAGGGGATTAGTTTCCCGCTCAGCAGAGCCCGACCTCTCCTGTGGTTCAGGGGCTGCCATCTGTTTACATGCCCCGATAACTAATTGCGCCTGCCGATCAGAACAATGGACACACTGTGTGCTGAACAGCTCCACCTGGATGCCCAGCTTGGCCCCAGAACTCTGAGCACAGCAGAAGCAGCCCCACATGGCGGGTGGGGAACTCCAGAGAGAGACAGCTCGGATTTGAATCCCAGCCCTACCATTTGCTAGGATATGGCCTTGGGCAAGCTACTATGCCTCTTTATGCCTCAGTTTCCCTTTTGCAACATGGGGAAATAATAGCTCTTACATCACAGGATTGGGGAGAAGATTGAGTTAACGTATGTAGAAGCTCAGAGCCGCGACCGGCCTCTGCTGCCAGCCAGCCCATTCTTATCCCACTCTCGAACTGACTGAGGCAGGTGGTGAATGTTACCTGGGTCGTAGGATGTGTGATTGGCTGATCTCAAACTGCTATTGTCAGTCCAGCCAGGTTTT
>CM052665.1:55674746-55704850 GCA_028533165.1 Leontopithecus rosalia
ATCCCCATAAAAGTTTAGCTGCTTCCGTGAGAGCCACCTAGAGTGTGAGATCACTCTGGGCCCTCTGCCCCAATCAGGGCCCTGATGAGTGGTTGGCGCCCGGGCAGGCAGTGTCTGCTGTTGGAGGGGAGTGCACAGCCTCCCTTTATTGAACGTGTAGATTTGCCTCCTTCTGCAGAACTTGTCTGAGTGGACAAATGAATAAAGCCCAGAGTGTGTGGTGCGCAGCAGAACAGGAGCCCAGCTGGAAAGGGTGTGATGTGTACCTTGGGCTTCCTTAGGGCCTGGGTCTCAGCCAGGCTGCCGGACCTTCTCCACTTTGAGGTCAAATGTTTACAGTTCCCAGACTGCAGGCTTCCTGAACGCAAATAATCTGTGATATAAAAAGACCCAAAGTGGGGGTGTGTTTTTCTCAGTTACTAGAAAGCTATTTAAATCTGGTTGTCAGCTGGGGGGCAGTTTTGTCTGCTAGGGGACATTTGGCAATGTCTAGAGACATTTGTGGGTGTCACAACTAGGAAGGGGATGTTGCTGGCATTTAGTGGGTAGAAACCAGGGCATTGCTAAACATCCTGCAACACGCAGGATGGCCCCCGACACCAGAGTCATCGGACCGGAAGTACCCAGTGCTGAGGTTCAGAAAACCTGCTTTACCTGAATAAAGTGGCTTACTGTTGCGTATTTATCGGTAAAGATAATTCTTATGCAACTCGTCAGGAAGGTTATTGAAACAAAATTCGGTCTAATGCGACATCTACACAGTAAACTCATGGGCAAGGGCACACGCTGCTTCATTGAAGGGGCCTTTTTGTATGACAGTCCCTACCTGAGGTCTCAGCGATGGGTGGTGTTTTGCTCACTGTGTCAGATGAAATCATAGGAGAGGGTACAGTCATTCAGCCCAGGTACTGCCTGGCGGGTTCAGGCAGGTGCAGCGTGGACTTGAATCCCTGTGTGAGTCCCATATCATGTGAAATGGTGTTTGTTCAGTTAGAACTTTTCTTTGAAACTTTTCAGTAAGGCCGGGCGCGGTGGCTCAAGCCTGTAATCCCAGCACTTTGGGAGGCCAAGGCGAGTGGATCACGAGGTCAAGAGATCGAGACCATCCTGGTCAACATGGTGAAACCCCGCCTCTACTAAAAATACAAAAAATTAGCTGGGCATGGTGGCACGTGCCTGTAATCCCAGCTACTCGGGAGGCTGAGGCGGGAGAATTGCCTGAACCCAGGAGGTGGAGGTTGCGGTGAGCCGAGATCACGCCATTGCACTCCAGACTGGGTGAAAAGAGTGAAACTCCGTCTCAAAAAAAAAAAAAAACTTTTCAGTAGAGATCAAAGTGGGCCCAAATCATATAGCAAGATTACAGAACACTTCTAAGCCTCGCCCCCAGCACCAGCTCTCAGGAGCCCGTCCGGCTCTGCCAGCTGCGCTGAGACCTGGGCAGGTCAGCCGGCCTCTCAGTGACATACCTTCTGGTCTCAGCCGGCCTTTCAGGGACGTATCTCCTCTTCTCTGAAGTGGGCAGGTTGAAGTCGATAACTCCTTAGCTCCAGAATGCCCTTGAGTCTGTGCGTGATGAGGTGTTAGCTGAAATTTTCACTTGGATGTTGACGGTAATTCTAAATTACTTCCTTCTGCTTTCGTGTTTAAAAGGTCATTTGCATGCTCCTAGGTAGATCTCTTTTACTTGATGACCTCAGAGGAAAAGCTCTCGGGTGTAGGTTCTTGAAATGAAAGATGAGGATGTTGGCGCTGACTCCCAGAGTGGTGTTCACGGCAGGCAGGGGGCCCGTTTATCCGACTCCTAGAATGACCCTACAGAAGAAAGGGAGACCCAGAGAGTCTCTGACGCTTGTGACGGGCTCACGTTCATCTGTGACACTCTACAGCTTTTCTATTTACTTAATAAGTCACCATGTTAAGTTGGTCTGTAGTAACATTTCCCAAAACAGTAAGGGATGTTTCGGACGGCACTGGGTCGTGTGCTGTGATGGTGGGTAAAGACTGTTAAGTCTGCTTCCTACTGTGAAGCTGGAGACGCGCTTACCACCCCCCTCAAGGCTGTTTCAGTGAGGCGCAAATCATCATTTATCCCACCGGGTCCCCAGACAGCCCTAAAGGGTAAGACACCAAAGAGGGTAGACGTGGCGAATTGTCAGAGAGAAGCCACCCCAGCATTTCAGACCTTACCACAATCTTCTGCCTTTAAATCAGGTCAGAGTGGTGTGGCAGGAGGTGGCGGTGGCAAGCAGCTGAAAGCCACTTCCCCCCTGAGCCCAGCCAGCCAGGTGTGTTAGCACAGGTGACTTAATTACAGCTCCTGGGGCCGAGGGACTTGCTCGGGGTCATCCGTGATCTCGTTCCGTGACATACGGTGTACTTTGGTGGTTGGAATTTTAAGGCACTGTATACATTTACTGGATGTGCTTTGTGTGAAAGCAGGATTAACTGGCACAAGTTCCTGGTTCCTTTCATTGGCAACTGTCACAGATAAGTCATAGTGTTTGAATTTTATTATTTGACAGATAGGGACTTTTACTAGAAATAAACTCTTCTAAGAGTCGCCAGTCTCTGGTTTCTGGAGAGTAAACACTCCATAGGGAAATAGTTGTGTGAAACCTTCCTGGAAATTGTGAGGCTTGAGAGTTCTCCAAGCTCAGAGAACAGCATGAAAACACCCGGCAAGAAGGAGCCAGCAGGTGGCTGACGTTCCGGGTGTGTTTGTCACCTCCTGTGTGTGTTTCCCTCTCTCCACCTCAGTGGCATAATTGGGGAACGCCTGCCGATCAGGTATTACCTCACCTTTGGGATGCTCGCCAGCGGAGCCTTCACCGCCCTGTTTGGCTTGGGGTATTTCTACAACATCCACAGTTTCGGATTCTACGTGGTAATTCAGGTAAGGTTTGGGTCCATGGCTCACCATGTATGGGGGTTACGTTGTGAATAGGGTGGGGTGTTTATGTCACATCACCGCTGTCAAGCTGTTGGGAGGAGCCAGAACTGCATCCTGTCTGAAGTCAGGGTCAGCTGACATACAAAGTCCTTCCTTTCTCTTCTGCTTGGAAATTCCAGCAGCCAGGAGGATTTTCTTAATTTCAGGAGTTGCCTGGTAAAGAATGCTGTCAGTGCCCCAGCACAGAGGCTGACATGCAGAGCCCTTAGAGTTATCCCATCTTCACGTGGATAAGTTTGAGATGCTTTATCTTGAGAAAGATTTGACCACTCAGGGGTGGGAGGGTGTATCCTCCAGCCGAAGCCCCAGCTGGAGTCACCCTAAAAGCAGTGGCAGGGGAGTTCCCCCCAGAGAGTGCCCCAAACCATCCCCAGACAGGGCCGGATGGGCTTCCCAAGGACAAAGCACTCAACGCTGGGTGATCAGGGTAAAGCATTTGTTAGCGGAACTGATATACTGGGGGCTGTGTAGTCTCGACACTCAGTGGGGCAGGGCGTTCCACCTAGGTCTCTCCGCAGCCAGGGCTTGGCACGTGGAGTTGAGATGAGGGTTTCAGGAATTCGGCTCAGGACCAGGGCTCATTTCCTTCCATGTTTTGGGTCAACAACTGAAACACCTTTATCGGTGCCTGGAGTGTTCAGGGATCAACTTGGGTTCGAGCCCTCAGAGGAAAACCTGCAGGTGGCTGGGTCACAGTGAGGAAATGGGGAGGCTCTCCAGAGGGAGGCAAGGGTGGAAAGAAGGGTGGACTTGGGAGTCGGGCAGCAGGAGGGGTGGGAGGCAGTCAGTGGAGAGGACAGGAGAGATCACGAAGGTGCTAGAAGAGGAGAAGGCCTGAGGACAGCCCGTGCTGGCTTTGCCCTTGGCAATGGGCCCAGTGCTTCTGGAATCTCCTGGCTTCTGCCCTTCCCAGCAGTCCTGTGGATCAATGTTCAGCAGCCGTGGAAAGTGATGGAAAATAACGATGCTCATTTTGGGCTTTATGATGCTTCTGAGTCTCCCCGGATAGCTCAGGGAGTGTATAAAACCCTCAGGCAAATGGTATTTAATTTTGCTTCTCAAGATTTTACCGTAACATTTGGAAAGGTTTGACTATTTTAATTACAAAAGCAATTCACACTTGTGTAGCAACATAGAAAGCAAGAAGGGAGGAGAAAACCATTTTCCAGAGTCCCAGCATGTTTCTGGAGTGAAGGCCCAGCCTGGCTGGTCCAAAGGCAGCAACACGTAGAAGAAGGCTCCCAGGAGAGCAGCGGTTCCCAGCCTTTGTGGCCCCAGGGACCAGTTTTGTGGAAGACAGTTTTCCACCGGGGACAAGGGAGAGAGGAGGATGGTTTGGGGATGAAACTGTTCCTCCTCAGGTCATCAGGCATTAGATTCTCATAAGGAGCATACAACCTAGATTCCTCGAATGCACAGTCCTCAATAGGGTTCACGCTCCTATGAGAATCTAATGCCACCGCTGATCTGAAGGGAGCCGGAGCTCAGGCGGTAAGACTCACTCGCCCACCACTCACCTCCTGCTGTGCAGCCTGGTTCCTGACAGGCTACGGATCAGGACTAGTCTGTGCTTGGGGTTGCACACCCTGCTCTGGAGAGCTGGTTTTGTGCAATGAGGTGGTCGGGTGTGCCAGGCTGGCCTGGGGTTGGACACCCTGCTCTGGAGACCTGGCTTAGTGCAGTGAGGTGGTCAGAGGCTCCAGGCTGGCCCTGGTTTCCTGCAGTCTCGTAGAGCCGCCCCTGAGTCTCAGGGCACTCAAGCATCCTCAGCAATACATTCCCCAAGTTTCTTCATGAAACTCAGGTCAGGGTATTCTGCAAAGGTGCAGAGATGCTTTGTCCAGGCGCTAAGCCAAGGTTGTCTTCATTTCAGAGAATGACTGATGACAGTGCCTTCTCCATGGTATTGTAAGGGCAGACATGCAATTTACAAGCCATATTTATCGTACAATTCTATAAAGAGAAGAAAGGTTTTCTCTCTTTATAAAGTTTTTATTTATTTATTTATTGAGATAAAAATACTTACTGTGTTGTTCAGTTGGATTACAGTGGTGCAATCACAGCTCACAACAGCCCTGACCTCCTGGGCCCAAGCAGTCCTCCCACCTCAGCTTCTTGAGTGGCTTGGGCCACAGGTGTGCACCACCACACCTGGCTACTTTTTAATTTTTTTGTAGACAAGGGGGTCTCACTATATTGTCCAGGCTGCTCTCAAATTCCTGCACTCAAGAGACCCTCCCACCCTGGCCTCCCAAAGTGCTAGCATTGCAGGCGTGAGCCACTGTGCCTAGCCTCTTTCTGTAACGTTTTTAGATTCGAAGGAGACTGGAAAGCTTGGCCCCACTCTGTTATGAGCTGTCATCTCCTGGTGGTGGGGTTCTGGCTGGGTTTTCTTTTCTTGCTTTTCTCTACTTATTCTAAAATTTGCACAATAGGCATGTATTACTTTTATTTTGAAAAATATATAGATACCTGTGTATATGGTTTAAAAATACATATGTAGTTTAAACTATATATAAACATGCAGTTGACAGTCCATCTCTGACAGTCCTTCTTGGTGTGAGCGGAGAAGCTCTGTGTGCCTCCCCGAGGCGCCCCCCCAACCCCCACTGTGACACCCTCCCCAGCCTGCTTCCTGCGGTTCAGTCTGTCCTTTGCCTCTCCCACAGGTCGTCAACGGGCTGGTGCAGACCACCGGCTGGCCCAGCGTCGTCACCTGCCTTGGCAACTGGTTTGGAAAAGGAAGGTGAGGAAAAGCAGCCCTGATTGCAACAGCATTTATTTTTAAAAAGATTCTGATGAAAACTAGACCATTTTACTTTTAGTTTTTCTGTAGACTGATTACAGCAAAGACACCTTAGTATCCTCTTTAAAATCAGATGGCTGAAACCTCTGGGGCTTGAATTTCTGAATTCTCGAGATGGGGAGCCCCGCCCTCCCACTGTGGGCCCGGTGGTCTGTGTCACGCGGCTCCTCTGCCTCTGCCTGGCCTGGCCTCCCGGGTGTTGTGGCAGAGGCAGAGTCCGGACCCTGCCCCAGGCCTTTTGAAGCCGAAGCTACATGGTAACATGGGAGTTTGAGAAGTCCTGACCTGGGTCACCAGTGCACAGCACTGAAGAAGCAGAGCTGGGACCCAGGCTCTGGGGAGTCCAGATTTATTTGCAAATGGCTGTGTAAAATTCAGCACAGCCAGGCCAAAGCTTTAGTTATGGTGGAAAACAGCAAACAAGATGCAAAAGCTAAAACTGGAGCACCGCATCATCAGGTCCTAAGTCCTAGATACTGTGCCTCATTCACCGGCTGGGTGCCTCTGTGAGTTTTGTGCAAATGACAGTTTATCAAGTGACTGTATGTATTAATAGATGGAAGAGTCACAAATTATAATTTTAGGCCTTCCAAGAATTTCAGGGAAAGGACTCTTTCTTCTTGAGTACCGCAAAAGTCACCTCTGAGAGAGAAGTGGCATGTGTGATGGCACAGCCTGGAAGTGAGCACATCCATCCAGCTCTCTTGGGGGCAGCTCCAGTCCCGCGTCCCACAAAGGCAGTGTCTCCGTGGTCCTTGTGAATCTATGCTGACCCCTCCTTGGCAGACACTACTGTGCCCGACATGGGGGACTCATCTCAGCTTCTCACCCCATCTTCTGTCCCGTGTTCTGTTGTGTTGCAGGAGAGGTTTGATTATGGGCGTCTGGAACTCCCACACCTCCGTGGGCAACATCTTGGGCTCATTGATCGCTGGCTACTGGGTGTCCACGTGCTGGGGGCTGTCCTTCGTCGTGCCCGGGGCCATCGTGGCAGCCATGGGGATAGTGTGCTTCCTCTTCCTCATTGAACGTAAGTGCACATGGCCTTGGAGACCACCCACCGAGGGAGGCCTTGTTTGCCCGTGGCTTCCTCAGCGCTCTTCTTGCCAGGGAGGCTTGTTTGCATGCGAACTTCCCCGGGAGCTGGTTGTCTCCCGGGCTTGCTGGATATTCTACTCTTCCCTGATTTCTGGAGTGACCTGTGCCCACATTCCTTCCTCCCATCGCCCTCCCCTCCACTTGCCCCAGCATGCTGCGTTCGTGCCTGGGAATCTTACATCTTCCCCCAGAGCTGCTCCTACACCCATCTCACCACCACAACCTGAATTGTACCAAGTCAGCTATTTGCCTTCTGATAAGATATATCTTGGACAGTGTTACAAAAGACTTAGGCCGGGCGTGGTGGCTCAAGCCTGTAATCCCAGCACTTTAGGAGGCCAAGGCAGGTGAATCACCTGAGCTCGGGAGTTCAAGACCAGCCTGACCAACATGGAGAAACGCTGTCTCTACTAAAAATATAAAAAATTAGCCAGATGTGGTGGTGCCTGCCTGTAATTCCAGCTACTTAGGTGGCTGAGGCAGGAGAATCACTTGAACCTGGGAGGCGGAGGTTGCAGTGAGCCAAGATCACACCACTGCACTCCGGCCTGGGCAACAAGAGCAAAACTTCATCTCCATAAATAAACAAATAAACAAAAGACTTACTTAATATCTTAATTGGATAAAAAAGTATCTCTTGGAAAATCAAATCCTTTATTCCATTTCAGATTCAATAGAAAACTTTTGATTTAGTTGAATCTGAAATTAATTTCTGAAGTAGAGTCCGCAGGCTCTGGTGCTGAGAGGATTCAGGACAGTTACAGTGAGGTTAGAGAGGCCCAGGTGGCCCCAGCAGTCACACGACAGGGACTCAAATCCCACAGGCTGTTCTAAGTTGTACTCAGCACTGAGTTCTTTGATTGAGTTGAAAGCATGTGAAACCACAAGGCAACAGACAGCTCTCTCCTGCTCCCTCCCAGGTAGGGACACTCAGAGCCAGCTCCCTCCAGCCACGCTGGGCCCTGCTTATCACTTCAGCTCTGCATGCAGAAGTTACTGCATGTTCCACTTGTGTGCTCACTTTTTTGTCTTGCAAAAGCTAACTTTTTAATTTTGAAGATGGCCATCATCTAGCCACCCTATGAGTTCTGAGACTCTCAGCCCAGTCTTCTGTGTTAGTGAAAATGGAAATAAACATTCAGATGAGGAATGCCCAAACACACCCATCGGTGTAAGCAGAAAGTAGGGGTCCCAGGCTGCACTCAGCTCCCATTTCCCTCTTCTGCCTTCAGCAGTACCCTGGACAGCCCTAGCAGGGACCTGGCCGGACGGGCAGGGCTTCAGCTCCCTTACCAGTAGGCCAACAGGTGGCTTTCAGCTCTGGTTGGTGTGGCACTGCAGTTCTGGGAAAGGCCGTTCCCACCACCTGTTTTCCTCTGCTCTGGTTCCTAGAATCTGGAGTTCCGTGCCCCTGCTCTCCAGGTATTTGAGACACTAGCCACCAGGAGAACAATGTGCCTCTCTGTTAGCACACAGGGGCCCCCAGGTGTCTCCTGCCTGAGGGTAGAGTCCCCAGGGCCTTTTATTCTCTTCCTCAGCTGGAAAGGGCTTGACTCTGGAGAGGAGAGGACATGTGGGAAGGAAGGAGCTTGCTCAGTGGCCACGGTGGGTGACCTCAGCAGCACGTCCAGGCATTCAGGGCCCCGTGTGGACGCTTGTCTCTGTAAGCAGAGAGAGCTTGGCTCTTGTGAATAAGCCTCCCTGATCCAAATTGGGCAGATAGCAATGATCCAGATGCCCCCTGTCCCTGGGTCCTCCTTGGCCACAGGCAGGCTCACCTACAGGAGGGCTGCATGCTTCATCTGTAGCCAAACAGAACAGAACCCCCAGAGCCTCCTGCCCAGGGACTCAGCCCGACACTCTTTCCCCTTGTGCCCGGGAGTTGCACCGCGTCTGAATGGTGAGACCCGGCTGTGACAGCAATGGCTGGATGGAGAGTCTGAGAACAGGAGCTCTTTGCAGACAGGGAGGAAACATCCAGTGCTTCTTGGTTTGTTTCTGCCCCTCCTTGTCCCGAATCACTGCCTGGGCAGGTGCTAAAGGCGTCAGATGCACCATTCCTGTGACCAACGGGGGATGGGGCTTTCTCTGCTGCTCCTTCACCTCTGTCTCCCGCCCAGGGTGGGGCCCAGAGGCCAGGGCATCCCCTGCTCCCTTCTCAGGTCTCTCTGAGTCTACTTTGTGAAGCTGTTCTCAGACGGGTCCCAGCCAAGGGACATGTGTGCTCAAGTCCCTCAAGGTGAAAGTCCAGGAAGAGCCATATCAGGGGGACCCCCTTGCTTGCCTTAGGGTGGGGGGCATCACACTGTGAGTGGATACAGAGGGGATGAAATGGCTGATGTCCTTTAAGCTGGTGACTGCACATCACAGGTGGACCATTGGGATTGCTTGGCATGCTGACCATGTGTCCCTTGTCAATGGTCTCGCCCTTGGGCTGTGCCCAGGAGAGGAGGGCAGCGCACCCCACAGCCAGCCTCGGAGCTCTCAGTGCAGACCCACCTGGCCCTATGGCGTAGGCAGGGCCTTGAGGCCAGCAGGAGTGTGCTCAGCAGCTGCTTGCCCCTCCACAGCGTCACCCTGGGTCGTGCAGGAATGGACTCGGCCGTGGGAAGCCTGCAGCCCTGTAGGAAAGTTTGGATTGCAAAGCAATAACCGGTTTCATCCAGGGTTATAAAAAGACCAAGATTCTGGGTAATCAGAGGGGGCTACAGAAATAGATCCTGGAGAAACCAGGGCTGGTTTCCCATGGCTCCTCGAAGCCTGGGGCTGACTGTGGGTTCCCATGTTGCTTGGGGCAGGTCACTGGCATCTTTAAGGGACAGGCTGAAGCCTCACTCCTGGTTCTGTCCCTTTGCAAGTTTCCTCCCTTCCTTGCATTTACATAAAGATGTTTGTTCCATATCGAGATGGATGTTTTATCTCCACTCATTTTTATTCCCGATGAATTTCACAACATGAAATACCTCATGTGCAAATGTACAAATACTTCAGTGCAGACATTATTCCCGCCTTTTCCCCTGATGTGCTTTTCCTGGCTTTGTTTTCCTTCTGGGCTTGTCCTCTGAATGTGACTTGGGCTGGTCTGCACAGCGTCCGCCTGCTCTGCTTGTTATCGGCCACACTGGGAGCTGCTTTCCGTATTAAAAGTAATGTTCATTTTCACCACGTTGGCATTGGCTGGCGCTGATCTGCCGTACCCCTTCCACACATGTAGGCTGCCAGGCAGGGTGGCTGGGGACAGGCAGGGGCGTGTGTGGGGTCACTGCTGGGCCAGCCACGCTGTGTCCTTGCCCTTACTTGGCATGCTATTGCGATGGCTTTTTTCTAGACTGAATGCCAATTTAGTAAAGGTATAATGGTATTTTGTGTTTTATTAAATAAATTTTATTGTGTGTATTTAAGCTTTGCAACATGGTGTTACAGACACGTACAGACAGTGAAAAGGTCACTAGCAGAGCGAAGCAAGTTAGCACCGCCATCGCAGCTCACAGCTGCCCGGTTTTGTTTTTTGTGGCAAGAGCAGCTCAGATCCGCTCACCTATTGGCAGTTCCCCGTGCGGTCAGTTTCACACCAGTGCTCCCGTGTGCCCTGCCCTGGGGCCGTGTAGCTTCCGTGGCATTGATGTGGTGGCGGACGTGCTCAGCCCGGGACTCATGTTTGCTCCCATGTGCCCTGCCCTGGGGCCGTGTAGCTTCCGTGGCATTGATGTGGTGGCGGACGTGCTCGGCCCGGGACTCATGTTTGCTCCCATGTGCCCTGCCCTGGGGCCGTGTAGCTTCCGTGGCATTGCCATGGTGGCGGACGTGCTCAGCCCGGGACTCATGCTTGCTCTTTCTTTCAGATCCGAAGGATGTCAGGTGCTCCTCCACCCTGGTGACGGTAAGGACCGTTTCCTCGTCCCCTTCTAGAACAGTGTGCAGTTTGCATAGTGTTCTGACCATTTCCCCAGCCTGCTCCTGCCCGTGCGGCGTCAGACAGAAACAGTGTGGGCACAAGTCCCACCCTCAAAATACTGCCAGTTCTAGGAATGGATAATATCCTATTCTGGGTTATTCTGGGTTTTGCTGATACCTTATCAACAAAACCCAGAAGAGGTTTGATGCTGTCCAGATTAAGGACTTCATGCTAGGGGAGCCAAAGGCTGGGTCCTGGTCCGGCCTCCCCAGGAGTGGCGCCTCCCGGTGGCCCCAGGGCCTCAGCGCCACATGGGAGCTGGCTGCCATCACTTAAGTTGGCAGCTGCACATCTCAGCTGGCCAGGAGGTCTGCCCAGCACGCCCTTCCTCTCTTCTGTACCCCTGCCCAGATCGGCCAGCACAGGCCCTGCAGGCGGGATTGCTGACCGTGAGCACTACCCTAGCTGCGCCCGCAGTCAACATAGGCCACTTTCCCACCTGCCTGAGGCCGGCCCTCCCACGGCATCAGTCCCCTCCCCTCGAATGGCCCAGGGCTTGACTCCTGCAGACACACCCACCCCCAATACCATTCCTGGCACACTCTTATAGTATTGATCGCTGTCTTGGAAGAAAGTCCCTCTGGCCTTCATGCCTACTCCCAGCCACCCTCCTTCCCACTTCCACTGGCGGGACTCCTCTCCTCTCTGCAGGCCTCTGCCACCCACAGGAACAGCCCATCCAGGTCCCAGCAATGTCACCTGGCCACATGGGGCAGTCAGCTCTCTGGCCTTAACCTGCTGGACCTGTCGCTGCATCTGAGTCGATGCTTCCCTCCCTCTGGGAAAGGCTCCCCTCCCTGGGCTAACATGCTAGTCACACCTGTGCTGAGTGTCAGAGCCCAGAGGTGGGAGTGCCCCCAGGCTGCTCCTCAGCCTCCTCTTTCCTTGTCCTCCCACTCACTGCAGGAGAGCGCACTGGGCCTTTCAGTGCCCCCGGGTGGGTTGATGTCGAGTCCCCATGCTGTCCTCAGAGTGACCCCTCTCCGGAGCTCTGCAATCCTAGATCTCACCACCACTCGACCTTCCCACGGATCTGTCTGGGTGTCCTTCAGACTTAACACAACCAGAGGAAATCTCCTGATTTTGCCCCTAAACACGCCGATCCCCCAGCATCCCTATTTCAGTCAGGAAGCTGCTGTCCACCCTGTGGACAGGCCAGATCCCAGGAGCTAGCCCGACGCCCCCTTCCTTGAGCCCTGCGCCCTGTCCTTGGCCAGGTTCCGTGAGTTCTGCTCTGTGAGGGGATGTGGGATGGAAACGGTCTCACCACCGTCAGCTTCCTCTGAGCCACTGCTCAGCAGCTTCCTACAACAGTCCCCTTTTGCTCCCCAGAACCTCTTCTTCACACCTCACTTGCAGACACGGTCTCGAAACAGTCAGAGCACATCAGCCTTTGCGTGACACGGTCCAGTGGCTCCGTGTCACCCCATGTGAAATCCTTGCTGGTGGATCTGGTCCATCTCTGTCACTCACAGAAGGGGGCGAGCCCCTCGCCCGGAGCACCACCTGGCCTGGTGCAGGAGAGGGAGCCAGAGTCCTCTTCCTGTCTGTTACTACATCGGGCTTCTGGGTGTGATTCCTCAGAAAGGGGTTCTGACACTTCATGACAAAAACAGAAAAAACAGAGAAACAAAAGGACGTTTGGAAACCAGCGCCTTCAGGAAGGTCAGATACCGCCTGGTGTTTGTAAAACTCCAGCTGGTACTTTTAAATGTTTTAAAGAGCCATTTTCCTGTCACAAGCATGAATTTCAGTTTCCAAGCTTGTGGAGTCGTGCCGTAAAGTCCCTCTGGCCTTTAGAGGGACTGGTTTAGCGCTGCCTGGACTGCCCCGCTCGAGACTGGGAGAACTTTGGCACGTACCTTCCGCCTGGGACGTCCTCTGCCCTCTAAGAAGAGCTTTTCCCCGCAGGGGCGGCCAGACCTGAGGACAGGAAGTCGGCACACGGGGAGTTTGGGGAGGAGCGGGTTTTCTCCTGCACGGCTTTTAGGAATATGAGCGTGCGCCTCAGCGAGAGGCGGAGCTTCTGTTCCTTGTGTCCATGCATTCGGGGCTGAACTTATGTTTCATTCTCCTCATTCAAATCCTCTCTGAGCAGTTCACTGAGTCCCTTGGTACTCAGGTGTCCCCGGCATGCCATGGGGCAGGTGGTCCAGAGAAACAGCTTCTCGTCCTCTTCCCTCTCTATGTTGGCTCGTCGCAGAGGGAAAGATGGCTGATACCTGGGGATATTTCATCAGCTTCTGCAGACAGCCCCGAAGTTCTTTTTCCAGCAGGAACGTTACCCGCTCCGTGCAGGACACTGACCAGACCTTTGTCATGGGCCTTCCCGAGGGAGCTGAGGGCAGTTTGGCCCATGTCCCATCAGCTGCTGTCCTTGTGTAGTCTCTTCCCTTTATCACAAATGCGAGCTGTGGGGCAAAGCAAAATGCATTTGTAAGGCATTTCAGATGTGCTGACTTGTTCTGGGAAGCTCCCATGTGGAAGTGTCATTTTTAGGATAAAGTTCTAATTGTTTCCAATATTTCAAAGTTTTTGTTACGGAGACTTGAAACATATAAAAAGGTAAAAATAACAGTATAATGAACCCCGATGTACCCAGCACCCAACTTTCCCACAGTTGGCCATTCTGACTATCAGTGCCCCCTCTGATGCTGTCCCTTCCCACCTCCTGCTGGCCAATCTGACTATCAGTGTCCCCTCTGATGCTGTCCCTTCCCACCTCCTGCTGGCCAGTCTGACTCTATCAGCGCCCCCTCTAATGCTGTCTCTTCCCACCTCCTGCTGGCCAGTCTGACTCTATCAGCGCCCCCTCTAATGCTGTCCCTTCCCACCTCCTGCTGGCCAGTCTGACTCTATCAGTGTCCCCTCTGATGCTGTCCCTTCCCACCTCCTGCTGGCCAATCTGACTATCAGTGTCCCCTCTGATGCTGTCCCTTCCCACCTCCTGCTGGCCAATCTGACTATCAGTGCCCCCTCTGATGCTGTCCCTTCCCACCTCCTGCTGGCCAGTCTGACTCTATCAGCGCCCCCTCTGATGCTGTCCCTTCCCACCTCCTGCTGATGTATTTTGAAAGCAAATACCAATCATCTTAATATTTTGTCTCTGACTACTTCAGTGTTTGTTTCCAAAATATAAGGAAACTTTTGCGTGAAACAAAACGTAACATACCATTATCACACTTAAAACCCAATGGCAAAGAATAGAAAAACAGTAGAGAAAAGCAAACCAAAAGTTGGTGGCATTTCTGCCACCTTTGCCAAAATAAAATGGATTACGAGAAAATGCCATGAACAACTATATGCCAACAAATTAGAAAACTTAGAATAAATGGAAAAATTCATAGGACAGAAACTACCAGAACTGACTCGAGAGATAGGAAATCTTAATCGATCTAAAACAAGTAAAGAAATTGAATTGTTAATTAAAAATTTTCACTCAAGGAAAAGCCCAGGACCAGATGGCTTGGCTCGTAAATTCTGCCAAACATTGAAAGAAGAGTGAATACTAATTACTCAGAAACTCTTCCAAAAAGTAAAAGTGGGGGAGCTTCCTAATTCATTCTATGAGGTATTATTGTAATAAGGAAGGAGGACAGCCTAGGAAAGCTGTCCACCAGTGTCTTGTATGAGTGTAGATGAGAAACTCAACAGCAGCAACCTGAATTTAGCCACCTACAAAAGGGTTATGTACGTGATCAAATGGGATTTATCCCAGGAATACGCAGTTGGCTTAACAGGTAATGTAATATCCATATGAATGGATAAAGGACAAAAGCTGCATGATCATCTGAGCTGATGAGCAAACCCCACTCCTCCTGTAGAGAGGGTTTTTTCTCCTTCAGAAGCAATGAGCTGCCTGAGGGAGGGCCGGTGTCCATCACTGTAAAGGGAAACACTGGTGTGTGCCTTTTCATTTCAAAACCGTTGAAACAGTCTCAAAGCCATTAAGAAAAGTTAAGTCGCCTTAATGGGTATTTTTTCATTTGGTTATATCTCTGTCTTAGGTCTTTCTTCAAGAGAGGATTTCATTTTCACATTCTGTTATCTGAGAGTCCACAGTGTTGAGCTCAACCATTATTCTGTTTAAATCGGTTCTCATGTTCTCTTGGTAGCCTTTCGGGAAGTTAGTAAGGATCCTTGCTACAGTAAGTAAGGTTTAATTCTAGCTGTTGGGTCAGTGTTGCTCTCATGAAGCTTTTTCCTCCCAGCAGTCAAAAGCCTATGAGAATGGTACAAACAGACTGAGACTCCAGAAGCAAAGCTTGAAGAGCGAAAAGAACAGGCCTCTGGTAAGTCGCGTATAACTTCCACTCCCTAGAACGTCAGAGCTGCAGGAAAAGGCCTTTGAGCCACGTCGGCTCTCCGTTCCTCTGCCTAAGTGACATGTGTCACAAACATCCAGATCTTTCTTTTTTTCTTTTTTTTTTTTTTTTGAGATGGAGTTTCGCTCGTTACCCAGGATGGAGTGCGATGGCACCATCTCGGCTCACCGCAACCTCCACCTCCTGGGTTCAAGCAATTCTTCTGCCTCAGCCTCCCCAGTAGCTGGGATTACAAGCACACGCCACCATGCCCAGCTAATTATTTGTATTTTGAGGAGAGACGGGGTTTCACCATGTTGACCAGGATGGTCTCGATCTCTTGACCTCGTGATCCACCCGCCTCGGCCTCCCAAAGTGCTGGAATTACAGTCGTGAGCCACCACATCCAAATCTTTAAAAAACTGGGTCTCATTGAATTGACGTCTCTGAGGATCCTTCTGATTGGCTGTGGCTCCAGAACTGTTGGGCCCACCAAACACGGCATGAGCACAGAGTGGGTGTTTGAAGGCTGAGTGCTACTCCACCGTGCACTGTGCACGCCAAGTGGGAGTCCGCAAATGTCTCTGGGATGGCCTTTCCTAAAGCGTAGCTGCAGGCAGCATCAGGTCACGGGCGAGCTTAGCATTTTTAGATAGAGCAGTCATTATTACACCCCTGACCATGTCCGTCTGCCCGTATTTGGCAGGGGGGTGTGTTTTGGTAGAGGGAGCCCTTTTCTCTTCGAAAGCGTAAGCCATGGGTGGAGTACCCTGGCCACGGAATCCCCCAGACCCACGGGAGCTGCACAGATCCCATATGGGACTCTGAGGACACAGACTGGAAATAGCTTATTTGGAGGCAGAGGTGCCTCTTGGCCTCCAGCCTTGCGTCACGTCCCCCCGGTGTCTTCTTGTTTGCTACTTAAGGAGGAGGCAGCAGGGGCCCCCCTGCTGGTTTTGGAAAACCTGCTTCTTGGCCTCACACTTTCTTTCCCATCTCCAGGAGCAAACGGCTGGGACTCCGTGGCTGCAAGTCCTGTTTGAGATGAGCAGGTGTGAGCATAGGGCCTGTTCTCAGCAAAAACAGCCTTCTGTCTGTCTAGGGGGCTCCTTGGGGCTTAGGTCAGGAGCAGAAGCTCTGTGTCTGTGGCTTTAAACCAGCCCAGCAAGTGGACCATGGAGCACTTTACAAATCCTGGAAGGGCCGTGGGTGGCTCTTGGGCATCTGGGTCTGCCTGAGGCCGAGTGGTCTTCCGTGTGGACCTACAGTCCCTTCACTCTGGGTCAGAGGGTGCGCCTCTCCTGGCTAAGCCGACTCTTACCACATGACGTTCCTCCAGCTGGCTGCATCTCACTCATGCTTAGCCCGTTTGCCGCATAACAGCCTGTGAAGTCCCATAGCCCTCAGCTTGCTATGAGTGGAACTCACCTGGGGCTGCCCCACAGACTGCTTCGGCAGGGCTGGGGGCCTTTGGGACTCCTCAAAGCCCCCCAGGAGATTCCAGTGTTTAGCCACAGTAGAGCATGACTGACTTAGTTTCCTAAGTCAGCACTTGGACGATCAGCACAATTTATGAGAGAAAAGTTGATTCCCAAACTCAGATTGCCATTCTTTGCTTCCACGAGCCGAGAATGAATTCTCATCGGGAGGATGTGAGGCATTTGCACTGGGGCCTGTCATCTTCACTCCAAGCACCTGACGTCATCAGACGCCCGCTCTCCATGCCGGAGTCCTAGCCGTGAGCCGGGCTTCCTGGGAGACATGGCTGCTGGGCTGCCCCTGAGGCCACAGGCTGTGTGCCCAGCACCCACACTGGGCTGCACACGGTACAGTCTGCCACCCGGTTTCCAAATTTCTGTTTCCCACTGTAAGAGAATTCTAAATATCAAGGGGCAGGGGAATATGAAATTTACCATTTTCTTTCTTTTTTTTGAGGTAGAGTCATGCTTCATTGCCCAGGCTGCTGGCGCGATCTCGGCTCACTGCAACCTCCACCTCCCAGGTTCAAGCAATTCTCCTGTCTCAGACTCCCAAGTAGCTGGAACTATGGGCACCTGCCACCACACCCAGCTGATTTTTTAATTTTTAGTAGAGATGTGGTTTCACCTTATTGGTCAGGCTGGTCTCAAACTCCTGACCTCAGGTGATCCACTGCCTCAGCTTCCCAAGGTGCTAGGATTACAGGCATGAGCCACCGCACCCAGCCTCTTTTTCTTTTTTTTTTTTAAATTGAACTACATTTTTAGTCCAACTTATAACAGGTTATAGCGAGATAAACACAACAAAGCCTCTTTGATTTTGTGGAAGGTCTGAGATACATAGAAGTATTTCTTTGTAAGACCTTGAACTTCATAGTTTATTCATGAAGAACATTTTTATTTTAATTTAATTCTTTTTTGAGATAGGGTCTTGCCCAATCGCCCAGGCTGAAATACAGCAGCACAATCACAGTTCACTGCAGCCTCAACCTCCTGGGTTCAAGTGATCCTCCTGCCTCAGCCTCCAGAGCAGCTAGGACTACAAGCGCATACCACCACATTCAACTAATTTTTTTTCCCCAGAGATGCAGTCTCACTGTACGGCCCAGGCTAGGATCATTTTTATGTTATCCTTGCTCTGACTTGGAAATCCCACTCTAGGTTGGGGATCAGTCTTCTTTGCTTTAATGAGTGCATGCTTTGTCCTTTAGGAATGACTAGAATATCAGAATAGGTGTATTTTAAAATAATGTTGGTGTAATTTTAAAATAGTGTTTTATCTGGCCATTGTGAACTCCTAGAAAATACAGGATCATTTAGAGAATTTCTTGTTAGCATTTTCATAAAAATTACACGTAATTCTAGCACTCAGTGGCAGCCATTGTTGGCTTAGATTTTAGCTTCTTTCTTTCTGGAAATAGATCCTGCAGTTGCCTAGTTATGGATATAGATATTTAAACCTTCTTTGAGGTTATAATGGCGTGGTTTTGAATGATGTGTTATTTAATGTGTCATAAGCATTTTCATATGTCATTAAAATCTCCCAAACTATCCCAGCACTTTGGGAGGCCGAGGCGGGTGGATCACGAGGTCAAGAGATTGAGACCATCCTGGTCAACATGATGAAACCCTGTCTCTACTAAAAATACAAAAAATTAGCTGGGCACGGTAGCACATGCCTGTAATCCCAGCTACTCAGGAGGCTGAGGCAGGAGAATTGCCTGAACCCAGGAGGCGGAGGTTGCGGTGAGCCGAGATCACGCCATTGCACTCCAGCCTGGGTAACAAGAGCGAAACTCCATCTCAAAAAATAAATTCCCAAACTTTTTTATAACAAGGTAGGTCATTCATATGGATGTATTTTAATTTTCTAATTTTTCTCAATGATGATGTGACATCGATTTTGCTTTATAAGCATTTTTTTCACTTTTCGAATTCTTTTTTGCAAATAAGAGTCCTAGAATTTCTGGATCAGAGGATCTGTGTACCCAGCTGTTCATGAAAATGCATGAATGCTAATCATTCTAATGCAGTGGCCAGGTGGGAACGTCACCCAGATGTCTTCAAGGCAGTGGGAGAGAGCCGCCAGCACCCTCACCATTGGGAAGCCTGGCCCCACTTCACCCAGACTGCGCAGCTGCTAACGCCTTTCCTTTTGTTCCCAATGGATTTGCCTCCAGGACCCAGAGATGCAGTGCCTGCTGCTGTCAGACGGGAAGGGCTCCGTCCATCCAAACCACATGGTCATTCTCCCCGGGGACAGCGGGAGTGGCACCACTGCCATCAGCTTCACAGGGGCCCTGAAAATTCCAGTAAGTAAACGTGTGCAGGAGGAGTTTCAGAGGGGCTGCTGCTGTGAAGTCTGGTTGGTTGATGATTAACTTAAAGAAGAAATCTCTGGCTGTAGAATCTGGGGGTAGAATCTGTAGCAGAAGCCAGATGCTGCACACTTCAGGAACGAATATGTCTGCAGTGGTGTTTGGTTTGCCTCATACCGTGTTTAAATGTTTTTGAAATTCGTTTTCTTCATTTAGAAATTTAGAAAGTTCTAGGCAAATGGGGCTCCCTGCCCTCACTTGAAAAACAGAAAGCCTGGCACCCTGGGCCTGCCCCCATGTGACAGAGGTTGGGGACCTGTAGCCCGGCCCCCCCCCCCGGTGCACTTGCCCTCCCGCAGGCCTTGAGCATGAGCCCAGGGGGGCGTTGTCACTGAATGCCATACCATGGCCTTCACCAACCCGGCTTAATTCTCTTTCCCTTTAAAGTGTCTTCAGCCTGGGCACGGTAGCTCATGCCTGTGATCCCAGCCCTTTGGGAGGCTGAGGCAGGCGGATCACCTGAGGTCAGGAGTTCAAAACCAACCTGGCCAACATGGCAAAACCCCGCCTCTACTAAATATACAAAAATTAGCCAGGCATGATGGTGCACACCTGTAATCCCAGCTACTCCAGAGGCTGAGGCAGGAGAATCACTTGAACCAGGGAGGCAGAGGTTGCGATGAGCCAGGCTCGTGCCACTACACTCCAGCCTGGGCGACAGAGTAACACTCCATTTTTTTTAACACTCCAAAAAAAGTGCCTTCTGTGCCACAACCCGTGGTCTGATTGCCCGTGCATGTGAGCAGAGGTTGCCAGGAGTTGGGGGCAGGGATGAGACCAAGGGACGAATGAGCAAACGGGCGGGAGAAGCCTTGGGGTCCTCAGTATCCGGACCGCGCTGCTTTGGCTGCTGGTCCTTGGTGGTATTGCTGGCCTTGCCTTCAGACTAGAAGGGTGCACCATGCCCCTCGGGGGTGACCAGTATTGGGAAAAGGTGACTTGGAGCAGAGGAGCAGGAGGGGGCTGTGGAGAGACTGCTTGCTGCTTTCACTTTTCCTTTCATTACATTCATGCGCTCCCTCCGCAGAGAATCTAAGAAGCCATGCGCAGGGTGTGGAGAAGCTGTGCTCTTCCTATGGGAACGGAGAGCTGAGAGCAGGGACCTGTGCGGGGGAGATCAAATCCTGCTGTGTGGGCCGGGCGGGCTGTCCAGGGCAGGCTGTCTGCACCGTGCCCTCCGGCACTCACAGCCAGAGCACCAGGGAGCAGACACAGCTCTCGCTTGCTGACGTGACCTAGAGAAAGGCGGAGGGTCAGGGGCCCAGGCCTGAGGCCCCTCGGCAGGTCAGGGCTGGAAGCAATAAGCGGTGCCACCCAGACCTCAAAATCACATCACAGAAATTAAAGACTGGGGAGAACCCGGGCTTCAGAACAGAAATTATTCCAGTGCCCAGGAGGAGCTGGGTCTGCAGAGGCAGGGCCTGGAGCCAGTGTTCAGCCGAAGGAGAACGCGCAACCCAGGCCTGGGCACCAGCTCCCGGGGAAAGGGCTGTGCATGCCAGCCTGTGGGAGCTGCTGGGTTCATGTAAAAAGATTTGTTCTTGGCCGGGCGCGGTGGCTCAAGCCTGTAATCCCAGCACTTTGGGAGGCCGAGGCGGGTGGATCACGAGGTCAAGAGATCGAGACCATCCTGGTCGAAATGGTGAAACCCCATCTCTACTAAAGATACAAAAAATTAGCTGGGCACGGTGGCGCGTGCCTGTAATCCCAGCTACTCAGGAGGCTGAGGCAGGAGAATTGCCTGAACCCAGGAGGCAGAGGTTGCAGTGAGCTGAGATCACGCCATTGCACTCCAGCCTGGGTAACAAGAGCAAAACTCCGTCTCAAAAAAAAAAAAAAAAAGATTTGTTCTTAATTGTGTCCTTCATAACAACTAGTACCCCTTTCTGCTGTTCCTTCCTCTGTAGCTACCCCCAAATACTTGTGCTAAAAGCAGGGTGCACACTTGTTATAGAAATACAGGTTTTTATACAGTGGCATTGTAGACATTATGAGCTTCAGAGGCCCGGCTCACACCTCCCCTGCCACCACCAAGGTGGGTGTCCCGGGCAGGTGTGGTGCTCTGAGCCTCCATGTCCTCGTCTGTCACACGGCTCCGTCTCTGGTGTGATACGGTACGTTGTTCTGTGGATGAAGTGGGGTCAGTTAGTGACTACAAAGCACAGTGCCAGGCCCGTGAAGGGCATTCGGTGAATCACACGGACACAGCCTCATCAGCTGTGAAGACGTCAGCTCTTCATTGTAGAATGAGCTGGCAAAGTGGAGAGCTGGCTTCTTCCAGCGCCGTTTGATTTTCATGCGCACAGGCAGCTGGGCAGTGGAGTGGGGGGTTCAGCGCCGCATCGTTGCTGGATTTCTCACTCCGAATTTTCAGTGGCATCTGGAATCATCATCTCACAAGTGCCACCTCTTTCTGAAAGTTGACCTAAAAGAAGACACAGGCACTTTACGGAACCCAGCGCCCGAGTTCATCACTCGCACGGCCTCTTCTCGCTTCCGGGCATTCTCTGATGCGGACGGGCGTGTCGTATTTGAGGCGGGATGCGGTAGCCTGTGCCTGACAGGATGGTTGGAATGGTTTAATCTGTATGTCTCCCGGCGGCTTTATCATTACAATGGTTTCGGCTCCAAGGAAGAAGAAAGAGCCTTAAATGCTCAGTCCGCTGCGCCTGGATATATGAGGACTCCTTTAATAGGCAAGTTTTCCGGGCGACGTAGTGTGAAAATCAAACCCTGCATGTTTTTATCGACTCTTCTCTGATGTAAACACGCTGGGTTTCCATCCTAAAAGGTAGTCTCCATTTCGAAATTCAGAAACATCATAGATGAATAGGGCTTCCTGTCTTCACGTGAAAGCAGAAAATCTGGCCACACTGCGCCTGACCCCGATGCCACATCAGTGGAGGAGCTGCCGCTGTGCCCCCTCCCCGGTGCCCGGGCTGGGGTGAGCGCCGTTCTGCGTCCTCACTACGCCACGCAGCGGTGCAGCACCCTCCCCATATGTGTCCGGAGGTGCCAGAGCCAGACCAGAGCCAGGCTGCTTCATGGGAGCAAAGTCATATTTACACACACCTGCCGACTGCACGTTTGGAGGAGACGCCCGACCGCTCTCTCTTTCAGGGCGTGATCGAGTTCTCGCTGTGCCTGCTGTTCGCCAAGTTGGTCAGCTATACCTTCCTCTTCTGGCTGCCACTGTACATCACGAATGTGGGTGAGTATCCGTTGCTGGAACACGTTAAGTTCTGCACAGCGACTGGGGCCGAACTGTCTTCTGTCTGCTGGTTTCTAGCGTCTTAGAAATAAGGCCACGAATGGTGCTTTGAGAGGTGCACTTTTCACACTTCTGAATCAAACAATATGATGAAACAGGCAAAAAGGAATTGAGACGTGCAAGTTGTAGTGCCATACTGGTGGCCTTTGTGGGGCTTAAAGGTTGGCACGTCGTACCCAGCCATGGCCACCAGTTCCGTGGGCACCTCCTGTTCTGAGGCAGCCTGCATTTAAATGTGGGCTACACTGAACATTGGCTCATAGCAGCCAGTGAGCAGAAGCAAGGCCTCTGGGGACCTGAGAAAAGAAATCCCTGATAATCTCACCTGGAAAAGGCTTCTGGGAAATAGGGAGGTTCTAATCTTAGGGAGGGTCTAACTTAAGGGAGGTTCTAGCCTTAGAGAGGGTCTAATCTTAGGGAGGGTCTAACCTTAGGGAGGTTCTAACCTTAGGGAGGGTCTAACCTTAGGGAGGTTCTAACCTTAGGGAGGGTCTAACCTTAGGGAGGGTCTAACCTTAGGGAGGGTCTAATCTTAGGGAGGGTCTAACTTTAGGGAGGGTCTAACCTTAGGGAGGGTCTAATCTTAGGGAGGGTCTAATCTTAGGGAGCGTCTAACCTTAGGGAGCGTCTAACCTTAGGGAGGATCTAACCTTAGGGAGGGTCTAACCTTAGGGAGGGTCTAACCTTAGGGAGGATCTAACCTTAGGGAGGATCTAACCTTAGGGAGGGTCTAACCTTAGGGAGGGTCTAATCTTAGGGAGCGTCTAACCTTAGGGAGGGTCTAACCTTAGGGAGGGTCTAATCTTAGGGAGGATCTAACCTTAGGGAGGGTCTAACCTTAGGGAGGGTCTAACCTTAGGGAGGGTCTAATCTTAGGGAGGGTCAAACCTTAGGGAGGGTCTAACCTTAGGGAGGGTCTAACCTTAGGGAGGGTCTAATCTTAGGAGGGCTGACACTTTGCTTTACGTGGTGGTGCTTTATCCCACAGTGGCTGCAGCTATAGATTATGAGAAAAAATGCTGGTGAAATAGTAACATGCCCCCCCATGTCATGTGTGACCACAGGACAGACCAGAGGGGACGAACAGTGCTTAAGGGAAGGGGCCATTGAGTGGGGTAACCGGAACCCTGGCTGAGAGGAAGTGGGGATGGTCCAGGAGCACATGGAGGGCTGTTAGCCCAGGGAGCCAGGGAGAGCAAGAGGAAGGAGAAGGCACCGGGCCATCAGGGAGGGGCAGGCTCTGGCAATGTCTCAAAGAGGGGGCCTTTGAGAGTGAGGGAGGCTGAGGGGCGCAGACCACCTATTCTGGGAATGCAGATCTCACCAGAGGAGAAGGCTGGGATCATGAGGCTGGAGGCCAAATACCTGGGAGGGAAGTTGAGGAGGCGGCGAGGGGACCGTCCCCCAGCCTAGCCGGGGCAGGGCCTGCCCTGTGCCAGTGAGTGGGGAGGCAGCCAGGTGTGCCCTCAGATCCTGAGGTTCCTTCCCTACCTCGTGACTCCCACCTTACTTTGGCCAGTGAGCTGCACTCAGCCTTCTTCCTTTCTTCCTCTGTGATTGCAAAAGGGGGAACATTTTCAAGACTTGAGTCTTGAATTGCTGGACTTTCAGTCTGTTTGAAAAAAGCAAAGTTTCCTGTCCATGTCATTGAAGAATCGGAAAGGCTGGGTTTGACCAGCAGCCGGAGATGCTGACCGGTCTCTTTCTCACACCACGGCCAGCTCAGTCCACCTAATAGCCCAGAACTTGTACAAAATCTAGTGGAGGGAGCCCTGAGCTGGTCCTGGGAGGCCTCTGTGTCCTCATCTGCAGGACAAGAGGGCTCTGGCCCCCTGCAGTTCTAAAGCCACGTGTGACAGGAGGCTGGAGCATCCAGGCGCCCTCCACACCCCCCTTAGGTCATGTGTTGATCTAACTTCATGGTAGAGGGGCCCTGGGGGGCCTCTGAACCAGGGGTGGGATCATTCAGCTGAGCAGGGGAAACCCTCAGTGTTTGTTTAAAAGCGTTTTCATCCTTTCTGTGTTCCTAGTTTTCTAAATCCGAGTTAACTACTAATTGCTCCTTGGTATAAATCAAGCGTGTGGAACCAGAGTCCCCGGCGTGGGTCCTGTTCTGCGTGGTGTGTCAATGTAATGCGTGGAGGAGGTCTTCATCGTGTCACACTCCGTTGTCATTTTCATAGATCACCTTGATGCCAAAAAAGCGGGAGAGCTCTCCACCCTGTTCGACGTGGGCGGGATCTTTGGTGAGTTGGTTAAGACGTGCTCTGCTGCCACAAGAACTTCACGAGGCGCATGATCTCTGAGTTGATTCACTGCTCAGAGGGAACGGGGTTCCCCAAGGTCTCGTATCCCCTGAGTGGGCCCAGCCCCAGAGGCTCAGGCGGTCACCTGTGGGTGGGGGGCTCTTATGGTCTCCCCTCCTCCTCGGGGCCCTGACTCTGCTCTTGAACAGCTTCCCTCGGAAATAGCGGCCAGCCGGGCTCAGGGCTCATGCCTGTAATCCCAGCCCTGTGGGAGGCCGAGGTGGGAGGATCGCTTGAGCTCTTCTTGTTATGAACACCAGCCTGGACAATGTAACAAGACCCCTCTCTACCAAAAAAAAAACCATAGCTGGGCATGGTGGCTCGAGCCTATGGTTCCAGCTGCTTGGGAGGCTGGGATGGGAGAACAGCATGAGCCTGGGAGGCTGAGGCTGCATGAGCCACGATTGTGGCACTGCACTCCAGCCTGGGTGACAGAGTGAGACCCCATCTCAAAACTAAAACAAAAAAAGCAGCAGCATGCCTCCCAGCCAGGTGACAGACTCTCCACCGTAGTCCCTCGATAGGTAGAGGGCCTTCAGGGCTGGCCTCAAACCTGAACCCGAGAGGCCTCCAAGCCTCTCTCATATCTGACGGCAACCAGCTGAGGCCTGTGGGGAGGTCAGGCCCATGAGAAGGCTGCTTGGAGAGAGGGGCCTGGGAAAGGCGGAGACCGTTCTCCAGTTTCCTGCAGCTCCACTTCCTCGTAGTGGGCTCATGCCCAGTGACGTCGGTGTCTGAAGCCTGCCTCTCCGTTGCAGGTGGCATCCTGGCAGGTGTGATCTCAGACCGACTGGAGAAAAGGGCCTCCACCTGTGGCCTGATGCTGCTGCTCGCCGCCCCCACGGTCAGCCCTGCTGCCTTCTCTGGGCCCCGAGGCCTGCAGACAGCCCCCCACAGTCCTCCCACCAGCCAGTGTCCTCTCCCATCTGCCCGGGCTCCACTTGCCCGACAGGCCCAGCTTCATTCCCGCTCATGCCTCCTGTCCCCCAGCCCCTCCCTGGGCACCCTCTCCAGCATGCACAGCTGCTACTGGTTCCGCATGGGCTGTGTGCAGGCTGCTCCTCTCGTTGGGGGTGCCCCTTGCCCCAGACAGGCTCCTCCCCCACCTCTCAGGCATCACTGACGCCTCCCGTCATGACGCGTGGTGCATAGTACTTTTCAAGCATTTCGAAGCTCCTGGCCTTGGGCGCTGACAGCCCCTCCGTGCCCCAGTTCTCTCATCTGGAAACAGGGTGTCAGTAGCAGCACCTTGCGGTGGGTTAGAAACGATGCCCTTCGTTACTGTTTTTATCATCGTAACGTTAGAGGTGGCAGGCTCGCCAGTGTACCCCGTACCTCTGTGCACGCCCACCTGTCCACTAGGCCTCTCACTAGCCCCAGAACAAGGCCTGGTTTTTAGCCATCTTGGGGTCTCGGACACAGCCCATCACAGACCCTGAAAGAATGCCGAGTGAAGAAGTGCCTGAGTGGGCCCCTTGCTGCCGTCGGGGTGGGCAGCCTGAGGACTCGGCAGTCAAACTCTCCAATGAGGGGCTCAGGAAGGCCGCCCGCACCCTGACCCTGCGGTTGTGGAGGGAGCACCCTGCAGGATTTCCCCAGGTTGCCTGGAGTGCTTGGTGCAAAGCGCTCGCGGTGGGGACGGGGCTCAGTGCCTGAGACGGGAGGGAGTGTGGCCTTCACTCTTTTTTTAGGGGTTTCCACCCGGGTTGGCTGCCCAAGACTCACCCACCGGGCTTTGAGAAGTAGATTTCCGGGGATCTCGTGCTGCTTGCAGCCAGCGTGGCTTTGACCTGTGTCTCGATGTCCACAGCTCTACATCTTCTCCACCATCAGCAAGATGGGGCTCGAGGCCACCGTCGGTGAGTGCAGAGGCCTTCCTGCTTTTCTTTCACACACGTTTTTGTTCACACACCTGGCAAGATGTGTGAAAATATAAAAGTCAACAGGTGCATTGAGCTGGTTCAACTGGAGCACATGGTGTGGCTAAAATTGTCCGGTGTCCCTCTTTGAGTGAGGCCATCCGGAGAGGCCGGGGTCTCATCTCCCCAGAGGCTTACCAGTCTGTGGGTTTGAGTGTGAGCCTCGTCTGGGGCAGTGGCCCTGAGCGCTCAGGGAGAAGCCAGATGTGACCTTGAGGGCAGCCCCTCCTGGCGCCTCAGCGGGGCTGGTGAAGCGGCCGCAGCCTGTGACCCTTACCCGTGATGGTGAGAGCAACCCAGGCTGGCCCTTGGGCCCCGTCAGGTAGCTGGAAACCTGGTGGTATGACCTGAGCAGGACCCCACCAGGAGCCAGGGCAAGCGGCCCCCCAGCCACCTCCTCCCAGCTGGCTTCGTCAGCTGCCCTTCCAGGAGCGCCTGCACGACCTCAGAGGACTACTGGCAGCGCTGTCCAGTGATGCCCCCAGCACTTAGAAGTGTGCTTTCCGACCTCACCAGCCGGCAGTGGGGATGTGTGTGTCCCCCTGAATGGTATCCAGGAAGCAGCTTGCCCACAAGAGAGGAGGCGGAATGTCCTGTGAGCCCTCAGGCCTGAGGCTTCCTCACCTGAGTGTGAGCCCAGATGCTGGTTTGGGAAAGTGAGCCGAGGACAGCTTAGAAAGTGACCTGGCCAGAGAGAGGGTGGGGTCCACAGCTGTGGACAGGGGGAGGAAGGCCTTTTTGCTGCAGATGAAGTGGCGGCCGGCTCAGGCCCAGCGTCAGGCCTGTGATCACTCCCTCATGGCGGCAGCTGCTGTCCCGAGGGCCAAGGAGCCTGAGTCTTAGGGAGGGTGTGGTTCTGTGTAGACCCTCAGTAGACAAGTTTACGGGAAGCTGCTGCTGCTGCACCCCGCCCTGTGCCCCCCAGGCGCCCACCTTGGGCTGCTCTGATGTGGGGCTCTCCGGGGGACTCGCTGCGGCTCTCCAACACTCTGCCTCCCACAGCCATGCTGCTGCTCAGCGGAGCCCTGGTCAGCGGGCCCTACGCGCTCATCACGACCGCCGTCTCCGCCGACCTGGTGAGTAGAGCCGGGAGACGCCGGCCCTGCGGGCACCCACCATTCGCCGTTCGTGACAAAGGTGGGCTCCATTAACATTAGGAAAAGCCCATTTTTAGCAGCTCACCTAGGTCATGGGCTCCAGCCTTCCCACACCTGCCCCCTGCTCATCCTTCTATAATCATAGGCAGGTTGGCGCCAGACTCGCCGTTCGGTGCAATCAAAGGCTCCTGGGCGATGTTCTCCTGACTCAGGCACTTTTCACTCCAAGGGGACAGGAGAGGAGTCCTGTCTTAGACGCCCCTGCAGAGAGAGAGGGGCCAGGAAGAGGCGCTGGGGGATTTGGCCCCCTCATCCAGGTGCCACGCCCTGCCTTGGCCACCTTTGTGTGGGGTGTGTCCTGAAACTGCCCGGGCATGGAGAATTCTGGAAGGATCCACAGCAGACCAGTAGCAGTAGTCAGCCTTCATGGTAGAGGCAGAGGGGAGACTTTTACCTAATTTTTGGACTTCAAAAAAAGTAGGTTCTGGGTGATTTTCATATTGCGCGTGCTTTTCTGTATTTTGTATACATATTACACACATACACAGGCATGTACATTTTCAAACGCTGGTTCATTTTTATGGCTTTAGGCTTCCAGGCGCTGTTTCCCCTGATCTCATTCCCCTTCTAGTGTCCTCAGTTTGCTTTTTCCACAGTTATCTATGTACCCTTTTCAAAACTGGAGCTCCTGGCGCCCGCTCCCTTGATCTCTCAGGCTCTCCCCTTCTTCGTTCTTCCCGTGGAGTTTGCTGTCGATCAGGTTGGATTTTAGATCCTGCAGAGACATCTGACAGGAGTCCCAGGAAGGCCCTGGCTGTCGGGGAATCCAGCAGACACGTGGAGGTGGCTGGGAAGGAAGGCAGGCGCAGCTCAGGGCAGGGCGCGTCACACATCTTCTTTCCCCTCATGTGGGCTGCTCTGGGGCCTCAGGGAGGAGCAGGACAGTCCTGAACAAATGTTTTTTTTATTTGAAGAGAATCCTAAGAATTCTTGTAACTAGATCCAAGCATTTCTAATGATTTTTGACTCTTAAAAACCCTTCAAATTTTAACTCCCCAAGGCAAGCTTGGGGTGGAGTTTAAATTATGGGAAACACCCCTCATGTTGAGTTGTTCTGCAGAGCAGTTTCAGTAAATGGTGATACAAAGGCTTAGGCTGACTTCTAATGCCTCAGGGACAAGCTCCAATCTGCTTTTCCTCTCTTCTAGGGGACTCATAAAAGTCTGAAGGGTAACGCGCACGCCCTCTCCACCGTGACCGCCATCATCGATGGAACTGGCTCTGTAGGTGCGTGGAGAGGTTTAGCGCTGGGAGGTTTGGTGTCTTAGGGGAAATCACATTGTCACATGCACTTGAACAGGTGCCCAGGGTTCCAATGGCATCGATAACATCAAGTGGGCCGGCTTCTCACAATATGAGCGGATGAGCAGGGGACATCAGTGCACAGAGACAGTTGTGTGTGCCTGGGTGGCTTGAGAGAGACGGGCATGTGACTAGCTGCATGTGTCCACATTTTCACCCAAGGCAGTGGTTGGCAAACTGTAGCCCATGGGCTAACTCAGATCCACTGATTATTTATCGCCTTCATCTCAAGAAAGGCAGAATCTTACTAAAATTACAGAAAAACCAATTGGTCCAAAGGCACAGAGTTCTGAGTGTTACCAGCATCATCAAAAGCTTGAAGAGAATTCAGTGGCATAGTCTGGAATTGAAAAAGGTGGCAGAGTAAGCAAGCCATCCCACCTGCCTCAGGGAGCAGGCAGGTGGGAACTGGCCGAGCACCAGGCTCCTCGCCCATGTGCAGCCTGACGCGGCCTTGGCCTTCCCTGAGCCCTTTTGCAGGGAGCGCACACCGTGGCCGTGACTGCCAGGGGAAGATCAGGCGCTGCCGCATGGGGTCCTCCCGCAAGGGCACTGAGGGTCCTTCCTACATGTGGGAGGTTCTGGGGGGCTGCTCAGTGTGGCTCTCATAGCTAATCAGGAGGACTTGGGGTGCCAACCTGGCGTGTCACCCAACCTGGTGTGTCACTTGCTGCCCAGGGGTCTCAAAGCAGTAAAGCCAAGTGTGTGCTAGACTAAAGTGGCTCAGTAAACGCACGTCAGTCAGAGCCTCGCACTGGAGCCTTCAGACTGGCCGGTGGGGGAAGCTGCTGTTGCTCTTGGCTGCCCTTGGCCTCGGTGCCAGCAGGCTGGACACATCACAGCACGTTTCTGGGTGTCCACTGCTGTCCCAGTGATGCAGAAGTCAAAGCCTTCCCACCTCATGGCTCCCTGCTGCTCCTCCAGAGGCCAGGCAGGCCCCTTTGCGGGGTCTTTGCTCTGACCACACCCCGTGCCTGGGAAGGTCCCCACAGGTCACCTTGTGCCTCACTTCCTCATGCCATTGAGTCTTTGCTCAAATATCATCCTCTTAGCGAGACTGCCTGGGACCACCCTGCTGAGAACACAGGGTTCTCAGCCTGCTGAGCTGGCCTCCAGGCCCTCCCCGGGTCTGCCCTTCTCCGGAGCACTTCCCATGTCCGCAGTGGGACGCAGGGTT
>CM052665.1:55704950-55741499 GCA_028533165.1 Leontopithecus rosalia
CTCCCCGGGTCTGCCCTTCTCCGGAGCACTTCCCATGTCCGCAGTGGGACTCAGGGTTCTCACCGTGTCTGCAGTGGGACTCAGGGTTCTCACCGTGTCCGCAGTGGGACGCAGGGTTCTCAGCCTGCTGAGCCGGCCTCCAGGCCTCTCTCCGGGTCTGCCCTTCTCCGGAGCACTTCCCACATCTGCAGGGGATTCAGTGCACTCTTTGGCTTTGTCTCCTGTCTCTGCCACTGGCACGGAAGCCCTAGGAGGACAGGATTTGCTTGATTCTTTGCTGTATCCCAGTGAAATGAACCGGCTGCTGCCAGACGGCCAGAACCGCAGCCAGAGCCAGGCGGCTGAGTGCACAGTGAGGAGCCCGGCCGGGCAGGACGCAGGCCCCCTGCCTGGCCCTGGGTGGCGGGAACCTGAGCTCCAGGCTGCTGCTGCCATTTCCAGGTTGTTGCTTCTTGTGACCCACCGCCTTGTTCTGAGAAGCAGCGGGCAGGCTGGCCATTGCTCAGAAAGCCACATTTTGGCTTTTGCTGTTCACTAAAGTGAGACCAGGCCAGCCTCATCTCTGCCCTTAATGCTGGTTCCTTCATTTCACTGGCTCCAGAGGGCTGTGAGTGTATCGGGGGGGGTGGTGCACCGTCACAAAGACGGTGGCCTGCACACGGAGCTGCCGCTGATGTTCTTTCTTGGGCATCTCAGTAGGAAGTGGGGGGCTGCGGGGCTGAGCTCAGTTCTGATTGACGTTGTGACTGCAGGGCCTTCTCTTGGCCTTGTGCTGCAGTGGCCCACGGTCTGTGACTCCATCTGACTTCACTGGGAAACCCTGCCCTTAAAGCTAACGTTGCACTCTACTGGCAATCCCGACTCCTGCTTGAAAGCAGAGGGTCAGAGTAAAAAAAAAAGAGGGAAATCATGAACTAGGTGAAAAAGCACATTTTTCTTCGTATTCTTCTCAAAATGAGAGGGAAGCAGAGGCCACTGCCCGCCACTGTCCCCCAGCGGGTGGAAGGGGCACGCAGTTCTGAACGCCTTTGGCCCACTCACCAAGACGGTGGTCTGCACACGGGACCCCCTCTGGCCTTCCGTGAAGCTGACCACATGCAGAGCTGCTGCGCCCACCCAGATGGCTGCTGCGTTACACCACAGGCCAGACCCGGACCTGACTGCTCCAGGCTCCACCGTCCCTGCCTACTGCCCGCTCAGGCAGTGGTCACCATGGAAACGGCACTCAGGCCTGCCCACCCCCACCACCACGCCTCCGTCATTGTTCCTTCCCTGAGTACGCCCGGCCCGGCACAGGCTCAAGTGGGAGGGCCGCCATGTCAGCCCAGTCCTTCCCGAGGGATTGCCCTGTGTGCTTACTTCCTGTCACCGACTCGGGTGGAGGCGAAGCATGCCTGCTCGTAGATCACCGGGGCGTCTTCCCGAGAGCCGCGTGGTCTGTCCACAGTGTGGGTGCTCTGTGCCTTCGCCCTGCTTAGCGTCGCAGAGGCTGCTGTTTCTGCACATTTCATGCAGAGCAGTTACATGGAGCACTGCATTTTTTCAAGTTGATTTTTATCCATCAAAGTGAAGCATGGTGTATGTTAGAAGCCAGACAGTCCTACAGGCTTATCATGTTGTCCAGCGGCATCCCCCCGCCCAGCCCTCTGTCTGTAGAAGCAGCACTGGGAGCTGCCTCTCTCCGCTGACCTCCGTATCTTCATGTTTCACCTTAACATCATCAGCTGTGCTCCTCTTAACGCAGAGGGGACCTGGCTCCCTTCCACCCCCACACGGCCCACCCTCCTCCTCCTCAGTCACATTGGCCACGCTCCTGCCCTTCCCTGTCCAGCCAAGAAAGACACTGTAATTATGCACCTTCGATAGATACATTCTGTTTTTTCCCGGGTAAGTAAACCTCCCATCTTTTCCCCTCTATACATTTCCTTCCCCTCACCGTGGTCGCCATCCCACCCCGCTCCACCCCTTTCATGCCATCAGCCTCGCTCCGCCCGCTGCACGGCCTTGCCCCAGAGCACCTGTCACCACTGTGTTGGGGGTCCCCTCCTCCCTTGCCTGCATCGCAGCCCTCGCGGCCTAGACCCCTGTTTACCACTCCTGTGGGGAACCACCTCCTGGTAGCTCCCTGAGTTAGGGGAGGTGGCCTCTGCGAGCTTGCACGTGCCTGGTGTGTGGATTCTGCTCTCGCCTGAGGCAAACACCTGCTCTCCAGAACCCGCGTCTCCCAGCCTCCATTGCTGTCGCTGACACCGTCACAGACACTCTGACCGCAGCCTCTGCTTTCTAGCCTTCTTTTTCCTCTTAGAAATCCCCAGGTTCCCTTCTTAGCCCTGGAGCCTTTCTTCATCCCCCGTCCCCTGGGCACCTGGTAGCCCCCTCATTCTGGAAACACGTGCTCCTCGCTTTAGGGGAATTGGGCCCCTGTTAGTTCTTTGATAAGTTTTCCTACCATTTTCTCATTTGTTTTTTCTTTCTGGAAAACATGTTAGTCACATGGAGGCTTTTCTGGATCAATCCTTCAACTTTCCTTTCTTTCCCTTCTGCCCGTCTCCCTGTTCTTACACTTTCTCGGGGAATTCGTGACTGTGTTTCCCACCTTTTTACCGCCCATGTTACTTTTCCTGCCGTACTTTCAACGTTCACTGATGTTTCTCTGCCCTTTTAGAGCATCCTGTTTTATTTCGTGTTAGATTGAATCATGTGAAATTGATAACAGGTTTTCAGCTACAGAAATGGGGGTGTCCTGAGGTTCCACTTAACTTTCTGTGGCTGTCTGGGGCTGCTGCGCCGTCTGGGACTGTCCCTCTCCCTGACGCCTTTTCCTCCTCCAGGGTTCCTCCTGGGACTGCTCCTCTCCCTGACACCTTCTTCTCCAGGTTCCTCCGGGGACTGTCCCTCTCCCTGACGCCTTCTTCTCCAGGGTTCCTCCTGCCAGTGTACTTGCTTTCTCGTTGAGAGTTCCCCAGACGTAGGGCAGACCTTGGCTGCCCCTTCCTCACTTCACACTGAAGAAGGGGCCCTGCCTAGTGGCTTGGAGCCTTTCTGTAGGAGGCAGTATGCCGGCTGCTGGTCACCAAGCAGTGTGACCCAACAGGACCTGGAGGAGACTCCCTCAGTGCCCAGGGGAGCGTGGCCCGGCCACCGGCACCCTTGACATCGTGTGGGACCACAGGTGGCTGCTTGGTGAATGCTGGCATCTTTCCCAGATCCCCTGTTGCTTGCTGGGTATGCATGCCTGCCCCGTGCTGGGCCTGGTGTCCCCACAGGTTAAGCTGTGCTCTCCTGCATGGGGGTCAGGAAGAGTCTCTGGATCCGTGAGGACGAGAAAAGAGACCTGGGATCCGAGGTGTAGCAGAGGGAATGCAGCTAGCAGTTCGCGATAAACGACCCAACCTGTGTGCCCTTTTTCTCTTGCTGCCTCCCTTCCCTTCCCCCTGGCCTCCTCCTTTCTTGCCGTCCCCTCCTCTGTCTCGTGTGCTCAGCTGAGCCTGGCTCTGCTCCAGGCGTCTCCCGACGCTCAGTGGAGCAGGGAACACTGGAGGCCGCATTAGCTGTCAGCCCTTCTACGTCCGTCTTCCAACACTCTGTGCCCTTCGGTCGGAGGATTTATCATTTTTAAAATTCAGTGCTGGTACAGTTCATGTTTCTTGGGAGGCGTGGAGATAACACATGAGTAGCTGAGCATGTTTACCTGGAAGTTCCGAGAATTTTAAAAACATTGCATGCGATTGCTCCTGGGATAATGAAATAGTGAGAGCACTTCGTGAGCCCTTGAAAACATGAGTGTCTAGGGCATGAAAGATGCTGGTTTTCTTCCTGCTCAGAGATTAAAGATCAGTTCATAGCTTGGTGGAAATTCTTCATGCTTTTTACCAAGACCAGCCATCCTACATGTGCATCGGAATTCTTAGTAAAACACACCAGCTGCTACAAAACACATTCTTCAAACAGCAGCCCTTGGGCATTTAGCGGGATACTTCATTTTGTTTTCATCATTTAAAATTTCGACATAAATTCAGACTTCAAGAGAGCTGCAGAATCGTACAAAGAATTCAGACATTTTGGTACACGTGGTTCATCATGCACCCCTCATGTATTTTTACTCACACGTGCACACGTGCGTAATTTTTCTGAGCCACTAAGAGTAAAATGTACACATGCAGCCCTTTTACTCATAACTATTCACCAAGTACTTCCTAAAAACAAGGAATTCCCCGACAGAGCGCGGTGCAGTGATCAGACTCAGAAAGTGTGCATGGGAAGAGTGTTAGTATCTACAGATCTGACTCGAATTTTACCCACTTACATTTTTTATAGCATGAGAATATCTAAGATTGGGCATTGAATTCAGATCTCTGTACAGTGTGTTCGAGAAAACAACAGGAGTGTTGGCTGAAGAGAATGAACATTGCAATGCCCACAAGCATTTTTAGGATGGTTCTGGGAAGAGGCTGTGCAGCTTCGCCTTCCCAGTACTGAGTAGTGCAGGTGGGGCATCTTAGCTGAAGTGCTGGGGGCCGGAGTGGTTATGGTGTTTTGTTTGTTTTTTCAGACTGTGGAGTATTTGCATTACACTGGTTGAGCATCTCAAATCCCAGTTCTGAAATGTCCCAGTGAGCATTTCCTTTGAGTGTCGGCGCTCAGAAAGTTAAGATTTCCAGAGCATTCTGGATTTCAGGTTTTCAGATTTGGAAGGCTCCACCTGTGCTCGGCCTTTTGCCCACTCCCAGCCTGATTGGTCAGGTTGAGGTAGCGTCATCTCGTATGTTTTCCTCTCGCTGTGAGTGAGCTGTTGGGCCCATTCTGTGTGCTGTGAGTCACATGCTGCGACTTCTCTAACTAGCACCGTGTGTGCATTTGCCTGGTTCCAGGAGCAGCCCTGGGGCCCTTGCTGGCCGGGCTCATCTCGCCGTCCGGCTGGAGCAATGTGTTTTACATGCTGATGTTCGCCGACGCCTGTGCCTTACTGGTAAGTCCTCGTCCTTTTCATCCAGGCCACCTTCAGTGCATCTCTGCGATGTGGCCAAACACTGGTGGAACTTTCTCCCGTGCATTCCTGAGTTAGCAGAGGTTTGGGTTTCCCCAACTTTCCTAAGTATGCATGGTCTAAAGCCCCTTCTGTCTCTGGTTAAGAAAAGTCAGAACCAAAAGCAGGACAACCTCTTGCTCTTCAGCCTTGGGCAGGATGGCACAAAGGCCAGGAGCATGAAGTTCAATGACTTTGGATCCTGTCTGTCACCTGTCATGTGTGTGACTCAGGCAGGTTACGTAACCTCTGCTCCACAGCTTCCACAGCTTCAAAATGGGCATGATAATGGCACCCAGCGACAAGACTGTTGTCAGAATTAGAGCAGATGATACACAGGGCCCAGCCTCCCAGTGGTCATCAGTGTCCTGGTTTCCCTCTTGCAGCCATGCTGTCACACAGGGGGAGCAGCCCCAGCTTCTTCCACCTGAAGGGATGGGAGAGAATAAAGGGGCAAAGAGGCTTCCAGTGCAGACAGCAAACTGCTGTCTGGCTTTCACCCCCTTTCCTCTGGGCTCCTGCTTCCTGTCCCCTCCTGTGTTGAGAAAGTTTGAGGTTTTCTTCTGGGTAGGGAAGACCAGTGATGATGTCACAGTCACGTAGATGTGCACCTGTGAGAGGCGCATATGCTTATCTTCACAAGTCATCTGGCACGCAGTTCTCAGACCCACAGCTGTGTCTCCTCTCACTCCACCAGGCAAAACCTTAGGCTGATCCCAATAAAAATGAGTTGAAAATTGTAGAAATATCAATTCACTCAATTAAATGGAGGTCTTATATTTTAATTCCAGGAAATTCTAAACCCCAATTTCCCTACCACATACAAAATCAAATACCAGCTCTCAACCTATGAACTTATTAGGTTTAAATGGCTGTTCTTTGGATTATTTGTGGGAGTTTAACGCCAGAGGTTTCTCTTGAAGCCTCCAAATGTAGTTCCACTAGTTAGCAGTAAAATTCCCATCATTACAACTGTTCAGAGAATCTGAAATACCTTCTTCAGAAATACCCAGTAATATATATTAAAAATTGTTTAGAGGCACAGCCAAACTCATAAGAAAGTAAAGGAATTCCCCAAGAGCCCAAATTGTAAAGGCAACATAAATATACAAGCTCATGGTAGAGCTGTCCAGGAGTGATGCCAGTCTCAGGAATCAAGGGGTTGAGGTGGTTGTGCCCACACAAGGTAAGAGACAAGGTGTTAGGCTGGCACAAGATGAGGAGTTGGAACAGAGACTGCCTCATGGAGCCAGGACCCTGGAAGGGCCATGCTTGCAGTGAAAGAGTGTACTAGATGACATCTGCACACTGGCACAGGAAGACAGTGGGAATCTACCCATCTTAGCCAGATCGGGGGGATAATCTCCCCTGAGAATTTTTAACCATAGACCTGCCCACAGCCTTAATCTTTGAGCTTATATAAATATATTTAAAATGAACAAAGTTGGTCTGTAGGCAGTGATACACATGGTTCTTATGCAGAAGCAAACAGGGACAAATCTCAACCCTGCAGCACAGGAATTCTGTAGCTACCACCCTACTAAGATGAGCTCACAATCCAAAATTATGAAACATAAGGAAGCAATCCACTTTGAATGACAGTAACAGACATAAAAATGGTGGAATTGGACTCCCCAAAACTACAGATAAAAGATTTATATGAACTAAAAATAAATATATACAATGTGACCGATGACATAAGAAAAGGAACTGACCTCATGAAAAAAAGAACAGGACACTCAAAAAGACAGAGCAGGCTTGAAAAACCAAACAGAAGTTATAGAAATGAAAACCGTGATCTGTAGCCTGGAAAAAACTCAATGGATGGGTTAGAAAAGCAAATTAGATACAGCTGAAGAGAAGATTACTGAAGTGAAATATAGATACGAAGAAATTATGCAGAATTCAGCACAAAAAGAGAGATGGAAAATATTAAAGAGAAATTAAATATCAAATGGAAGACCAAATGAGATGGCCTAATATCTGAAAGGAATTTCAAGAGAAAGATAATCGACTAGAGTTGAAGCAGTATTTTAAGAGAAAATAGCTGAGCATTTTCCATATACATGAAAGACAAACATTCTTAGATTCAGGAATCAAACTGCTTAGGATTGTGTAGCTGGATAAATTTATCTGTACCTAGACAAAGAATAAGGGTGAAGTGAAAATGTTTTTAACCAAAGGTGCTCCCAGCAAAAATTGCTAAACAGTGTATTTAAACATGGAAGGGACCAGGCCCGGTGGCTCATGCTGTAATCCTAGCACTTTGGAAGGCCAAAGCGGGTGGATCACCTGAGGTCAGGAGTTCAAGACCAGCCTGGCCAACATGGCGAAAACTCATCTCTACTAGAAATACAAACAATTGGCCAGGTATGGTGGCAAGTGCCTGTAATCCCAGCTACTCAGGACGCTGAGGCAGGAGAACAACTTGAACCCGGGAGGCAGAGGAAGTTGCAGTGAGCCGAGATGGTGCCATTGCACTCCAGCCTGGGCAACAAGAGCAACAAAAAACAAAAAAGGAAGATAGATCCAGGAGGGGAGTCTGAGATGCAAGGAGAGAGGCAAACAGAAAGTGCTCTTCCTAAGGGCGGATCCAAACCAGTACTGACCACACAAACTCAGGGCCAGCCGGCCGGCTGTGGCCTGTTTTCCTAGGATTCTCCAACTGAGAATGGTTCATATTTTTAAAGATTTCTTTAAAAAATCAACAAAAGAATGTGCAACAGAGACCATATGGCTGCAAAGCCTGAAATATTTACTGTCTAGACCTTTACAGAAAAAGCTTTCTGACTCTTAAAACAACAGCAATAATGACTAATTTGGGCGATATAAAAAAGAACTGAAATACTGGATAACTGAAATGTAAGGTACAAGTGGGACAGAGTTCCAGCACACTGCACTTCTTACATCAGCAAGTCAACAGCAATAGAGTGTGTGACCTTCAAGGCAAGAGAGGGGAAGGAAGACTTCATCCCAGAGAACTAGGGTCAGGCAAAGCGTAGAAAAACAGGGTAAATATAGATATACACAGCGACATGGATGAACATTATTCAGCATACCAGCAACCCGGTAACGAAGCTCACCAGGACCAGACATCGTCAGGTTGTTTTAAAAATACAGGCACTGGTTATTTACCAGAAACACACCTGATCCAATGGAAGAATTCTGAAAAGACGAAAGCAGAGGATGGGAAAGTACATGACAGGTGAATAATAACCAGAGGAAGCTGGGCTCGCTGCCCTGGAAGAGAGAGACTAAAGCCGAAGCACTGGGGCGACGGGGCTTGTCACTGGGGAGAAGGAACCGCACCGGACGTGCAGCCGGCCCACGGGCTCGCACTGGGCTTTTCAAACCTAGGAACTAGACGTACCTTTTTCTCTTCCCTGATCAACATGATTTTTGGTATCATTTCTCCAAAACAGACAAGTGCCTCCTCCCAAGTCTGGGCCTGAGAACCTCTGTGATCTGAGCAGGTGCCCTGGGGGCTGGCGGGCACCGTGCTTCCTGCCTCATCACGCACACTGATGGCCGGCTGTGGGCCTGCAGGACCGCCTCGGCACACGGTCGAAGGCCTCAGGTCTGCAGTGCGTGTCGCCTGGGCTCCTGGAGTTGGCAGGGCCCCTCCTTGTTGATCATTCTTGCGCGTGTGGGCCAAGCACTTGGGCATGTTTTGAAATCGGATCTCTGTTCTTCAGAACTGTTACACTGGCAGTTCATCCCACACCACAAATAACACTTGCCACTGAATTCTTCACCTTGTCCTCTTAACCATCGGCTTTTCGTAATTGTAGGCCTCTTCAGGCTGGCACTGTTCACACATCGCACTTGGTAGGATGTAGATGTGGGTAAGGTACCGGCTGAAACTCAGCAGTCCTGTGCCAGGAGCTGGAGCTACAGGTTCAGATTCACGCAGATGGATTTATTTAACAAAAATCTTACTGTAGCCACCAGCACTGTCGTTAGCCCCTGGCTGTGTTCCCACAACCTTTACCACCTAATTGTCGCAAACACCATTCACACTACCAGCGACTGGGTGCATCTTACCTGTAGGAGGGGGCCCTGTTCTCTCCAGCTGGAACTGACCTCATACAAGGGACTGCTAAGTTCCTACTTGAACCAGAAGCACCTAAGAAAATACAAGAGTTTCTGCCTTCTAGCGCTCTGGCCTGAGGCTTGTGGGTGGAGCTGTGTGTGTGGATTTTAAGTAGCCCCTGGAGACCCTCCTCCAGTACCCCCTCCCCGCCTCCCCTGGCCCATGATCCACCCTGGATCTGAGGGCATCTGCTGCCCTCTGAGAGCCCTCCTGTGGCCGATGCCACACTGGGGGAAAGACTGGAACCACACTGGAAAATGCAAATGCACCAGTGAAATCGGGGGTAGCACAATCATTTATCTGGATTTCCAAGCTGGCGTTGAGCCCTCTAACGTGAAGGGCGTGGGTCAGGAGAATGCCGAGGCTGAGGTGTGATGTTGGTGGAGAGCCCTGGGCCCCACCAGGCCTGGCCTCCCAGGGGCTGCCAGCGGCATGCAGCTGTCCTGTGGCAGCCTCTTCAGACCCCAGGGCTGGTGTCGGAGGAGATGCTCGCCTGGCTTTAGAGTCACCCGAGAGGCTCGCAGGCCACCCCCAGGCCACCAGCACGGTGGGCCTCTTGTGTTTCTTTTCTTTTTCCCGCTGTGGTCATTTTGTGATTGGACTCATTTTATTCTAAACATGCCTTGAACCCAGAAGTCGTTCAGGCTGCGTCTTTCCCGAAAGCCTTGTTTTCAGGGCACGTCCTGGTTCTTCGTGGGTCCTCATCAGACAGCCCTGCCCACAGGCGCCAAGGCCCCGGGCTGGGCATGCCCACACCCTGCTCTTGCAGGGAGGCATCCCCAGGGAAGGTGCTGCAGGGAGAGAGCCACCCGCCCAGGCCTCACAGCTGGGCCCTCACGGTGACCACACGCAGGTCCCCATGGTGACCACTGGTGCTGCTTCAGCGCCAGTGACAGGTGGTCTCGCCTTTGTTTCGGTGCAGTTCCTGATCCGCCTCATTCACAAGGAGCTGAGCTGCCCGGGGTCAGCGACGGGGGACCAAGTTCCGTAAGTCCCACTCGGGCCCTGTCCCCGGCTCCAGGGTGCCTTCTGTCCTGTCTCCCTTCCACACCTGGCTTTTCCCAAAAGAAGGAAAAGGAAACTCACTCACGGCTTACCTTTTCATGGCCCACCTTCATCCTCGCTCATTCTTCTCTAATAAATACCTCTGGTGTGGGCTGGTGGTAATCTCTCAAAACCCGAGCAGAAATGTGAGGGACCTGCGTCTTTGGCATTCTGTGTGAGCAGCAGCCCCGGAGCTTTCCTTGCCTTCCTGCTCGCCCCCTCCTCCCTCCCTCCCTCCCTCCCTTCCTCCTCGCTCCTTCCTGGCCCCGGGAGGCTGTGGGAACAGTACAAGGGTTTATCCAGCGTCCATACCCTGTAGGAGGGGAGTCCCCGCTGGACCGGAGGGCACCTGGCTCCCCATGGGGTTTGCGCGTGGTGTGTGAAGTTTAGCATCTCTTGCTGAGCCACTGCCGGCTGTCAGCAGGTGTTCTTCCATCCTTTCTTTCAGATTTAAGGAACAGTGACCCCCCCCCCGTCCCCGTGGAGGGGGTCTGGGCCTACCCTCTACAACTGCTTTCAAGGACAGTTCAGATAAAGGGCCCCACACAGAAACAGTGACTTCCCCTTGCCTTTTGCACACGCACCTGGAAAAGACACAGAAGCCAACCTGAGAACTCCTGGTGCTATTTTCAACGAGACGTAGAGCTGGACAGCAGTGAGAACAGTCTGCAGGAACTGCCGCCTGAGCCAAGCCAGAGAACCGAAGACCCGGCCGGCCCTGGCCTCGAAGGCGTGTGCCCGTGCAGCCGCCCAAATGCGCACGTGACAGCAAGGCCAGACGGGTGTGGGTGCACAGGTAGCCGAGACCCTCTCGGGCACTGCAGCCACAGAGCATCGGAGCAAGTGAGGGCCATGCGGGCCGTGGCTTCAGAGAACCTGAATGTACTGGGTGGAAAAACAGGACACCGGAGCCCACCAGACAGCGCCGACGAGCAGAGGAGCTCAGAGAGCCGGTGCCACACGACGGCAGGAAGGGTGACAACCTTGGTCAGAAACCAAGACGGAGCTCAGGCCCGCCACGTCACCCCAGAGGCTTTTCCAGCAGTCCCGATGTTCCGTCCTGGCCTCAAAACTAACTCTGGAGAAGCCAAGGGTGAGGAGGCAGGAAACCCCTCTGGCTGGAGGCACCAGGCGTGCCAGCCACAGAGCACCCCAAAGTCACCGTCATCCCAGTCCCTGGCATTCCCACTGCCCTCCGGGGCCACCGCACTGCTTCAGCTGGGGGCACGGGGGCACGGCAGAGGCGTGGGAAGCGGCCTCCCCGCCGGCACTGGGATTGGCTGGTCCAAGCCCAGAACTGTGTTCACTCCACAACATACGCACCTGGGGCTGCTTTGAATACAGAGCAGCAGAGGGGTTATTTATTTAAAATGTGGATTGTGGATTGTGCTTTATGACGTTTACGAAACATAAATGGCGTTTTGTTATTTATTAAGACAACCTCCAATCGTTCTCTGGCTGTTTTTTTTCAGTTGTGTTTAGCAAAATACTATCTGCCCTTTGAAATAAAAAGTTTAAAAAAAAAACTCAGAACACTCAGAGCATGTTGGCTATTTCTACTCACATTTCCATTACACTAAAAAAGGAAACTTCGCAATAGTGTTGTGTGTTTTGGGTTTTCTCGGGTTCGGACACATTCAGAATCTTGCAGCTGAGAACAGACCATTTCCTGCAGAAAAGGGGCCTCCCTCTCAGGCCCTTGTTTGCATAGAAGGCCAAGCCGAGGCCCTGGAAAACAGCCCTCTGGATACTTTATAAATCACGCCATTATAGAATATCCTGAGATCTGTCGTTGACTAGGAGAGGTGACACACGATGGCGGTGGTAACTGCACAACGGGGTCCAGGCTTTCACGCTTCCTTCTTGGGAACACTTACATCCCGATGTGCGTGGTGCGTGTTTTCTCCACGATGGCGTGCTGCCGAAGTTCACGTGGGGACCCCTCCCAGCAGCAGTGCCAAGGTCAGACACAGCGCCCGGGCGTCCCGCAGTTCTGAGGCGCCTCCTGCTGAGCTTGCAGAGAAGCCCACAGGAGTGACATGCCTGGCTGTGTGTGGGGGCATCTGCATGCCAGCTGCCCCACCAGATTGCAGATTGGCTCGCTCTCTTTTTAATGGGAAGTTATATATAGATGTAAAAATTTTCTGCTTAAAAAGAAATTCCCCAAAACACCAAGTGGATGGAGTGTTTCTCACACACGGGGCGCACTCAGTTTGCGCTGGCCCATCCCGCCCCTCCACCAAGTGCTTCTCCCGCCCGGGGCCCACGCTCCCAGGAGCCTCCCACTTCCCCTCTCTCTTTGACCTGGCTCCAAGCACCAGGCCAGCCCTCTCCCGCTGGTGGCCCCAGCTGCCTCGAGCTCCTGCCTGCTACCATCCCTAGAGACTGGCACCAGGCGTGCAGCACTGGCATCCGTGGGCTGAACAAGGGAGGGACGACGCAGATGGCACAGTGTCATTGCAGAATGCAGAGGGCTTTCTCCATAAACAAAATTATTTGCATTCACTGCCCCCTGCCTCTCCAGAGCTGTCCCCTCTGAGGTGGCATCTAGTCAGAGGCCCAGGGCTGGGCCAGAGTGGACCCTCCTCACCCCATAGCCACCAGCCAGCGTTGAGCACAGCAGCCTTGAGGTGGCAATAGCTGTTTTCCCCTAACTCAGTGAGCTAAGGACTACATTTCCCACAGTTCACAGAGGAAGAGCCGTTTCCCAGTTCTGAGCCCTCTAAGCTAAACCCTGAGAATGCCTTTTGAAATGGAGAGTCGATCCTTTTCGAAAATGAAAAATATACACACAGCTATTTTTTAAAGCAACTGAGTGGAAATTTACCTTGATTCAGGAATGGAAGATTTCATCGTGACTTTTTTTTTTTTTTTTTGAGACGGAGTTTCACTCTTGTTACCCAGGCTAGAGTGCAATGGCACGATCTCGGCTCACCGAAACCTCCGCCTCCTGGGTTCAGGCAATTCTCCTGCCTCAGCCTCCTGAGTAGCTGGGATTACAGGCACACACCACCATGCCCAGCTAATTTTTGTATTTTGAGTAGAGATGGGGTTTCACCATGTTGACCAGGATGGTCTCGATCTCTTGACCTGGAAAAGGTGTATGATTTCAATATAGAAATACACCCTCATGTGAGCATAGCTGAGATTTCCATCTGCAAACAGCCAGCTCTGAGACACACACACTTGCCGTCATGGAAACGTGGCTCTGCCTGTCACGCACGTGTGCACCTGGTGTACGTCACTAGATCCTCAATTCATGTTGACAAAAAAATGTAAAATGATGGAAACACAAGCTGTGACAGGGCCAGCAAGAGAGCTCAAGGTGGGACTCCAGCTCTCCAGCCTGTCTGTGCGTAGGAAGAACTACTCCTGGAAGCTCGCCTCAGTGAATGCACCTCAGGGTCCCAGAGCTGCCGGGAGCACAGGTGTCTGGTGGCTCCTGTACTGCGTGTCTCAGTCAGACCAGGAGGGACCAGAGCCAGCCTTCCCATCACCAGCTTGTAAGACCCAAGAAATCTAAATTGCTTGGTAAAAACTATGAACTGAAAAAATACGAGCCCTGATTTTTAAATTATTTCATTCAACAGCCATAAAACCACTCAGTGGCCGCGGGACTTTGCAAATGCTCACTCCCGTCTCCACTCAGCAGAGCACCGTGGGGCCGGGTGAGAAGCAGGCGCGAGGGCACTGCATTCTTTGCAGGCTGTGCCCACAAGGCACCCGGGCTGTCCCCCACGGGACTCCGACATGCCAGGCCACCTCCCTTCGCACGGCCTCATACTGACCCACAGCCTCTGCACAGGACGCCCCAGGTCCCTGGGGGGCAGTGGAAGAGGCCGTAGTACCACCTGCCAAGGCAGGGGCAGGTGCCAGCCCCACCAGAGACACCACGGACAGTAGGCAGGTCACTTCCCAGGGTGGGGAGGGAAGCACAACCTAGGCCCATCCCGGGGAGGTGGTGGAGTCAGAATCCCGTAAAAGCCAAGGTTCCAGTCCCCCAGTGCTGGCTCAATTGTCCCTTGGACTTCCCTTGCAAACCACAGATGCAAAGAGAGCACTTCTCAGAATCTCCATGCAGTGACGATGGAGCACTCAACCCCCATGACCCTTTGGGGCACAGGCACTGTGTGACTGCACTGGCCATGTGCCCGTGAGGCCCGCCCTGTGGCCCCGCAGAATGACAACTCATTGGGATGGAAGCAGGAACCGAAGGAGTCCTGGCTGAGAGCCCAGGGCCTGAGTCGGGAGGAGCCACGGACCATCTGGGACCCGGTGGTGCCCTCACTGCGTTTGGGGTGACTGCCACCACATGAGCTTCCCTGTCCCATGTGTTCCAACAGGCTCTGCCCCTGAGAACAGATCCAAGGGCCTCTGAAGGACAAAGTCCTGAGCCGGTTGCTCATTCTGAAGCCAACTCTTATTGCTGGCCCCTTCCCAAGAGGGCCTGTGAGCTCCAGACATGGGGACAGTGTGGGGCATGGGCCACCCATAGTGGTGGCCAAGGGCAGCCTGTTCCCCACCACACCCCGGGGAGCTGGAATTTAACTCCAGCTGCTGAACACAGGCAGTGTGTTTCTGGCACCTCGGGCAGGACGCCAGGGCCTGACCCTCCTAGAAGAGTCCATCACTGCTGAGCCAGTCGCAGCCTGCCCTGAAGCATTGTCCCTGGGTAGCAAGTGGGACACAGGGGCACAGCAGGCCACATCCCAGGCGGCTGAGAAAGTCCACGGAGGCTCAGGAGGCCGAGGCGGAAGAATTGCTTGAACCTGGGAGGTGATGGTTGCAGTGAGCCGAGATTGCGCCACTGCATTCCAGCCTGGGCAACAGAGTGCAACTCTGTCTCAAAAAGAAAAAAAAAGTCCACGGAGGGCAAGGGCAGGGCACATGCTATTGCCAGAGACAGTCGGGGGTGGCACCCTGGACTGCTGGGACTGACAGTGGGGGAATGGTGGAAGGCAGTGGAGCCCCCTTTGCCAGCTGAGAATTTCTTGATTTTTGAAATTGGTCCCCAGCATCCTCCCAGACACACTTAACAACCGTCACTGAAAGAAGCATAACTGAAAGAAGAGATTGAGGCAAAAATCTCAATCAGCCGAGGTTTACTCTGCCAGCTTCCGGGCATGTCCAGGAAAAACTGGAGCCACAGGCACAGGTGTGGCTGTTTCTCCAAAGAGGCTTACAAGAGGTCTGGTATTTATACACTGAGGTAAGGTGAATGGTGACGTTCTTGTGAGACTTCAGTTAGCACCCAGTAAATCTGCACTTTACATAAGGTAAATGTTAGAAGAGAAAAAGGGAGTGAAGGAAGAATCCGTTTTGCAGATTTCTCCGGGTAGGCGGAGGAACACCTGATCTCGTGTTGTCTTTGGCCTGCCCGGGAAGACAGGCTTGTAGAGGGCGTGATCGGCATGGAATGGAACAGACTCGAGCTTTAGGAGCTGGCTGCACACCTAAAGTTACGATCGGCATGTCCTTGATTATGGGAGGCCAGCAGAGAGTGTACTCATGAAAGATCTGTCGGGCACTTGGAGAGGGCTGTGGCCTCCACCTCCCTGCGGGGACCTGGCCTGAAGCATCCTGCGTCCACGTGGACCCGGCATTGCATGACTCAGGCTCCAGGCTTCCCCTTTCCTTTGGCGTAAGAAGTTTGGGCGTCCTGAGATTTTTGTTTCTTTCCATGCCCACAGCCAGGCCAATTTTTGACCAAAACAGGATCAGTGAATGGATGTCACACGTTATTTGGGCCAAGAGTGAACAAGGACTTTGAAGGCGTCTTGATCCTGAATAATCCATTCACGTCTTCCTTGACTAATAACCAAGACAGTTCTGTCTCTCTTTGAAATTCTAAGATGAGGCATGAATTGGACATTCCGATACTGTTAAAATCCATACGCTACCTGCCTCTAAAAGGAACTTGCAGTGGAGGTGCTGAGAAATGGCACATGCACTTAAGGAGTCCCTGCACCCTGCGGCTTGAAGAGGTCCAGGGCCCTGGGACGCCGCAGGCATACATCTGGGAGCCCAGCAGGAGGAGCTGACGGCTCTGGAGGAGCAGCCTCTTCCACCCTCAAGGACTTCATTATTATTATTATTATTATTATTATTGTAACTGAGGTGAAATTTACATAACATACAAATAATCGTTTCAAAGCCTGGGGATCAGTGGCAACTGGCACATTCACATTGTTGTGCAGCCACCAGCTCTCTCTAGGTCAGCATGTGTCATCACCCCAGAAGAACGCTCCAACCCGATAAGCGATCACTCCCCTTCCCCTCCATTTAAATGAGAGTTTTCAAGGAGATTGGCTCCAGCGTGCCTTTGAGCACTAAAATTCTAGAGCTATGTGAAAAATAGACCGACTTCTCCTTCCGCGCTAATCCATTCTCTCGTTACAGAAACACAGGGAAGGAGCCCACACTCACAATTAGCATCTCTCAAATGAAAACATGGCTTGAGAATTATGCATCCTTCCGACCAGGGACCAGGCCTCCCATGCCTTCCAGGAGTCTCCCAGGAAACAGATGTCCAGCAGGACCATGGCTGGGCTGTCACGTCCAGAAGCCACCAGGCCACAGCAGGGGCCCTGGCAGGCCACAGTTGGGTCTGCTTTGGCCTCTCTTTCCCTTTCCCACCAGCTTTCAATAAGGCTTTCTTCTACATCCCCACGACCTCTTCCTCGTCCACCTGCTATTGGCAGCAAAGCCTCGGGGCTCTCACGGAGTGTCCCCCACATCTGCAGACGGGACAGGGTTACCCCGCCTCTCATCACAGCTTTGGTGACTCAGCAAGTTACTAACATTTCTTTGTATTTACTTCTGGTAAAAACAAAAACCTTAGCTGGGCCTTGGCTGCTCTCGGAGCTGCTGGGAAAATTACCTGAGTAGAAGGGCTGGGTAAAGGGTGGAAACACCTCTGTCTACACCAGCTCGCCATCAGCCTGAGGAGGAGTTTGGAGTCCCTCAGACACTTTCGGCACCACTTAGCAGGGAGAGTAACACCTTCCCAGGAAACAGGCCCAAGACACAGGAAGGCCTTTCCCATGGGAAAGGCCCCCATGGGAAGGGCCTTCCTCATACCTTGCAGTCAGCAAGTGAGGCGAAGCAGGGGAAAAAGCAGCGCCGAGCTCAGAGCGGGCACCAGCACCAGGGCCCGGGAGCCACAGACAGAACTCAGAAGCGGGCACCTGCACATACACAGGGAAAAGCAGCCGCTCTGTGAGCCCCCAATCTTACCACAGCCTTAGGGACAGCAAGGTCACCAGCTCTAGAAGCTCTGCCTTCAGAACCGCCCACTGTGCAGCCACCCCAGGAAGACACCCCTCAGGTGCCTGGTGCTGTAAAATGTACCCAAATCCAGAGCCAGGATTCCAAACCTGGTGGTGGAAGGGTGGCAGGCATTTGTTGGTTGGCCGGAACTCATACTCAGATCACTCAGCCCTGAAAGTGTGGGGCAACGGTGATAAACCGGAAAAGCCAAATCGTCCCTGGAGTCGAGTCTAGGGGTGCAGTAGATGACAAAGGAACAGTGAAGCAGTCAGGGGGCAGGAATGGGGGTGTGTGACTGTGTAAGATGGTGGTCCTCGAGGAAGGGATAAGGGCTTGATGGTGTGAACACCACAGATCTAAGGAAAGGCCGTTCTAGACCCTGGAGGAGGTCCAGGAAGGAAGTCCATGAGCACAGGCCGCAGAGGGTCACCCATGTCACCCATGTCACCCATTTCACCCATGTCACCCATGTCACCCATGTCACCCATGTCACCCATTTCACCCATGTCACCCATGTCACCCATGTCACCCATGTCACCCATTTCACCCATGTCACCCATGTCACCCGTTTCACCCATGTAACCCATGTCACCCATGTAACCCATGTCGCCCATGTCACCCATTTCACCCATGTCACCCATGTCACCTGTTTCACCCATGTAACCCATGTCACCCGTTTCGCCCATGTCGCCCATGTCACTCATTTCACCCATGTCGCCCATGTCACCCATGTCACCCATTTCACCAGGATCAGGGTTTCCCACACCACTAGGGCTGTAGGGTCAAGGGACAGGAGCATGAAAGGAGAGGCGAGGCTGGTGGCCCAGGAAACCGAAGCCTGGTCTCGGGCTGGTGAAGAGGTGGACGACGGAATGAGTAGGGAGGGAGTGGGCCCAGTGGCTCGAAGGCTCTCCGTGGGCTGATCTGGACGGAGAGCGGGGGTGAGGTCCTGGGAGCAGAGGTTCTGAGACCGGGTGGGCATGGCTGACAATGAGCCCCAGGGGGCGACTCTGACAACGGGCACTGAAGGGGTTGGGGGGAGGTGCCAACGGAAAATTGTAGAAAGTGAGTAGGAAATGGGAGGACCAGGAGGAAAGCCACTTCTCAGAGAAGAGTAACGGGTTCAACTTTGGTCCAATAATCACCATTGAGAGCCGGCAGCAGCTTGAGAGGCCACGTAACGGATAAGGAAACCAAGGCCCCCAAGGCGGCCACGATACCAGACCCAGGAGTTCCGGCCGGGGCTCTGCCTTTCGTAAAGGCAGCCTATGTCTGCGCTCACCTACGCTACAGCCCAGGCTGACCCTGCGCTTCAATGGCCAGGAGCCCTGGACACCCAGCGCTGTGCCTGCAGAGGCTCCTTTGGCACCTACCTGGGAGGGCACCTCTCAGTGCTCCGGGACCTCTGCCAACGCCACGGACTGCAGGGTGGGCGCTGGGGGAGTGTGCCACGGCCTTGGCCACCGCCTGCAGATCCAGGGCTCCCTGCAGCCTGCTGGGCTGGCGGCCTCAGAGCATCAGTGAGCTGCGTCTGCCTGGGCTCCTGAAAAGCCACTCCCAGGTTTCGGTTTTGCTTGTCACGTAGAACCCAGGCTCTCCGTTGCCACAAGAGGGCGCCCCAGCCCCGGTCACCGAGGTCCACCAGGTGGAGGAGGGCATCCTGTCCCAACCCGTCGTCCGCACCTTGGCTTGAATATCCACCCCTGCCCCCCACTGGGCCCCGATGCCCCCCACACCACACCCCGGCAAACCCCTCCTGGCGCTGCCCTCGGTCCGGGGGTCAGGGAGTCCTCTAGGTTCACTTGTCACACTTCATGAGGAACAAGGAATCAGATGACTCCAGAGTCAGCCTGGGCTTCAGACAGAAAAGAAGGAGGGCAGGAGCGGGGGCTCCGGGGACAGGGGCTGGCCAGGGAGGGACGGTGGGGCAACAGGACGTTCATGGGGCACCCTCTCCCCACTCATCTACCACCCACTCTTCCTGGCACTCCCTGTGAGGCCTCCATGTCCCCACCTTTTAGTAAGAAGTAGAGAAACAGAGGCTCACAGAGGCTGACCTGCTTCAGCTCCCAAAGCCATTCCGTGGCTGACGCAGAGTCAGGACCCAGGTGCCACGTCCACGGCTCAGGGGTGGGACCTGGGCCCTGAGTCCACGGCTCAGGGGTGGTAGCCAAGCCTCACTGAGTCCACGCTCAGGGCCAGGACCCAGGCTACAAGTTTGATCTTGGTCCTTTTCTTGAGCTTGCTGGGAAGCCCAGACTCACCCAACTCCAACCCAAAAAAGGCTGCAACAAACCAGGCTTCCTTGGGATTTCGTTTTATAATTTTCTTTTCACATTTTCTTACTGTGGGAATTCTCATGAGTACATAAAAATAGACAGCTTAATAAGCTCCACTTCCCATCCCCCAGCCTCGACAGCTTTCAACTGCCTGCATTTCCTGCTTCAGATCTGCCCCACCATTTAAGCTTTCATTTTCATCTTATCTCGTTATTTATTTTATTTATTTATTTTTTTGAGAGAGAGAGGATGTCTCACTCCGTCACCCAGGCTGGAGTGCAATGGTGCAATCTCAGCTCACTGCAACCTCTGCCTCCCAGGTTCAAGTGATTCTCCTGCCTTAACCTTAACAGCTGGGATTACAAGCATGTGCCAACACGCCCAGCTAATTCTTGTATTTTTGTAGAGACGGGTTTCACGATGTTGGCCAGGCTAGTCTCGAACTCCTGGCCTCAAACAATCCACCCTCCTCAGCCTCCCAAAGTGCTGGGGTAACAGGCGTGAGCCCAGCCTTGCTATGTATTTTTAAACAGATTATTGGATCATGCCATCGCACCCAAACAATGCTGCCGTGTCACACGGCCTTTCTCCAGCCTCCTGTACCGTGAGCAAAGATGGCCAGGCTTCTCCATTTTCCAGATGAATGAAGCCACTGCTGCCCCAACAGCCCACGTGACTTCACGCGGCGGTGGCCCCAGGGTTAGGGCCTGATCAGAGCCGTCGGGAAGCTGGTTCTGCCTGGTAGCTGAGCCCATAGCAGAGGGAGAGAGCCCTGCCTGGCCTGTCCCCAGGTGGTCACACACATGCCATCATAACAAGGCAGGAGGGTGGACCCTTGAGAGAGAACCGGGCCACAAGTGCTCTGTCCTCTGGCGTCCCCTCAGCAGCAGGACTTCATAAATCCCCTCGCCTCATACTGAAGGAGGAAAGAAATGAGTAAGAATTGAAGTTACCACTAACTTTTTTTTAGAAACTGCAGTATGAAATCAAGAAAAAGGAATGTGTGCAGACCGCTGAGAGGAGGAAATGATAAATCCGTGCCTCCAAATGATATGAAATGCAAAAAGAAACCCCAACTGCCAATGACTCAGAGGAGCTGGGGTGGGATTCAATCAGGATGGGAACTCCTGGAGGGCCTCCACTCAGTGGAGGTCGATGGCACTGCTGGCAGCCTGCAGGAGAGACCCAGCCCTCTTCCAAATCCTCCCCAGCCATTTGCAAGTGAGCATGGGAAGCAGGCCAGGCTGAGCACATCCAGCGTTCCCAAACAATGCTGGAACCGAAATCCAGGGCTGCCGCCTGGATTGGGATGCTCGGAGCAGGGTATTGGAGGGAACGCTGAGTGCTCTCAGGCATGAGCCTGTCCGTGCCCAGCTTGCTGCAGCCTGTGAGCAGAGGGTTGCCACCATCCAGACACCACCCTGCGCAGTGGAGTGGGCGGGGCAGGATGGAGATGGCGTTTGCCCTCCAGACCACCTTGCAGACCCATGCTGTGGGGCTCAGTCCCCTCACCCCGGGCTTGGATCAAGCAGGCCTGCCCCTTCGAGTCCTCTAAGGCAACCCCATCTCTACAGTTCTCGGTGGCAGTCACTGATGCCTTCTGCCAAGGATTTCCAATTCTCGCCCCTTCTAGGCTCCTGCAGCAATTCCACTCCCAGCCTCCTATCATGTTGGCCTGCCTTCTGACACGTGTCCCTTCTGCGTGGTCATGGATCATGTGGCAGAGCCCTTTCCCCTTGGCCATGCGGACTGGCACCATCCGACACGTCAGCTGCTGTCTGAGCCTGGTCCAGGAGTGGCAGCGTGAGGCAGAGTCCCCAGGCCAGTAGCCCCCCAGTAACCGGGTAACCAATGTGACAGGACGGCCATGGGGAAGCTGGGATGGTGCTTGGAGGGCAGTGGTGGCTCACTGATGACACTGAGGCCATGACGCTGTGGGAAGCCCATGTCACACCTAACAAAATCACAGCTCCCGAGGACAGGCCTTGGTAGTAGTGTGTGCTGGTTGCCTTTGGATTGCGTTAGAAAATGTTCTAAGGAAATGATGCACTCGGAAAATAATTCTGTGGTTTGTAAGCCGGGATGAAAGGGAACGGAGGGTTAAATTCAGGAACGTGCTGGACCAGACAGAAGCTTCTCCAACACTGACAGCAAAATGGCAAAATGGAGAGAGAGATGCCTGAAGCAACGGCAGCCAGGAAAGCTCAGCATCTTCAAGAGGGAAATCAAGGCACGGCCTCACATCCATTTCCAGCACATCTCTTAAGAAAAAACACAAATCTGCTTTTTTCTCATTCAACACAGAAGGCTTCTGTGACCTTTCTTCCCACCAGCAAGCAAGCAGTCAGCTCTACAGCAGACACTGGCGGGGTGTCCTGTAATTCCATCCTGACACTGTCTACCTGGAGAGAGCTCAGATCCCACAGGATGAGGGCTCTGTCCCCAAGACTGCCCCCTCCCACTTCAGGCACCAGTTGCAAGTCTGTGCCTCTGGATCTTCTGACCAACTGGCTACAAATCAGGGTTCCCACAACCCCATCTTAAGGTTCGATGAATTTGCTGGAGCAGCTCACAGAACTCAGGGAGACACTTATGTTCACCAGTTTGTTATAAAAGACACTGCAAAAGACACAGATGAAGAAACACAGAGGACAAGGCGTGGGGAGGGGGCCCAGCACTTCCGTGGCCTCCCCAGGGCCCAGCTCCAGGAGCCTCCACGTGGTCTATGCTCAGCTCTCCTGAAGAGCCCTGTCATGGAGACTCATGGGATAGGCATGATTGACAACCATGTAGAAGTGTGAATAGACCAAAGGGATGTGGTCTTAAACCCAGCGAGGCTGCCTGGTCATATTCCTCTTGGCTTTTAGGGCAGCGTTCCCTTCTCCAAGGTGTGGGGCAGGTCACCCTCTGGACTGAGGAACTTATGACCCATGAGCAGATTAGAGTTCTGCCTCAGACAAGTGAAAAGAGGGAAGAAGGTTAGGAAGAGAGATTCTATTGTTGTAACAAGGGCTGTGGGAGTTATGAGCCAGGAACTATGGACAAAACTCCCATACGTATATGTACATATACATATATGTGTACATATACATGTATGTACATGTACATATATGTGTGTATGTGTATATATATATACATATATATACAAAGTCATGTGTGGATTGATGAAAATTTAGTGACCAGAGCTCTTAGGAAACTTAACCCTATCTCAGTAACGTTAACCCTTACATATATATACTTATATGTGTATATATACATATATTATGTACATATATAAATAAAACAATACCACAGTGTCTGAATGGACCAAGGTGAATCATGTCAGGTGGATGCAATGGCTCAGGAGAAACAGATAAAGGGTATGATATTCCCACGTAAGCGCTGTAGCCTCAAGAGGCCTGCAGTCATCTCTCTCCATAATTTCAGTAAGAAGTCAAATAAACAGCATTTTCAAGAGGATGGAAACACCAAAGAACCTATAAACCTGGAAGAAAATCATTGATTATCATTGTCTGCAGCGGTTCATGTTCTAAAAAGTCACTGTGAACTCGGAATCAGAGAAGAACGAGCCATGCTCCTAGAAGAAAGACAGGGTTAAGGTTCCTGAGAGCTCTGCTCACTAAATTTTCATCAGTCCACACGTGACCTTGTTTTATGTGTGTTTCTGTTTGAAGACACCTGTGTAACATTATTGACTCATTAACATTGAAGCTTTGCTAAGATGCCTTTTTTCTCTGTCTGGAGCATGGCTGCCGGCTTCCTTGTGCTTAGGACCACTTCAGCACAATGCTTGGGCCATCTTAGACAGCAAAACCACGACACACAAAAACAATGTCACTAAGGAGACCATGGAAAGACCCATGTTTACAGGATGAGCTGGAACAAGAAGGCAGAATGTCACTGTGTCCGACCTCAGCTGGGAACATGCACTTCTCATGTCTCAAACTTTCCCCTCCCTGTGTATGTCCAGTGATCCAGAGTGCCCCAAGTATTGATGTGGGGGTTACAAATACATATTCCCCAGCAGGTGAATTCACAGAGTGTATTTGTGATAGCTTGAGAACGTAAGAATAACTTAAGGCTCCCATTCTTTGAGGAGTGGCAGACAGGCCAAGAAAGTGGGACTCTCCAGTGCCTGGGGTGCAGGTGGCCCAGAAGACAGAGCAAAAGAAGGGCCAGTTGCCACCATTGAAAACACGGACTGGGGCCTGCCTAGGAAGGAGAGCCAGGGTCACATCAAGGAGCATCCTCCACCATGCTGGGACCTCAGGATGGCCGCACTCCATGGTTGCCACAAGCCTGCCATTCTGCCCCTCTCTGAATGGTGGCTGGTAGCTATCATCCCTGCTCTAGCATTTCATAGTAAAGGAGTAGGAGAAGTGAATGACTTGTCTTTCCATTTCATAGGTCTCCAGTCCAGAAGGGGTCCATCCAGACCCACTGAGGACCACTGGGCACCACCGACAAAGGAAAGACCACGTCGATCACCAGGGCAGCCATAGACTTGGGGCAGGACTGGTAGGAACTTCAGGTAGGAGGGAGAAAATGGACTTCATACATGAGGGAAGAAGCTTGACCTTGGGATGGCCACGTGACGTCAGCACTGCTCAGTTACTTCTGGTTTCTCTACTTTGGGAGGGTGGCAGAGCTGCAGGCGGGTCCCCAGGAAACAGACTTGGAGACAGAGCCTAGCAGGCAAGAGGCTCATCAGGAAGTTCCCTTGGGGTCAATGGCCATGGAAAGGAGACAGCAGAGGATGGCACAGGGAGAAAGGACAGCAGCCTTGGACCCCCATGGAGAGAGAGAACCGGCTCATCGCGCTTGGCCTGAACAGTCGTGCCTGACCTTCCCTAGGGGTTGCTCAGGTCTGCTCTGTAGCAGGTGCTTTCTGGGAGTGGCTGCCTGTTTCTCACAGACCTTTGCACCTCCACCCACTCCCCATGTCCACCCCATGCCTCAGCCCTGACTGCTCCACTCTCCACATCTCTCGCATTCTGGGTCTGGGTTCAGCTGGCAAAGTTGTTGGCCATTGCCCGTGGGTTCAGAGATCTTCTAACCTCACAGCCACATACACAGAGGGGATGAGCATCATCACCTTCTGTATCAGTCCATTCTAACATTGCTGTAAAGATACTACCCAAGGCTGGGTAATTCATAAAGAAAAGAGGTTTCCTTGACTCACAGTGCTGCACAGCTAAGGATGCCTCAGAAAGCCAGTCCTGGTGAAAGGGGACACAGGCACTTCTCACATAGTGGCAGGTGAGAGAGAGAAGTGCAAGCAGGAGAAACGCCAGACACTTGCAAACCACCAACTCTCACGAGAACAGCATGGAGGAACCACCCCCAGGATCCAGTCACCTCCCACCAGGTCTCACCCTCATCACCTGGGGATCACAGTTCAGAATGAGATTTGGGTGGGGACACAGAGCCAGAGCATATCACCCTCCTTAAAGGGCAGCCTGGCAAGGCTGGAGTGTGACAGTCAGGTGATTTGGGCTGGCCCCACAGGCGGAGCAGACATGTCCATGAACTGAGGCCAAGCTTGTCCCTCCCTCCTCAGTTCACCGGAAGGTTCCTCCACTGGGGGTACAGGGACTGCTGTGGAGGGTGGCGGGGTACTGGGTGGCTGCTGCAGCTTAGCGTCCTCCCCTGCTGCTGCCACACGCACACTCCCACCTGTGATGGGTTATTTCTGAGTCCTCAACCTTACAACCCGGGAGCATGGTAGAATAGAATCCAGCCGATCTAAGCAGGTCCACAAGCATGATCAGATATTCCATCACCCCAGATGCCAGGAGCACACCAGCAGGGGCTTTTCAGAATTTTTTTTTGCAGAATCCTCTGCCACAGATGGCATGGCCTTGTACCTGAATCCCAGGGGCCTGCATCACAATTCTGACACAGAGGTTTGCCATAAACACACCGGGCTGCTTTCCCTCATCTGATGCCTCTCATAACTCAGCGTCCGAGCAGCTGCAGGGCCTGAGTCACAGGGCTGCCCGCACTGCAGCCTCGACCTGCTGCAGGTTCAGGGAAGGCCAGCAGCTTCTCATCTCAGTGGTGCATAGGCTGGTGTGGTCTTCCCGGATGTGGAATGCGCTGCCTCCAGAAGGCATTCTAGCATTGTCTGTCTCTCTTGGTCGTGGGTGATGCAAAATGCAATAATTGGCTCTTTGCTGTCAATGGGAGGTCCATTATGCTCCTACCCCCCCAACACCCCCACCAAGAGTGTTATTAGTGGCAGTTCCCAGAATCTTTGTAGGATTTGTCTGCCAGTTGTAGGCACTCAGGTGTCTTACCAAAACTCCCAATGTTAGCATCCGAGGTGGGCAGATTGCCTGAGGTCAGGAGTTTGACACCATCCTGACCAACATGGCAAAACCCCATCTCTACTGAAAATACAAAAATTAGCTGGGTGTGGTGGTAGGTGCCTGTAATCCCTGCTACTTGGGAAGCTGAGGTGGGATAATCACTTGGACCTGGGAGGTAGAGGTTGCAGTAAACTGAGATCGTGCCACTGTACTCCAGCCTGGGCGACAAGAGTGAAACTCTATCTCAAAAAAACAAAACAACAACAGAAACACACACAAGTACATACCTCATAGTTCTGGCAAGATCAAGGCAGATTTGGTGAACGCCCACTTTCTCGCTCAAAGATGGTGCCTTCTTGCTGTGGCCTCACATGATAGAAAGAGGGTGAGGGGTTTCTCTCTAGGGTCTCTAATGCCATTCATGAGGGCACCACTCCCAAGACCTAATCACTTCCCAAAGGCCCCTAGTCCTAATGCCACCACCTCAGGGGTTAGGGTTCCAACATGAGAATTCGGAGAGACACAAGCATGCACTTCCCAGCACCGGGCCTCTGTTGTTCTGGTGTCCTTTTACCTCTACTGCCCTCAGTGAGCTGTGCCGATGGCCTTGCCCATGGTGAGCCCTGGCCTACCCAGGAGACCACCACTGGGAGCGAAGCTGGTGCTTCTCTCACCAATGTACGTCATGTGCCTTCGGTCCATGGTGAGATCTCCAGGCCTTCCCATGGACTGTAACCATCTGGCAGGTTTGGGGCCTCATATAGCATACCCACTCCAGCAAGCCCCCTTCCAAAGCCTTGGAAGAAGAGATTACTTCCTGTCTGCCATCCGCCATGACAGTTCTGTGCATATAGAACTGCCCTCTGAAAATGCTTCATCAAGGGGACTGAGACATAGATTGGATAAGGAAGAACATTTAATCTCTGGAAAACTTAATTGCTAGTGCAAGACCTTCCTGAGACTTTGTTCTGTGGTGGGCAGGTCTATGCAAACCTACCCCAAAATCCAAGGGAGCTGAGAGGCAGAAGAAAAGGCTTGCCAAATCCAGTTTCTCAGAATGAAACGTTTTATAGGAACTCATGAACGGAAACCATGTCTGTAACCTCCCAATGGGTTCATTTTTCCTGCTGCCCAGATAAAGCCAATTAATCGAGGCAGGGGAATTGCAATAGGGAAAGAGTTTTACACACATAGAGCCCGCTAAGCAGAAGACTGCAGTTTTATTATTACTCAAATCAGCCTCCCTGAGAATTTGGGGGCTGCGGTTTTTCAAAGATAGTTTGGGGCCGAGTGCAGTGGCTCATACCTGTAATCCCAGCACTTTCAGAGGCCAAGGGGGTTCAGATCACTGGCGGTCAGAACTTTGAGACCAGCCTGGCCAACATGGTGAAACCCCATCTCTATTAAAATACAAAAATAGCCAGGCATGCTGGCATGTGCCTGTCATCCCAGCTACTCAGGAGGCTGAGGCAGGAGAATCACTTGAACCCAGGAAGTGGAGATTGCAGTAAGCTGAGATCATGTCACTGCACTCCAGCCTGGTGACAGAGGAAGACTGTCTCCAAAAAAAAAAAAAAAAAAAAAGACAGTTTTGGGGGACAGGGTGGCGGGGTGGCTAGGCAGCGGTGCTTGCTGCTGATTAGCTGTAGGTGCAATCATAGGCATGTGGGAAATGGCTCTCCTGCACGCTGAGTTGCTTCTTGGTGGGGCAACAGGCGTGGCTGATGGGTTCAGGTGGAGCCATCAGTGAGTGGGACCGGGGGAGCTATCAGTGTTAGGCGTGCAAGGAGACTCAAACAGATACCTCAAAGGCCAGTCCTGGGTTTTGCAATAGTGGTGCTGTCTACAGGAGCTGGAGAAGTTGTGTGTCTTGTGACCTCCAGAATTGCGGCTGGCAATTGTCTCTGTCCACCGCAGCGGAACTCAGGCTCCCCTCTCCTCCTCGCCCAGTGGTCTCCCGTCAGCTTTACAAAGACAGTCGAGTTTTGGGAAGGGACTATTATTACTTACACTATAAATGTCTCTCAGAGTTAGCTTGACCCAAGCCCAGGAATAATTAAGGGCAGCTTGAAGTCCAAAGGCAAGATGGGAGTTGCCCAGATCAGACCCCCTTCACTGCCGTGATTTTCTGTTAGACTTTTTGCAAAGGTTGTTTGAGGTTTGTGTCTCCGGTAGTGAGACTGGATGGTCGATTGCCCTGGGTAAGGAGGTGATGGATTAATGCCTGCCACCTCCTTACCCAGGGCTTATACCACAGAGGAGGAGTATATGTGGTTCACAAGGGGTGTATAAGAGGACTGAGGCATGATAACATCAAGGTTGTCTGACCTAAGGGCAGGATTTACGGCACCTGCTCTTACACAAGGAACAGCAGATAAACTGGAAATCTTAGAGGCCTTCCCGGAACTGTGGTTAATCAGAAGCCAGCATGGCTGATTAGCTTCCATGATGGAGCTGCTGTGGCCTCCACACTCCACCCCCGTAATCCAGCTCTTACAATCTAAGGTGCCCTCCTCTTCCATGATGGTCCCTGAGCCTTTAGGGACGGTGCTGGTATGGTGTTGTCTGAGTAGCGGTGCACTGGCAACGGAAAACAGCTCAGCAGGATTCCACACGGGGGAGCTTCACAGGCTCTGCCGATTCTCTCTAGTCATCACAGTACTAAGACCTTGGTTTTCTCAGAAGTAAACACTGAGAGATACATAAGATGAATAATTTGCACACAGGATTACAGGAAGAAAAGAATTTGTGTGCCAGAATGACAAAGAACTTATTCCATTAAGGAGCCAACAAAAAGCCTCATGAAGAAAATTAAACCCAGCTCTGTTCTAAAGATTTCTTGTGTCCAAGAACTAATCCGAGATTCACCCACGTTGTCAGCAGATAATAAAAACTCAAACACAATGATCGGGGCTAGAGTCTAAAGTTTTCTCTCTCCAATCGCTTGAATCTGGGAGGTAGAGGTTGGAGTGAGCCGAGATGGCACCAGCGCACTCCAGCCTTGGCAACAGAGTGAGGCTTTGTCTCAGAAATAAATAGATAATAGCAAAGACCTGGAACCAACCCAAATGCCCATCAATGATAGACTGGACAAAGAAAATGTGGCACATATACACCACGGAATACTGCACAGCCATAAAAAACGATGAGTTTGTGTCCTTTGTAAGAACTTGGATGAATCTGGAAACCATCGTTCTCAGCAAACTGACCCAAGAACAGAGAGCCAAACACTGTATGTTCTCACTCATAGGTGAGTGTTGAACAACGAGACCATGTGCACTCAGGGACAGGAGCATCACACACAGGGGACAGTTGGGGGGGTAGGGGAGAGACAATGTGGGTGGGGAGGGAGGGGAGGGTGGAGAGGGATGACATGGGGAGAAATGCCAGATATAGTATGCACCTAAAGTAAAATAAATAAATTATTTTTAAAAATAATAAATAAATAGATAAATAAGTAAATAAATTTTTCTCCCTCCAGTTTCCTCATCTCTATCAAGGATAAATTATAGTAGGACCAATATATTTGCAAAATAAACTTTGGCCACATTACACATGGCCTGGTTATCTGCATAAAATGTAGTAAGTGACCAACTCTATAGGTTCCTACTAAATTGGCTTTGCTGGAACTTCCATAAGAATTTTAAAAGCCTTGAGGCCAGAATCCAAGCCAAGGATACAACATTACACTGCGCTTATAATCCCTGTGCAAATTCTGCTCTCCTTGAGGTCCCAAAGTATCTTGAGTTTCCTGGGCCTGTTAGAAAGGGACATTCTTTACGTACCACAGGTGAGAAATCTTGTAAGGGAATCATTTAGACAAAGGCACCAGGCCAGTCCTTCCAAGGGCCTTTTTGTTGGCTCCAAAGTCAAGCTCAATTTCTCAGTCCAGTCGTGTCTGAAAATACGCTTTCCAAGCAAAGCCTTGATAAAATAACCAGTGTCTCTAACTGTGTCCTGTTCAGTAAGAAAGTAGATTTTTACTGAGCTTATGCAAATAATTATGTTGCCATAAAATAAGAATACTCACAAATAATTTTCAAGTTTTTGATAACTACAAAAGAGAGAGGGGTACATTTTGCTCAGAAAAATACATTTTACTTGGGTGGGCACAGTGGCTCACGCCTGCAATCCTAGTACTTTGGGAGGCCAAGGTGGGTGAATCATTTGATGGCCAACATGGTGAAACCCTGGCTCTACTAAAAATAAAAACCTTAGCCCGGCATGGTGGTGGGTGTCTACCTCACCTCAGCTAAGAAAGAAAGAAAAAGAAGAAAGAAGGAAGAAGGAAGAAGGAAGAAGAAGAAGAAGAAGAAGAAGAAGAAGAAGAAGAAGAAGAAGAAGAAGAAGAAGAGCTGTATGCATGACCCTCTGAGGCTTTTTCCCTTTCCTGTGATGTGCCCCTGGAAAGTCACACTCCACCATTTTGTCTCTCAATGCACATGGCGGGGAAGTTGCTTCTCCCTGATGCCTGCATCCAATGAACACTTTAGTGCAACAGGCGTGGACCATCAGGAAATGCCCTCTTGCTGGTGCAAGCTGCCAATTTATCCCGGTTAGAGAGGCAATGTGATCATTGCCAAACCACCACCTGAGATTCCCAGTGGGTAGGGGAAGCACGCTCTCCTGTCCCCGCTCATGAGTGTCTAACTATACCAGTAACAGTCCCAGAAACTTCTCTTTTCAACCCCTAGACCATTTTCCCCTCTCTTGTAAAAGAGATTCAGGCTCCCAGCAGGGCTTGAACCAAGGGACTCTCTTGTGCACATTTAATCTTATCTGCGTCTGCACTGCCCTAGGTGAGAACTGTTCAGTTTTCTCATTGCAATCTTTGCCCTCTGATATATTTTAATTTATCCAATCTGGGATAAACACAGAAAACTGGTTTGGGGCCCTTTAACATTGTGGGGCCAGTGGAGGATTCCTTTGGTTCACCCAAATTTTGAAAGTGTTGTATTAAGACCTTTGTTTTTGGCTGGGCATGGTGGCTCACGCCTGTAATCCCAGCACTTTGGAAGGCCAAAGTAGGTGAATCACTTGAGGTCAGGTGTTTGAGACCAGCCTGGTCAACATGGGGAAACCCTGTCTCTACTAAAAATACAAAAATTAGCCTGGCATTGTGGCAGGAGCCTGTAATCCCGACTACTCAAGAGGCTGAGGCAGGAGAATCACTTGAACCCAGGAGGCGGAGGTTGCAGTGAGCCGAGATTGTGCCACTGCACTCCAGCCTGGCAACAGAGCAAGACTAAATCTCAAAAAAATAAATAATAAAAAGCCTTTATTTTAACTCCATCAATTTCCATTTTATTCTGTTGCTGAGAAAAGTCAAACTCTAGAATATTTGAAGAGATTTATTCTGAGCCAAATCTGAGTGACCATGGCCTGTGAGGCAGCCCTCAGGAGGTTCCTGAGAACGTGTGCCCAAGGTGGTCGGGGCACAGCTTGGCTTTATACATCTTAGGAAGGCATGAGACATCAATCAAATACATTTAAGAAATACATTGGTTTGGTTCAGAGAGGCGGGACAACCCAAAGCGGGGCCTTCCAGACTGTAGGTAAATTTAAACATTTTCTGGTTGACAGTTGAGGTTACCTGAAGACCTGGGATCAATGGAAAGGAATGTTTAGGTTAAGATAAAGGATTGCGGAGAGCAAGTTTTATTGTGCAGAGAAATCGCTCAGATAGCAGACGTCAGAGAGAGCAGGTTGTAAAATGTTTCTTACTGGACCTAAAAGGGTCCTAGCTGATTATCTCCTAGATCTGGAAAAAAAAAAAAAGGAAGAAAAACAAAGGGGGAAGGGGGTTTTCTATAGAATGTGGCTTTTTCGAGAGAGATCCAAGATGGCCGTCTAGCAGCAGCTCAGGGTTGCAGCTCCCAGTGAAGGCGCAGGGAGTGAGTGGACCCCAGACTTCCAGACAAATTTTTGTGGCTTACGGACCAGGAGATTCCCAGCGGAGGAGCCCCACAGGTGGCCAGCGCAACTCTTTTGTCCGGCGTGGCTGTTTTGCTGGCGTCCTGGCACAGCGGTTCTCAGTACAGAGCATGTGGGACTGGGTGCCCTTTTAGTTGGCGTTTGGAGCTCCGAGAAGGCAGAGTCGCCCATTCAGCTGATTGGGAGGGGGACTGGAGCCGGGAGCCAGACCGGGAGATTCCGGGGCAGAAAGACGCCAGGAATCTCAGCAATGCTGTTTCAGCTGGCGTGGTTGACGCACGGGAAATTGCATAGATCCCAGCACCTTTTCGACGGTCGACTGGGGCAACTGGGAGAGAATCGACTGTTCAATTGGGAAAAGAAAAATAGGGGGCTCCGAGGCGGGGAGCCAGGTGATTGGGCTGGGCTGGTCCCACCCCCACAGAAAGACAGCAATTGGAAACACTTACTGAGAGTTTCACAGCAAGCACAGCTGAACCCAGGAAGATCCAGCTCTGTGGGGGAGGGGCGTCCGCTGAAGGAAAACAAAGAAACAGAAATAACATCACCACCAACAAGCTGGACGTCCACTCAGAGACCCAATCTGAAAGTCAGCAATTACAAAGATGACAGGTGGATAAATCCACAAAGATGGGAAGAACCCAGCGCAAAAAGACTGAAAACATCCAAAATCAGAACGCCTCTCCTCCTTCAGGGGATCGCAGCGCCTCATCAGCAAGAGAACAAGGCCTGATGGAGAACGAGTGTGATGAATTCTCAGAATCAGTCTTCAGAAAGTGGATAATAAGAAACTTCCATGAGCTAAAAGAATATGTTCTAACCCAATGCAAAGAAACTAAGAATCTTGAAAAAAGGTGTGACAAAATGCTAACGAGAATAGACAATTTAGAGAAGAATATAAGTGAATTAATGGAGCTGAAAAACACTACACGAGAACTTCGCGAAGCATGCACAAGTTTTAACAGTCAAATTGATCAAGCAGAAGAAAGGATATCAGAGGTCAAAGACCAACTCAGTGAAATGAAACGAGAAGACAAGATTAGAGAAAAAAGCACAAAAAGGAATGAAAATGCCCAACTAATGGGCAAAGTCTCCAAGAAATATGGGACTATGTGAAAAGACCTAATCTACATTTGATAGGTGTACCTGAATGTGACAACGAGAATGAATCCAAGCTGGAAAATATTTTTCAGGATATTATCCAGGAAAACTTTCCCAACCTAGCAAGGCAGGCCAATATTCAAGTCCAGGATATACAGAGAACACCACAAAGACATTCCTCAAGAAGAGCAACCCTAAGGCACATGATCGTCAGATTCACCAGGGTTGAAATGAAGGAGAAAATGCTAAGGGCAGCCAGAGAGAAAGGTCAGGTTACCCACAAAGGGAAGCCCATCAGACCCACAGCAGATCTCTCAGCAGAAACCCTACAGGCCAGAAGAGAGTGGGGGGCAATATTCAATATCCTTAAAGAAAAGAACTTTCAAGCCAGAATTTCAAATCCAGTCAAACTAAGCTTCACAAGCAAAGGAAAAATAAAATATTTTGTGAACAAGCAAGTACTCAGAGATTTCATCACCACCAGGCCTGCTTTACAAGAGCTCCTGAAAGAGGCACTACACATAGAAAGGAACAACCAGTATCAGCCTTTCCAAAAATATATCAAAAAGTTAAGAGCATCAACATAATGAAGAATTTACATCAACTAATGGGCAAAACAGCCAGCTACCATCAAATGGCAGTAGTAAACTCACATACATTATTACTAATCCTAAATTTAAACTGACTAAATTCCCCAATCAAAAGACACAGATAGGTAGATTGGATGGAAATGAAAACCCATTGGTATGCTGCATCCAGACCCATCTCATATGCAAGGATACACAAAGACTCAAAACAAAGGGATGGAGGAAGATTTACCAACCAAATGGAGAGCAAAAATAAATAAATAAATAAATAAATAAAAAGCAGGAGTTACAATTCTCGTCTCTGATAAAATAGACTTTAAAGCAACAAAGACCAAAAGAGACAAAGAAGGACATTACATAATGGTAAAAGGATCAATGAAACAAGAAGAGCTAATGATCCTAAATACATACGCACCCAATACAGGAGCACCCAGATACATAAGACAAGTTCTTAATGACTTATAAAGAGACTTAGACTCCCACGCAATAACAGTGGGAGACTTTAACATCACATTGTCAATATTAGACAGATCAACGAGACAGAAAATTAACAAGGATATCCAGGACTTGAACTCAGACCCGGAACAAGTAAACTTAATAAACATTTACAGAACTCTCCACCCCAAATCCACAAAACAGACATTCTTCTCAGCACCACATCACACCTACTCTGAAAGTGACCACATAATTGGAAGTAAATCACCCTCAGCAATTGCACAGCATCTCACAGGTTTAAATGAAATGTTGGCTGGCTGCTTGTTTGTTATTTCCCTCCCTTATTCCTTCCTGTCTCCATTGTTAAGCACAATTTTTGGCATAAAAGAGGCTTTCAATGCCCATTTTTAGACTGCATTCTAGCCTGGGCATAAAGCAATACTCCCGTTCTCTCTCCCTCTTTCTTTCTCTCTTCTATTGTTTTTTTCTTTCTTGCTTTAAAAAAAAAAAAAAGAATGTGGATTTTTCCCACAAGAGACTTTGCAGTACAATTTCAAGGTATAGCAGGGAAATATATTATGGGGTTGAATTTTGGGGTAATGTTATGCCAGAGTCAGATTGAAAAGTAAGTCACAATATATAGGGTTAAATAAAACCCGTCTGATGAGAATGTATGCTTTGGAGGGGGTGACTCCCCAGACCCCTTAGGTAGGAATTTGGGCAAGATCAAAAATCAGAGCTCCGTCCTTAATTCATTCCATTTCTTAGCAATGGTCTAAAGATGGCCACCCTGCCAGGATTAACCCTTGACTCTCTCCTCTTTCCACCTAGCTTCATCTGTCAAGTTTTTAAGATGTATTTACCTTATTTTTATTTGATTTTTAAATATTTATTTATTTATTGAGATGAAGTTTTGTTCTTTCACCCAGGCTGGAGTGAAGTGGCAAGATCTCAGCTCACTATAACCTCCATCCTGAATTCAACCAATTCTTCTGTCTCAGCCTCCTGAGTAATTGGGATTATAGGTGCCCACTACCATGCCCAGCAATTTTTTTTTTGTATTTTTAGTAGAGATGGGGTTTCACCATGTTGGCCAGGCTGGTCTCGAACTCCTGACCTCAGGTGATCCACCCGCCTCGGCCTCCAAAATGGAGACTCTTCCGTAGGTCAGTGTGTACATCCCACGGCGCCCACTAAGCTGCGGTCTTCTCCAAAGGATTACTCTCTGTGGAAAGGGAGCCACCAGCCCTCAGGTGATGTCCACAGCAGTGACTGATGACAGTCCCTAGCTGGCCTCCTTGTCGAGGTGGGGGACGAGCTCCTACATCCCTCACTCTGGAACTTGCCTGTGGGCCAGATGGGGTGAGCCTCAGCTGAGACCATGTCCTGCTTGCCTGTCCTGCCCTGCCCACCCTGCCTCCCCTGAGCCTCTGCTGAGCCTGTCCATAGGGAGCTCCTTGCTGGGGAATGTCACCTCTAGAGAAGGCAGCCTGAGATACTGTAGCCGTGGGTGCGCACTGAGCCGCTTTTCCTGAAATAGGGATGGATTTATATTGATCTTGCCACAACTATCTACTGTTTCCTCTAAGGTGCAATTTTTTTAAAAAACAGCTGTGGCTAGTGAAGTCTCACATGGTCTCAGAATCATTCCAGGTGCAGAGAAACCCCCTATGTGGAACCCTGGCATAGGGAAACCTTAGAAGTCGATGACCGGAGAAGCTTCCAGGAAAGCACCCAACACAGATGTTAAAAACCAGCACAAACCCTTCTCCCTCCCTGCCTCCATACCTCCCCCATCCCCCCAAGCGTTGCTGGGACTGACAGATGACAGAGCTCCCGCTCCCTCTGCTCCTCCGCTCTGCCGCCCCAGGTGTCAGAATGTGCCCCTCACACAGTTTCCCAAAGATTCCACACCTCCAGCATCTGCTTCTCTCACCACAGAATCCCCAGCAGGAAGGAAGAAGACACAAAAGGACATTTTCACATGACTTGGTTTTCTTATCACGGAAGAAAATATTTCCCAGAAATGTTCCAGGTGCCTTCTCTGTGTCTCCGTGGAAGCGGTTGACCTGCAGACTCTGGCTCGTTCACAGGGACAGGTGAACGGAATAGGCATGGTTGGCTTGCAACAGAAAAGAGTTCATCCTGGGGCTGGGGAAACCACTGCTCAAATAAAACAGAGGTTCCCTCGAAACAGCAGAGAGCCTGGAGCCAACTGCATCTGCCACCTCCACCCTTAGAGAATTAAACCAGGCCTGGAGTGGAGCGTCACCAGGTGGTGAAGGACCTTTCATAGTACCAATCTCAGGATCAACATTTAATATTTAACATAATGAACTGGTGGGTCACGGCCCAGCACTAGAATTCCTTCGTTCTCTGAACATTTGTTAAGTACTGATCACTGGTATCTCACACAGTACAGCAGATATGGTGGTCTTCGACCTGGATCCTCAGGTGAACGGTATTACCA
>CM052665.1:55741999-55766356 GCA_028533165.1 Leontopithecus rosalia
GGTGAGCAGTATTACCAATCACAGTCAGACAGTATTACACACACGGTGGTCTTCATCCCGGCTCCTCAGGTGAGCAGTATTACCAGTCACAGTCAGACAGTACTGCAGACACGGTGGTCTTCAGCCTGGCTCCTCAGGTGAGCAGTATTACCAACTACAGAGTTGAGTTAAAGGAAGGAAGGAAGCTTGCAAAGCAATAGAATTGAATAATGGCTCACTCATCTGGTGGTTTTCATCGGATACTCTCATCTTTCTTAAAATGCGGCTGATTAGTCAGTATCCAACAGCCTCCTGTGGTGGGGAATCTCCCTCGGTTGGGGAACAAGGCCCCCATGTTTTGCCACAAAAGCAGGAAAAGATGAGGTTCTTCCCTTCTCCCTGGAAGCTTAGATGTGGGTTTGTGGCTCTGGGTCAGGCAACTTACTGAAATCTCTGTAAATACAGACGCCTGCTTGAGGTTTTTGCCTGTCTACGCTCTCATGAATTCTCCGTGAGGTCCTGTCTGGGTATGAGGCCCCACCGTTTTAAAGATAGCAACTTACAGTAACTTAAAATGTTTGTTTTGCCTGGACCCACCATGACAAGAACTGAGTTAACCTGAAGAGTGTTGCGGTGAGTGGTGTGAAGCGTAAATTGCTGGGAGCAAAGCCACGCAAAGGGGAGCAGCACCTGTGACTGCACCGCAGGAAGGGAGGGGGCCGGGCTGTCTTCAGAGGTGGCTGTGCCGCGACGGTCTGTTGTCTGCAGGCAACAGCGTTGTCACAGACACTGGCGCGGGCAGTCTGACCACGCTGGCGATGCTGGGCCTGTCCTTTCCTTAGCCGGCTCTCTGGCTTTTCCTTAATTCTATGACTGCTGGTCATTCAAGGAAAGGTGTTTTCTGTCATTTCAAAACAGGAATCCAGGCCCATGTCCCTCACCAGGGAGGATTCCCTGACTGTTCACCTAACAGGAGCTGCTGACTGGTGCACAGGGCTGGCACTCCCACCTGTACGCTGGGCAGGTACCCCTGGCTGTAGGTAGGGATGGTGCCCCCCCAGCTGTACAGTGGGCAGGTATTTCTGGCCGTAGGTGGGGATGGTGACTCTCACTAGTGCCCCAGGTCAGTTCGCCAGTTCCCATGACCATACAGGAGGCTGGAACCCCTAACTCTACCCCAGGACAAAACCCTGACCATACAGCAGGCAGGTACCCTCTGATGGTACCTGGGGTAGGATCCCTCACTATGCTCCAGACAGGCACCTCTGTCGACTGACAAATGGTGAGGCTCGTCAATTTGGGAAGGAGAGTTTTATTTCTTCTAAAGAGGTGCAGCCTGCCCCGTGGCCATTCTGACAAAGAGGGAAGTGTAGCCTCCAGCCAGAAGCCAGAAGTGAGTACCTCAAGGGAGGAGCAAAGGGAAGAGGAATATACACTGGGGGCGTGGCCGAATTACATATTCATATATTTATGCAAGGATGAATATTTATACACACATGTACAACTGAGCTTTAGGCTTCTCCATGGGACCCATGTTCAAAAAAATGGCAGCATTAGCCTGAGCATGGTGTCTCACGCCTGTAATCCCAGCACTTTGGGAGGCCAAGGCAGGTGGATCACAAGGTCAAGAGTTCGAGACCAGCCTGGCCAACATGGTGAAACCCCGTCTCTAGTAAAAATACAAAAATTAGTTGGCCATGGTGGTGTGAATCTGTAATCTCAGCTATTTGGGAGGCTGAGGCAGGAGAATTGCTTGAACCCAGGAGGCAGAGGCTACAGTGAGCTGAGACGGCGCCATTGCACTCCAGCCTGGGTGGCAGTAAGACTCCATCTCAAAAAATAAAGGCAGTGTTAGCAGCACCCGAGGGTGGAGTGTTCTGCCCTCTGACACCAAAAGGTGAAGCCGAGGGCAGGAAACCCTCACCGGGCATCCTCTACAGGCTGTGTGGGTCCACTCCGCGGTCTCTCATCAGGCAGGAATGCTGGTTGGTTGCTTGTTGAAACCACGCAAGGGCGTGGGGGCTTCCAGCGTTGGTGGATGTCAGGAAGGGGTCTGCTGTGTTTAACCCTCAGGAAAGAAGTTGATGACGGGGCGGGGCCTAATGAGGTATGTCCGACCTGCCATCCCATCAGGGCCAACTCCAATTCCCCAGGGTTCCTTTGAGCCGAGAGGAGGCCTGTTCAGTCCATTGGCAGACAGGATTTCATCTTTCTCACCCCGACTGCACACCAGGCAGGTACCCCCGACCATATCCCAGGCAGGTATCCCTGACTGCACACCGCATCGGTACTCCTGGCTCTACAGGGGGATGGGACCCCTGACCACACTCCCGGCAGGTACCCCTGTCCTGACGTGACTGGTACCTGAGCTGGTACCTGGCTGGCACACATTCTTTGTAGGTGCAGTGTCACTGACATGCGGAAACAATGTTTCAGACCAATCATAAGGCCATAGTCAATTTCTCTCACTCCCCAAGGGACACAGTCAAGAGAGATTGTTGTCACATAGGGGCCTTCTTTCAATGATGAGTTTTTCATCTGAAAGAGGCCACCCACCATTGCCTGCTAGAAATGGGGGAAACAGACCGTGTCCTGAACGGCTTCCCAGATACAAATCACCGCTTGTTTCACAGGAGGTCTCAGCCAACGACTCCCTCGCAGCCCATTACTTCCACAGCAGCTTCGCACAAAGGCTTGCATTTTCTCCATGAACCATTACCTCTTGAAAAACTTTCACAAAGAAGACTTCAGGGCTTAAGTGGCGTGGAAAGTGGCTTTCACACAATGAATCTATTTGAAAAGATCTTCAGGGGCTTCCAAACCCCTCCCTCAGGGAGCAATGCACACTTCACACCACTCACTGCAACCCTCTTTAGGTTAATTCAGTTCCTGTCATGGAGGGTCCGGGCAAAACGAACAAGTTATTGTAAATTGCTGTCTTTTCTTACTTTTTCTTTTCTTTTCTTTTCTTTTTTTTTTTTTTTTTTTTTTTTTGAGACAGAGTTTCGCTCTTGTTACCCAGGCTGGAGTGCAATGGCACGATCTCGGCTCACCGCAGCCTCCGCCTCCTGGGTTCAGGCAATTCTCCCGCCTCAGCCTCCTGAGTAGCTGGGATTACAGGCACGCGCCACCATGCCCAGCTAATTTTTTTTGTATTTTTAGTAGAGACGGGGTCTCGCCATGTTGACCAGGACGGTCTTGATCTCTTGACCTTGTGATCCACCCGCCTCGGCCTCCCAAAGTGCTGGGATTACAGGTGTGAGCCACCGTGCCTGGCTACGTTTTCTTATTTGAGACGGAGTCTCTCTCTGCTGCTTAGGCTGCAGTACAGTGGTGAGATGTCTGCTCACTGCAAACTCCACCTCCTGGGTTCAAGTAATTCTGTGCCTCAGCCTCCCGAGTAGCTGGGATTACAGGCACCCAACACCATACCCAGCTAATTTTTTTGTATTTTTAGTAGAGACGGGGTTTCACCATCTTGGCCAGGCTGGTCTTGAACTCCTGACCTTATGATCCACCCATCTCAGCCTCCCAGAGTTCTGGAGTTATAGGCGTGAGGCACCGCGTCCGGCCTAAGTTGCTGTCTTTAAAACAGTGAGGCCTTATACCCAGACAGGACCTTACAGAAAATTCATGAGAGTGTCTACAGCCAAAAATCTCAAACAGGCGTATGTACTTACTGAGATTTCTGAAATAGGAAAAATCTACTTATTACCCCTATTAAGAGTAAGCCCTCCTCTTGTCCCCATTGCTGGCAGGGCACATGGTCTCTTGTTCTCTAAGAACAATATTCAGATTTGACCTATTGTCACTGTGGGGTGGCCTGCAGTGGAAATCCCTAACACAAACATGATTTGTTCAGCACAGAAACTCTAGGGAGCTACAATCTTTGTCCAAAATGGCCTAAAGGTGAAGGTGAATTAGGGTGTGGCTCACAGGAATTATTGTGGACTTGACAGAAGTTAAGACGGTTGAAGATGGTGGCAGCACGCACAGGCAGCATGACCCTTTCTGTCAAATCATCTTTTTTCCCCCAGAACATTTATGTTGGGTGCGATGCCAGTGAAAAATGTGACATTCATTCCTGCTTCAAGAAAATGGTAAGGCACTGGCTCTGGCAACAGAAACTGGCAGAAATCACAGATTTCAGGAATAAATGTGAACATCTGCCCGAGGCATGCCGTCTTCTGCATGGGTGAGTTAGAGCACGGCCAGAAATTTATACCACCTTTTTTTAATATTAGTATCCAAAAGAAATGCAATTAAAAGCTGAAAACAAGAAAACATCTACTATTAAGACACAAAGACATTTACAAAGTCAGCTGTACCTGCCACAGCATAGGACATGCATGGGCCTCTGCCTCAAGCTCATCTGTCCACTGTCAGCAGTTTATGGGGAACTTATTATAAACAAGAAATGGGTTAGAGAGTAAAGGTGCCACATAGGCAGTGAAACACCTGATCTCCATCCTCAGGCAGCTCGTGCTGCAGCTGACTGTCAGGAATCAGGAAAAACCCACTAGTTCTTGTTACCCAAGAGGAGTGATTTAGCAGCTTTCCGAATAGCTTTGTAGAAGGTAGTTGATGTTTTGTTCTACCTTATAAACCTTGAGTCCAAGGCTGGGTGCAGTGACTCACACCTGTAATCCCAGCACTTTGGGAGGCCAAGACGGGCGGATCACTCGAGGTCAGGAGTTTGAGACCAGCCTGGCCAACATGACAAAACCCTGTCTATACTAAATATACAAAAATTAGCGGGGCTTGGTGGCAGGTGCCTGTAAGTCCAGCTATTTGGGAGGCCGAGGCAGGAGAATCACTTGAACCCAGGAGGCCTTGGACCCAGTGAGCCACTTCGCCCAGCCTTGGACTCACAGTTTATAAGGTGGAATAAAACATCAACTACCTTCTACAAAGCTATTTGGAAAGCTGCTAAATCACTCCTCTTGGGTAACAAGGCAGAGGTTGCAGTGAGCTGAGATGGCGCCACTGCACTCCAGCCTGGGCGACAAAGTGAGACTCCATCTCAAAAAAAAAAAATGAAATAAACTTCAAGTTGAACACGCTTGTTTGGCAGTTCCATTCGCCCTGCATAGATGCTCTAAAAATGTAGACAGCCTCCACCTCAACCCTTCTCTCCACTTTCCTTTAACATCGACAGCATTTAGCCAGAATGATAAGCGGTCAGAATGCCAGAGAGCAGAAGGAACACCCCCGTGCTTGCCCTGGTTCCTCTGGATTGGTGATGCCCACCAGTGAGGGGTGCTCTCCTTCCCCGGACAGGGTCTGTGCTTCCCCTGAAGCCCCGGTGCCCTCATGTAATCCAGTCCCTCCCTGGGATTCTCTGCTCCGTGTCTGTCCCCATGCTAGACCTCCGTGAGGACAGGCTGTGGTTACTCAACCCGGATCTTGAGGCTCCAGCTCAGTACGCAATGCATATCAACATTCAAAACCACACTGCCGAACGAATCAATGAGTGAACAGATGGTACATTAACCTATTTGCTATTATTTGTCACAAGGGCATTGTATAGAGTTCTTAGGTTCAAGATTCCGCCATCGTCATACACCCACTGGTGGTGAACTTGAAGATGTGACTTCCCTCCACTCTTGTACCGGCCTGCCAGTGACTGAATGTGGCGCAGGATGGGTCACTGCCATATCGGAGACGCCAGCTGGCCTCCCCCGTCTCCCTGGTCATCATGCAGGGCAGGAGGAATCTGTCAGTGTCTGGTGCCACCTGCCTCTCATTAGAAGGCTGAACCCATCTCCCGCCCAGACATTGCTGCCTTTATTCATGAATTCCTTTCAAACAAATGAATTCCTACAATGTGTCTGTCATCATGCTGGGTGCTAATCACACCCAGAGGGAAATAAGACGTAGTCTCATTTAAGTAGTCTCAAATAAGACGCAGTCCAGTAGGGGAAAAACCACATCTAGATCCTGTAAACCAAAAATAAAATCTAAGGCCCCCAACCATCTAAAGGGACTTCCTCCTCATCCAGGGCACTCTTAAAATTTAACCTGAAAGACTGGTTCAGGCCATGAAGAGGCACGGGGGTCAGATGTGCCTCAGTCTACCTCTTCAGCAGTAATGCCAACACGGACTTTAAGAAACATTTGACAGCCTGTTCTCCCTGAAGCCTGCTAGCTAAAAGCTTTATCTGCATGATAAAACCGTGGCGTCCACAACATCCTATGACAAGGCAAACATTCCTTTCTATGGATCCCAGGTCTTTAGACAGCTCAACCAACCGTCAGCCAGAAAATGTTTACCTTCACCTAAAACCTCGAAGCCCCCACTGTGAGTCCTCCCACCTTTCTGGACCAAACCAGTGTATTTCTCAAATGGACTTGATTGATGTCTCATGCACCCCGACCATCTGGGGCACATGTGATCGGGACTTCCTGAGGCTGTCACCAGCGTGCGTCCTCCACCTTGGCAAAATAAAGTTTCTACATTAACTGAGACCTGTCTCAGATGTTCTGGGTCTACAACCCTGCTGCACCAGCAGAGTGGGGGGCACAGCCAGAGAAAGAGGTTCAGGGAGGAAGCACCCCCAGCAGGGCTGAGTCACCTACGGCTCGGCTCCCTCAGCCATGCACGACCACTTGGCTTCTTTCTTCCTGCACAAGCTGTGCTTTGAAGTGTGGGGTCTTAAAAATCCTGCCCATTCTATTTTGATCAGACTTCTGCCATCTGCATTGCCATTCTGGGACAAGCTGTCAGTCACCATTCCCCTGAAATGCATGTGTAAAATGCACAGGCTGGTTTAGGGACAGCTGGATCCATGGCTAGTGTTAGCGAGCCGCTGATGACAGCCTGTGCATTTTACACATGCGGGCTCTGGGACGCCGTCGAGAGGGACTGGCCGTTAGCGTTCCCAGGTTTATAACCTTCCTTCCGGCACTCTCACGACGTGCTGTGCTTGTCGGCATTCTGGATTATCTTGATCTGGGGCAAAGAGAACGGGGGCTTTCCCCAGGGCCTTGCAGGGGCAGCTGGACCCACACCGAAGGAGGCCCAGCCCCTCACCAGCAGCCCCACCCCAGCCCCAGACACAACTCTTGGCCCCCAGCTGTATCCTGAATTTGCAGCAAGCAGGAAGTTCAGTACAACCGGAAGAGTCCGTTTGTTCTTTAGATGCAGATTCCCAGGCCCACCCTCAGAGATTCTGAGGTTTTTAACACTCCCCAACAGACACTCACAGGCATCCAGAGTCAGGAGTGCCTGCTCGGCTGGAGGATTCTAGACGGAGGACTCGGAGCCCCAGACAGTTCCCTCCTCCTGAGCTCTGCTTCCACCAGGGTCTAATACTCAAAACACTGACTTTTTCTGACATTTTTGAAATAATTGAGCTTACTTCACAGGAGAAGCCCCTATTTCTTTTCCAAAACAATTTAGTAAAATGGCTGTATTTCATATCCCCCGATTTATAAGGTGAACTTTTGTGTAAAGTAGACATATAAGCCAGTCACGTAACACCAGCCAGGGTTTTTTCTGTGTCTGGTGACATTCTCAGCATCCGAGAAGCAACGCACGTACACCTGCTCTTCCCAGAGCAGGGCTCCACCGTGGGTGGTGGAAGGAGCTTCAGCCTGCTCCACATTGAGGAGCCTGGTCTGGACACCAACAGGCTAAGCTCCCACACACCCCACAAACACCTGGCCCAGGGATCAGCCCTCCCAATTCTGCAACGAGGTGAGACACGGACCAGCACAGCCTTGGGGGCAGGTCCAAGACGTGGCTGTGCCTTCCATGGCAGAAGCTTTCAGAACACAGGGAATGCCATCTCTGGTACAGACTGAATTGCATCTTCTCTCCCCAAATTCATAGGTTGACACCGTAGCCCCATTGTGTGTGGGTTTGCAGTAAGGAGGTCATGAAGGTTAAATGGCGCCCGGAGGGTGGAGCCCTCATGGTTAGATGAGAAGAGACGGAGAAGCTCTCCTTGCTCTGCCATATGAGGACACGGTGAGAAGGTGGCCATCCGCAAGCCAGGAGAGGGGCCTGAGTCTTATGCTGCGGGCTCCAGCGCTGTGAGAAAGTTCACATCCGTTGTTTAAGCCTCTGGTGTGTGTTTTTGTTAGGGCAGCCAGAGCACAGTGAGACGCACTCGGCCACGTTCTTCTCTTCCTGGCCATGCTTCTCTTTTTGTGTAGTGAAGGTAAAGGTCCGTGAGCCATTGCGCAGGCAATTAAGGCTTTCCCAGGTCTGGCTGTGGCTCCAGTACCTGTGTGCTGTCATCACCCCAACCCCATCTTCAAAACCCAACGTCAGGCCAAGCTGACCCACACGGTGGGTAGATTCATGGATGGACCCAGACACATGGGAAGTCCTGGGTGCATTCCGTGCCTTTGCCGGTGAAGCAGAGGGGCCAGAGGGGTGCAGCCACACTCCGGCTGCCCTCAGCTCCTGGAGTGCTAGGACTCAGCCTGCAGGCTGCTGACTCTCTCTGCTTTCTTCTTTAGGTGGAGGATGTGACAGAAAATTGTACACGTGCCCTAGGTTCCTAATGAGCAGGGTCTCGGACATCGCTCTCTCGCCTGTGGAGTTCAGGTTCCATTCGAGCCATACGTCGCTTTCTAGGTCGCTGAAGTCTTCAATCTGTTTTTGTTTCATTTTTTTCTCCAGCATTTATTGAGTGGACGCTGTCTGGGATGCCGGGTGCAGGCTTGGGCAAGGCAAAGCGGGTCCCTGTCTCTCGGAATCTGGGGTCCAGTGGTTGATACAAGTATGGAATGAATACGGGGAGGAGGGCAAGCAAAGTGGGATAACCTTTAGAAAGAAGGCTTTTCTGTCTTCCTAAGGTTTATCCAAAGCAAGCCCCAATGCCGGTGTGATCTTTGTCATGGTGGCAGTTCTGAAGCACACCCAGGTTCAACTTACCTTCCAAGGGCTGTTCCTGAAAGGCTGGCAAAGCCAACTTTCCCCATCGTACTTGAAAGCTCCTTACAAAGAGATCTGAGCTACAGAAGTCACAGTGCAGAGGCAGGTGCTGTTGAAAGCTGCGAAACCTGAGTCATTCGAAGAAGGAGATGCAGGGAGAAGTGTCCCAGTTCAACCTCGGTGGATGGGAACTGGGTTTGAGGAGGATGCCAGCTACGGCCCTGGGTGGGCCCATCACCAAGGAGACACATGGACCCTGTGTGCCACTGAGCACGAAAGTTTTCATCTTTCTCTGAAAAAGTTGCTGGAGGTGAGCACTGGTTCCTTGGCTCTGAACGCCTCTTTTTCTGCCTTGTCTTTCCTTCTTCAGTGCGGCATCATTTGTCAGATGCAGGCAGGAAGGATAGACATTTAGACACGCTTCACACTCAGCTGTGAGCCTGGCGCTCCTCCTAAACATGCTATTCAAAGTGCTTGGCTGTCTGTCTCTGCCAGCGCTGACAAGCGCCACCGTGTTCACGTCAACTCAGGCACCTCTCAGAGGGAATTAGACCAGGCTGGGGCTGAGACAGGTGGGTGATCCTCATCCCACGCCTCCTACTGAGACATAACATTGTGTGGAACAAGGAAGGACTGGCTCGAAGCCACAGAGCTGGTTACGGGTGAAGCCCGAAGCAGAACCTCTAACCTCAGGCTCACGTCATGCCCAGAGAGTGCATTTTTTTTCTGTTAAGTTTTTAGAACTTTTTCATCTAATTTAATCATTTCTGGTATGTTTGGGCTTATGCCTACCATTTTACTATTTGTTTTCCATTTGCCCACCCTCTTATGTACCATTTTTCTCCTTTCCTGCCTTCCGTAAAATTTTCAAGTATTTCCTATGACCATTTTGATAGAGAGACAGATGCATAGATGGATGGATGGAGGGATGGATGACATACATAGATAGACAGACAGATACATAGATATGTATACTTGGATGGATGGGCAGGTGGATGGATGGAATAGATAATAGATGATGAGTGGCTGAGACAGATGCGTGGATGGATGGATAGATACAGGAATGAATGAGTGGATGGATAGATGGAATAGAGAGTTGGATGGATAGATAGATAGATAGATAGACAGACAGATAGATGAGATAGATGATTGATAGGTGAGAGAGATAGACACATGCACAGATGAATGAGTGGACGAATGGATGGGATAGATAGATATAGATGGACAGATGGATGGATGGATGGATGGACACATGAATGGATGAGTGGGTGGATGGATGGACAGATGGGATAGATGGATAGATAGATAGAGATAGATGAGATAGATAGATAGATGCATGGATGGATGGATAGATGTGTGGATGGATGAGTGGATGGTTGGATGGATGGAATAGATAGATGGATAATAGATGATGAATTGATGAGATAGATGCATGGATGGATGGATGAACACATGAATGGATGAGTGGATGGATGGATGGACAGGATAGATGAGTGGATAGATAGAAAGATGAGATAGATGATAGATAGATGCATGGATGGATGAGTGGATGGAAGGATGGATGGATGAGATAGACAGCTAGCTATGGATTAGATAAATGGATGATTGATAGATGAGAGAGAGAGAGGTCTTCCATTGGTCCTGTCTCTCCGGAGAACCCTGCCTAATACACCTTGTTTATTACGCCTGTTTCCTGTTTGTATTATTGCCTGTCTCTGGCCTGCACCTGCCAGTGCTGACAAGTGCCACTGTGTCCACGGCAACCTGGGTGCCTCTCAGTGGGAAGCACTGGCCCCACTGCTAACCCTTTCTGCCATTGCCCGTGAATCTGTGAATATGCAACCCTATCTTCAGCCAGTCCTGCTTTCACGTGACGTATGGCGTGGCATTCTGCCCCCAGGAGGATTTTCCTTCAGCATTGTCTTTGAGGGTCACCTGCTGGGTGGCAGCACCTCAGCCCCCCCTTCTGACTGGTGCCAGCCTACAGCCAGACCCTTCACTAACTGGGCCTCCCTGCTCTTCTCCATTCACTGGCCAGGAAAACCACCTGTGGCCACAGGTTTGGCTGAAGGAGGGCTGGTGAGGGAGCGGGGTAGGTTGTCTTAAGTCTGAGCTTCACGTATTCCAGATGGCACAGACCAGCTCTCCCATGTGAAAACCTGCACTCTACGGTGGAATTCTGTCGTTGCATATCCAATGTTATGGTTCAGGTCACGTGGTCACTTGGTGATCTCTCTGTTTGGGGTGGCAGCACTCCCTGTGCTACAAAATGAGTCCCTGTTGGAGGTGATTCGATGTGAACACCCCGGTGATTGGTGAGTTAGCCATTCTGCAAATCCCGAACAGCAGTGCCGGCAGAAGGGCTGAGACCAGAGAGGATGTACTGATTTGTCCCCGCAAGGATGAAGGGCTGTCTCCTCCACAATGGGAGGGGCTCAGCATAATTCACCTGCCACCAGGTCATCAGCTTGTCCCACCAGGAAAACACTGGTGACTCAGCGTTGGTCCCAGGCCTGGTGCTCAGTGGGTTTGGCAGGCAGAGCAGCCATGGTGAGCTCCAGCGTGGCCTCCGACCTTCCACACATGCTAACTGCTTGGGGTCTTCATCATTTAAAAAATTTAAAAAAAAATTTTTTTTGAGACAGTGTCTCACTCTGTCACTTAGGCTGGAGGGCAGTGGTGTGGTCATATAGCTCACTGCAGCCTCAAACTCCTGGGCTCAAGTGATCCTCCTGCCTTGGTCTCCCAAAGAGCTGGGATTACAGGCGTGAGCCACCACACCTGGACTGGTTTTCCTCATTTACTGGAAGAGAGAAGAAGGTATTTTCTAGGCAATAGCTACATATCAGGTGCTGGGGCTGAGTCCTCCCTGTAAAGATGCCACATCTGGAGCCACAGGTGGGTTCCAATGTCACCATGTGATTGCGTCTGTGAAGACAGAGCCACTGCCACACTCCAGGATCCACCTGACTTTTGCACCAACTAAAAAGGGGTGTTACCTGGGCTTACGGTGTAAATCCCCACCAGCATTGCTCAGGCCTTTGCTGCCGCCCCAGCTTTTTGCAGTTTCCCCTGGGGTGCAGGGTGGGGCTTGGGGAACTGCTTTGGCAGGGGTGTGATGTGGAGGGCACATCTAGGGCTTCCGCCACAGGCTGGACATTTCTGCCCCCTGTGCACACACTGTGTGGAATTTTCTTCCTTGCATATGGATCTCTCAGGAGGCTACCCACCTAATGCATTTTGTGACCCTGTGACCAGCTAGTCACTGCCGCAGATGCCCACCCAACAGCCGGGCGACCGGCGCTTCCCATCTTGATGGGGAAGTTGCACCCCCTTGTCTCTGATTGGCCTCCCCCACGCCAGGATTCTTCCTGGAAAGGCAGAGGCCCCCCCAGCCCTTCTGCGGACTGCAAATCTCTGAGCCCAGGCTTCGCTGCGCCACCCTACAGGCTGTTAGCAGGTGCCACTCCAGAGGCTCCAGTCAACACACCTAACCCTTGATTCTCAGCCTTGGCTGCTCATTAGATTCACCTGGGGGATGTTTAAAAATCCCAACGCCCAGCCAGGCATGGTGGCTCACACCTGTAATCCCAGCACCATGGGAGGCTGAGGTGGGGAGATCACCTAAGGTCAGGAGTTCAAGACCAGCCTGGCCAACATGGTAAAACCCCGGCTCTACTAAAAATACAAAAATTAGCCAGCCATGGTTCCGCACGCCTGTAGTCCCAGCTATTAGGGAGGCTGAGGCAGGATGATAGCTTGAACTCAGGAGGTGGAGGTAGCATTGAACTGAGATGGCGCCACTGCACTCCAGCCTGGGCAACAGAGAGAGACCCTGTCTCAGAAAAAAAAAAAAAAAAAAAAAAAAAAAAACAAAACAAAAAAAACCTCATCGCCCAAGCCCTTCCCCAGAAAATGGAATTGGAAGCGCTGGGGGTGGGACCGAGGCACTGATAGCTTATCCAGCTCTGCAGGGGCTCCACTGAGAGGTAAGACCCTGCCCCGGCATCCCGTCCTGAGTCCCAGTGGCTGCCCCATGTCACAGGATTGGCCCTGTGGGCTTGCCCAAGTGCTCCTCTAGTTCCAGCCAACGCACTTGAGAAGGCCTCAAACCCTTTCCGAGGATGGGAGGCCATCTGCCCCAGCAGGTCCATCAGGGCTGTGTTGCAGCATAACTCCTCCCCGCTACCCAACACCTGGTCCCAAGCCACACTGGGGAGCTGGTAGGAGTGCAGGACCTCAGGCCCCACCCTGCCTCGGGCCGAGTTCATGGGAATCTGCCTTTCTTTTCTTTTCTTTCTTTCTTTCTTTCTTTTTCTTTCCTTTCTTTCTTTTTCTCTTTCTTTCTTCTTTCTCTCTCTTTTTCTTTCTTTTCTTCCCTCCTTCCCTCCCTCCCTCCTTCCCTCCCTCTTTTCCTCCCTCCTTTCCTTCCTTCCTTTCTAATTCTTTCTTTTTGATGGAGTCTTGCTCTGTTGCCCAGGTTGGAGTGCAGTGGCACAATCTCAGCTCACTGCAACCTCTGCCTCCTGGATTCCAGCAATTCTCCTGCCTCAGCCTCCCAGTAGCTGGGACTACAGGAGCGCACCACCACGCCTGGCTAATATTTTGTATTTTAGTAGAGATGTGGTTTCACCATTCTGGCCAGGATGGTCTCGATCTCTTGACCTTGTGATCCACCTGCCTGAGCCTGCCAAAGTGCTGGGATTACAGGCTTGAGCCACCGCGCATGGCCAGGAATCTGCATTTCAACAGAACACCCTGAGGACTGGGGTGCAGGTTATAGTCTGAGGAGGGAGGCGCTGGTCTCACTCTCACTGTGGGCCTGGTGGGAGGAAGGTGGTGGGGATGGTAGAGGGAGAGGACGATCGGGTGGCATGGGCCGGTGAGGCCACAGCCTCATCAGTCATTAAAAGTTTCCAATGCAGAGGAGGTCTGATGTCTTCAGAGGGAAGCTGCCTTGAGGGCACAGGAAGCCCGGGGAACTTGGAAATCTTCAGCACATATGCCCAAATGCCTTCACCCCTTCCCAGAGTCCCGCTCTTCACCCATCGGTGCCCTTCCCTCCAAGGGAGATTCTCCACCCCGCACCGGGGCCATGGGGCCGGGTCATTCTCTGCTGTGGGGCCGTCCTGTGCACTGTGGGACACTTAAGAGCATCCCCAGGCTCTGCCCACCAGACAGCAGCCGCACCCCTCCAGCTGCGACAGCCCATACCTCCACATGCTGCCAAAAGTCCCCTGCGGTGACATCACCCCACTGAGAACTGTTGCGTGGCCTGAGACCTCGCCACATGCAGAGCGTTCACCGTCAGCCCAAACAAGCAGAGCCGGGTGCTGGCCTTAGTGGCTCCTTCCCTGGGACTGCAGGTGACACAGGCTCTTTCAGAGCTGCCCCTCTGGTTCTTAAATGCAGGCCCAGCCATTGCGAGTTTTCCTTTTCCTATGTGGAAAAGAAGCCAGAAGACCCAAACTCTCTTCAATCACGACTTCTCTCCTGGCACCTCAGCCTCCCCTGTGCACCATTCCACAGTGACACCAGCGATGATCCGAGTCACAGAGAGGCCGTCACGCCCCTGTGTACCCACGGCCCATTTCCCCTGGCAAGGCGGTTATTCCACCTCCTCCAGTATGTGACCCACCTCCTCCCTGATCCCAGGGGTGCATCTGCCTTCTGGGCCACTCCTATACCAACTACCTAGAAGTTTCCAACAGGAAACTCATCTAGAATGAGGGTAATTGCTGGGGGGAGGGGCATTTGGAAAAGGACCACTATAAAGGTGTGGACAGGGCCCTGGGGAAGCCTAAGGGATGGTATGGTGACCTGGGGCTAGTCACAGTGGCGCTGTTACCATCCTGGGTGAAAGGGGCATGAAAGGGCCGTGGCCACCAGGACCTGAAAGAAGGCTATCACGTGGGAGGCTGCCCCAGGCAGAGCCATGACCTGCAGTCAAGGGAGAGGCAACTTCAGCCAGCCAGTCAGAGGCAACTTCCCAGGGACGGAAGGCCTGACCTCTCCGTCCACCCTCCAAGCTCTGGCCGGGGCTCCCCATTGGTTGAATCCAACCAGAAGCCAGAAATCAGGGCCCTGTGTTGTGTCCACTCCAGTGAGCCCAGGACAGGTGAAGTGGGGGAATGGAGAGCCAACCTGGAGGGGCTGGCCCTGTGCACAGTGCTGCAGCCCTGCAGGCTTCTGAAGTCTAACCCCGTTACCGGCAGCTTTGACCACAGCTGCTCCTTCTGCTTACATGTTCAAGGCTGCTGCCTTCTCGTGCAGGCTCAAGGCCAGAGGCCATCTCCCTGGAGGCTTTCCTGACCCTTTACCACCAGCGGTGACCTCCACCCCCTTGCAGGGAGGCCTCATACGGGTATGAGGAATGGCGCCTGTCATAAAATTAGTGCTTGGCAGGTGTGTGTCCGCCTGTCCGCTGACTTCTATGACTGAATATGTTGACATCTATCTGACCCAAACCTGGCATCTTCATGAATTCATTCATCCATCCATGCATGTATGCCTCCATGCATCCATCCAAGCATACACATGCACACATACATAGCTAACAGGTCTAAGCACCCATGCACACATCTATCCATCCACCATCCTTCCCCTATTCGTCCATCCATTGTCCGTCTACTCACCCGCCCACCCATGCATCCATCCAAGAACAAATATATACCCAGATCTAAGCACTCATGTACACGTCCATCCATCACCCTTCTCTCCATACATCCACCGTCTATCTTTTCATCCACCCACCTATACATCCATCCAAGCCTAGACATACACACAGCTGGAACCACTTATGCACATCCATCGATCATTCTTCCCTCTATCTGTCCCTTGGCCATGTGTTCATCCACCCATGCATCCATCCAAGCCCACACATATATACACAGATCTAAGATTCATGCACACGTCCATCCATCACCCCTCTCCATACATCCATTGTCCATCTATTCACCCCCCGACCCATGCATCCATCCAAGCATAGACATACGCACAGATCTAACCATCTATGCTCACACCCATTCATCCATCATCCTTCTATCCACCCATTGTTCATCTATTCATCCACGCATCCATCCAAGCATACAAATATACACAGATCTAAGCATTCGTGTACACTTTCACATGTGTGCATCTACCCAAGCATACAAATATACATACTGATCTAAGCATTCATGCTCACATCTATGCATGTGTCCATCCACCCATTCATCATCCAGGCACCCATGAGTTGTTCATCCATGAGTCCATCAATCCATCACGTCTCCATCGAAGATAAATTAGTAAGTTCTCCTATTCCTTTCGGCACCAGCATCCTCCCATCAGATGCTCGTGGCTTGTAACATTAACCTCCCCTTTAACTTCCTGGCTTCTTCTTCCAAAAGGTCATGCAGAAACACACAGAGTGGCACTGAGATGCAAATGCTAAGACTGAGAAACCCTCGCCTCCGGCCGAGGTCTGCGCAGACCACCCCCTCACTGGAGCAAAGGAGCTCCCTAGCCAGAGGGGCCGAGGGGAGCATCCTCACATTCCCTAGGGGTGGGCAGGGGGGACCCTCTCTGGCTGCCCCAGTGTATCTTATTTATCTCTCAGTTAAAGTAGAGATTAGAAAGCAGAGAACCTTAGCACAGATTCCGTTTTCATTTTGTTTATTTAAAGACAGTTCTTTTCCTTTCTCGGTGAGGCAGCTAAGTAGATCTGACAGTGATTCATTAAAGCCCTGTCTGCAAATCATCAAGTCAGTCGCTCGAGAGGTTTACATTGAGTCAAATCACTAGAAACTTGCTCCACAGAGTGATAAATTCTCATTGGTGAGTAGCTTTCTCACTGAAGCAAAGGGTTGTTTTGATGTTCTGTAACACGAATGCTGTAACAATGTAGCACTGTGTGATATATTAATCACAGCCCAGAGCATCATAACTCAGCTGGGGAGCTTTCCTAAAGAAGCCTTGCATGATTTTCCAGAGAGCTTTGCCTTTCCAGTTCTGTGCCATTTCATACTCCATTGTCTTTGCTAAAGCACAAGGCCAGGGCACTAAACCAACCTGTCAAGCAGGACAATGACATTTGCTGTGAGCATGGGCTGGTATCATTTTTCCCATGCAGCCCATGCGCATAATTGCATCAGGCCCATGTGCCGATCACAGCATCTCTTAACAGGATCGATCTAAGTTGCAAAATAAGACAAAGGAATATTTCTGAAGTACGAAAGGACTGTGCATTTTCTTAAGCCACAGTTACGAGATTTTCATCTGTGTGTGTGTTTTGAAGGTGGGATTAGGTTAATCAGCCTCAGCCAGAATAAGACACTCATGTCCAGTTCCCACTGGTGCTAAACCAGCTCATGTACAGGTTTCTACAGCACACACACAGGAACACACACACACACACGCAGACATGCATAGACACACAAACACACGTGTGCACACACATGCACATACATACATGCACACCCACATGTACACACAGGCACACATGTATATGTGCATACACATGCACATACACACATATGCACATGAGCACACACATACACAAATGCAGACACATACACATGCACAAGCACACACATACACATGGACACGCACACACACATGCACACACATACATACACAAATGCGTGTGCGCACACACACATGAGGAAAGCTGCCTCTGGTGGCCCACACCTCCTTCCCAGAAGCATCTCAGCACTGAGCTCTGATCTCACTTGCGAGTTCTGATAAGAAGCGACATCTCTGAGATGGGACAGGGCCACATGACCATGAGGTGATATAGCATCTGGGCTGCATGGGAGATGCAGAGGGAACGCAGGGGGTGGACGGTTTCTTCACCCTCTGGCAACTGGCAAATGCTCAGGGTCACGTAGCACGAGGACTTCACGTGTTCCCTGATGTATCGTGCTGGACAATTTTTGACCAAAATACTCAGGCCAGCTCTGCTGACTCCCAAGCCTCAGGCAGAGGGGCTTCTGGCTACAGCTGCAGCTGACAGTGTGGGACCACCCCAGCCAGTAGGGCAGCCTGCCCCAACACTCACCTGCCCAGCCCCGTCGCAGGGAGGACAAAGTGAACAGGAAGAGCTTCAGTGCCACCCTAGAGGGAACCCTGCTCCAGGAGCCGACCCAGCACCCAATACTTTACTAATGACCCCGATGCCACCGGCTGGACTTCTGGGGGCCCCACCCAGGCTCCCTCAGTCTGGGCTGGGGACTTTTCAACGAGGCAGTCAGTTTGGGTGAGAGGCAGGACAAGGGTGCCTTTCACCGTTGTGCTTTGAAGTGCCATTTTAACCCTGGCTTGTCATCAAGAGGCTCACAGCTTAACTCAGAATTAATGCATGTTCCTCTTCTAGCACATTGAGAGCCTCTGTTCCTTTCATGCCTTCTCTGGGTTGAAGATTCTCTCTGGCTAGTCTGACAGCCCCTTCCAGTGTCTTCACATGTGTTCTCCCAGCCTTTGCTGGCTTGTGGGACTGGGCACGCTCCTTGCCTCCCACACATGAACACACCTTCCCATCATCGGGGCCTTGAAGCAGACCCGCTGCTTGCAGCCTGGGCTGAGAGGAGGAAATGAGCATCTCCCAAGGCCCCTATCAAACGTTCTGCACAGGAGTGGCTCAATTGTCCGTGAATTTCATGGCTGAAATTTAGCTCCTCAAACACTGCTGGGGCTCAGCCTCCAGGTCAGGGAGGAGGGACTGTTCTGTAGCCACGGCTTCGGAGCCAGGAACAGGGTCCCACCCAGACTCCCCAGCTGCAGGCAGTCACATCCGAGGTGCCCCTCTACCCACCCTCCTCACTGCCGCATCCAGGTGGCAAGGTCCTGTGAGCCCACCCACCCGTCTGGCTCTCCAAACCTCGTGCACATGAACGCTGGAACCAAACTAAACCGCGTGGCAGGTGGCTCAGGCAGCTTCCTCACTGCTGGGTGGGAGGTAACAGATGAGCAAAAGGAGGCTGGGATGGTCCATGTGGCAGTGGATTAGAATTGAAGGAACCAAAATAAACTCACGTCTGACTTAATATACACACAGAGACCATATGTGGAAACGGTTAGGATCTACGGATCTGTGTACACACCCATATCAGTGTACTCACAACGCTTTCTTGCTCTGTCAGATGAGAGGGCCTACAAGCAGGGACACCCAGTAGCAACCAGCACACCAATGCCCAGGCCTTGGTTTCTAATGCCCTCTCCAGGAACAGGAACCTGGGCTCCTCGAAGAAATGGCTGATTCTATGATTGGGGAAGGAAATATACGAGGGGAGCCTGGAATGTCTTGTAAGTGCCAAAATATAAAGCACCCTGAGGGGTGTGCCACAGGAGCCAACTGAACGTGCTCCCAGCAGCCTGCACTGGAGCAGTGGGAGCCACATTTAGCCCAAAGTATAAACTAAACACCCATGTGTCCATACAGAATAAACAAAAATGGCGGAAGAGATCAATACACGGGGGAGGAGAAACAAACATCCCACCCCAGATTTCCAATGACGTGGGCAGACGCCCCCCTCCAGGAGGTGCTGTGGAAGCCCCCGCCCTCCGCATGAGCTGTACACAAGGTGAAGCCCTTCCAGAGCACATGGCGTGGAGACGGAGAGACAGGGTGACCTGACAGTGGGGAAATCTGACTCTCAGCACCTCCGCCAGTTGGCCAAGGTCGATGTCAACAGGAGCGACTCCCTTGGAAGTGTGTGCCTTTGGCGTGATTTGACCACAGAAGCCCTGCGCCTTTGTGATCTTCCCCTCCAACACCCTTAACCCCCGTCTAACCATGAGAAAAACATCAGGGACATCCTAAGTAAGGGACAGTCCACAAAGTACCAGACTAGGCTTCCTCAGCACGGTGAAGATCATCAGAAACAAGGAAGGACCAGGAGATCGTCACAGCCAAAGGGAGCCTAAGGAGACGTGATGAGTGAATGTCATGTGGGATCCTCAGGGGATCCTGGGACAGAGAAGGGACATTTTTGAAAGTCAAAGAAAATGAATAATCACGGACTTGAGTTAATATCGAAGTATCAGGATTGGCTCATTCGCTTTAACACGTGCACCTTCCTGAAGGCCGGTGGCAAAGCGGCGGCGGGGTCGATGGGAACGCCACACACTATCTTTGCAAGATTTCTGTAGACCTAAAATCGTTCTAAAATAAAAATTTGATTTAAAAATATAACTAGCAAATGTAACTTGTGAACCCTGGATATCACTGCCCACAGCAGACCCCAGCAGAGTAGTCAGTGCGCCCGGTCCCCATGGAAATGGCTCATGGGGGCCCAGCTCGGCCCTCGGGGTTCCCATCAAGTTTTCGGGAAGTTACCCTCTTCCTACCAGGGTTACGAGGCTGGTAGGATTCGAGCCCTGGGCAGCCAGCCAACCTCGATACTGGCCATACGGGAAAGGCCTTTGGGGGAGGGAGGGAGAGAGAGGGAGACCGAGTCCCTAATTCTACTTGCATCTAAAGCCAGATCAATCTCCAGACTATTTAGTCATGAGTCAAAACATCGCCTTTGCTCAAGTTTATTCGACCCGAGCCACCTTATTCTGTAGCTGAGAGCATTCTCACACACCTGGGTTCCAGGCAAGATTTGCTAGTCCTGTGTTTCAGAAAGAAAAAGAAACAAGCTTTGGGGAGCCGTGTACGGTGTCATCCAGTAAGAAACTGAAATCCGTACTGGGCCCCTCATCGGTGAAAAGCTCAAATCTGTCTGTTTCTTTCTTTTTTTTTTTTTTTGAGACAGAGTTTCGCTCTTGTTACCCAGGCTGGAGTGTAATGGCGCGATCTCGGCTCACTGCAACCTCCGGATCCAGGCAATTCTCCTCCCTCAGCCTCCTGAGTAGCTGGGATTACAGGCACGCGCCACCATGCCCAGCTAATTTTTTGTATTTTTAGTAGAGACGGGGTTTCACCATGTTGACCAGGATGGTCTCGATCTCTTGATCTCGTGATCCGCCTGCCTCGGCCTCCCAAAGTGCTGGGATTACAGGCTTGAGCCACCGCGCCCGGCCAAATCTGTCTGTTTCTGAAGCACCGGGCTGCCCTGCGAGCAGTGGCCAAAGCTTGCTGCTCCTTGCTCATTAGGATGGCTGAGGACCAGCTTGCCTCAAAATAACTCGTGTTTTGTGGTGGGCTAAGAGGTCTGCTCCTACCCCTGTGCTTCAAAAGGCACAGTGAACAAGTGAGTGAGCAGTACCTTTACATCAAAGCAGCAATGACCACGAAGCCCCAGATGAGTTTCAGAGGCACAGTCACAGAACTACTCCTGAACAAATGTCAAACAGATGTTGACTGCGGTCGTCAGGAAGACAGCCTGGGAAGAGCACACGTTCTGTGCACACCGGGCAGCCCAGCGCACACTCTGGCCACAGGGTGAGCAGGACCAAGGAAGGCTGCAAGGACTGATGGGGCGGGGCCACTCAGGGCCTTTTCGATGCTTCTCAGAGATTTAAGCTGCCCCGGGAGGATCCTCCTCCCAAGAGCCAGATGCCTGATGTGGAATCACCTCTAGAAACCATTGCAAGTCCCCTGACAGGGAGCAGAAATTTTCTCTAGAGTGCTCAACTCACTCTAAAGGGACCTCTTGAGCAATTCATAAACCTACGCTCCTGAGGGGGAGAGAAATTGCAAGTGCCATGGCAACAGTGGAGCGCTGGTTACACAGAGCACAGGCCTCCCAGGGCCACCGCACTGTGGCCAGGATGCTATTCAGACACTGGAGAGCAGGAGAGGAGGCCGGGGGGAAGAGAGCAAGGGCCAGATGACAGCTGGGCGTGTGTGGGCGAAATGCTGTCCCCACTTCACACCAGATCATCCCTGCCAGGGCCCTGCTGCCCACTCTACAGAGAAGAAAACGGAGCCACAGGAAGGTTACGGGATGTAGACAGTGTCCTCAGCAGGTAAGAGCTGGATTCAGACCCCAGGGCTGGCTGGCCCGGCCACCCCATGGGCCTGTCTGTGTGCTCCCATCTAAGTCAGCTGCACAGGCTCCCCAGCTTTGCCTCCTCCACTGGCTTTTGTCATGCCCAGAGAAAACTGGCCTGGTCCTCTCCACCATCTCCTGCTGCCTCAGGCCTTCCCTTCCAGAGTCTCCTCCTCCTTCACTTGATTACCTCTCTGCTCAACTGTCACCTCCGTGAAGCATGCCCTGACCACAGTATCCAGACTAGCAGCTCCAGGAATTCTCTATCCCCTTTCTCTGCTTTGTTTTTTCCTTTACAGCTCTTATTTCTGTCCTGACATTAGACATCGATCATGTGTTTATGGTCGATCTCCCCACCAAAATATAAGTCTCAGGTCAGTAGAGCGCTGCTTGTCTTATTTTCTGAGAGAGCTCTTTGCAAACCTCTACTGGAGACACAGCGTTTGTCGTGTCCTGTGGCTGTGCAGGGTTGGGAGCCGGGGGCTGTGGTATTTTCTCTCATTTACATATCGCGCTCCTCTGGCTGCCAGTTAGCTCTTCGGAGCATGTAGCCCCAACCCCTGCTCCGGACTCCCAGCTTCTGAGCCAGTGCCTCCCCCTGATCCAGACTCCATGAGTGCTTTTGCTATTGTCTGAATTTGGGTGGGGCCCAGAGGCTGGAAGACCCCTCCCTCAGCGTGGCCTTGGAGTCCTGGCCAGGCCCAGGCCATCTCCTCATGCTTCCTCGCTTTGGCCAATCCTTGAGATTTCTCTGTCTCCCATCTCATGTAATTTTTCATTAGATGCTTCTTTGAAACACTGCAGCCTCTTCTAGTCTAAACTGGTCCAGAAAAGTGTTTTCCCTCATTTAAGAGGGTCAAGGGCTGGGTGTGGTAGCCCACACCTGTTAATCCCAGCACTTTGGGAGGCCAAGGCAGGTGGATCACACGAGGTTGGGAGTTCAAGACCAGCCTGACCGACATGGAGAAACCCCCGTCTCTACTAAAAATACAAAATTAGCTAGGCGTGGTGGTGCAAGCCTGTAATCCCAGCTATAGGAGGCTGAGGCAGGAGAATGGCTTGAACCCAGGAGGCAAGTGAACCAAGATCATGCCATCACACTCCAGCCTGGGCAGCAAGAGCAAAACTCCACTCAAAAAAAAAAAAAGAGTGTGGCGGTGGTGGTTAGAACGGGCCTGCCCCCAAGGACTGGGCATCCAGGACTGAACTCCAGAGCCCCCTGTCCCACCCTGAGCACACCAGAAGTGGGGAAGGCACACGACTGTGCAGGCAGCAGGTTAGATGGTGCTTAGAAAGCAAATCCAAAGGGAAGGAGAGAACAGAGAAAGAGGAAGGAGATGGTCCCTAAGGCTGGGAATCGTGACAACAGCCATTCCCAGGCAGCTGCAACCTCAGACAGGGACCCTTCTGAGGGGAGGTGCCCGCAGCTGGCCACAGGAGACCGCGTTCCCTAAAGCCATGTCCAGGTGGAGGCACCGGCTGTTCCTCACTCCACGGGCTCTCAGACCCAAATTTCTCCAATGAGAAATGCCTGCAAGGTTCCACTGCTAAGAAAAATAAAGCAGCAGAATTTTCCTACCTGGTAAGAACTTAGTTTTCTTTCTTTCTTTCTTTTCTTTCTCTTTCTTTTTTCTTTCTTCTTTCTTTCTTTCTTCTTTCTTTTCTTTCTTTCTTTTTTCTTTCTTCTTTCTTTTCTTTCTTTCTTTCTTCTTTCTTTTTCTTTCTTTTTCTCTTTTGAGATGGGGTCTCACTCTGTCGCTAAGGCTGGAGTGCAACGGCACCATCTCAGCTCACTGCAACCTCTGCCTCCTGGGTTCAATCAATTTTCCTGCCTCAGCCTCCATGCAACTGTGATTACAGATGCGTGCCACCATGCCCGGCTAATTTTTGTATTTTTAGTAGAGGCGGGGTCTTGCCATGTTGGCCAGGCTGGTCTCAAGCTGCTGACCTCAGGTGACCTGACCGCCTCGGCCTCTTAAAGTGCTGGGATTACAGGCGTGAGCCACCGTGCCTGGCTGAGAACTTAGTTCTCTATCATCCTGCAATTTCCTTACACAAACTTGGGGAGGGGCGCTTCGGGGCTGTTTGCTTGTGTTTTCAGGAAGCAACAGAAGAATTGGGCTGGCAGGAGCCCTGTGCTTCCCCAGCAGGAAGGGGTCAGAGGCCCCTCCGACCTGAACAAACACCTGGAGTTTTTGACACATGGACTGAGCCGGCCTCCGGCAGGCGGCTTCCTGCTCCTGGGAACAGGCGGAGCTTAAGTAATTAATCAGAGGCTGGGAGTGGTAGCTCATGCCTGTAATCCTAACACTTTGGGAAGCCGAGGTGGGAGGATCATGAGGTCAGGAGTTCAAGACCAGCCTGGCCAACATGGTGAAACCTGTCTCTGCTAAAAATACAAAAAGTAGCTGGACATGCTGGCACGTGCCCATAATCTCAGCTACTTGGAAGGCTGAGGCAGAACTGCTTGAACTGGCACCCAGGAGGCAGATTAGAGTGAGCTGAGATCGCACCACTGCATTCCAGTCTGGGTCACAGAGCAAAACATGGAAGGAAAGGAGGGAGGGAGGGAGGGGA
>CM052665.1:55766856-55802478 GCA_028533165.1 Leontopithecus rosalia
AGGAGGGAGGGATCAAAAAAAGCATGGCCACAGTTCCTTTCAGTAAAGAAGCACAAGCTCTTGCCTCTGAAACTCGCATTCATTCAGTCTATTTCTAAACAAATGTGACAGGCACTGTGGAAGTCACTCAAAATAAACAGGACCCAGCCCTCTTCTTTCCAAAGCTTGCTACTGAGTGGGAATGACAGGACCCGTGGATCTACGCTGTGAGGGACGACGGAGCTCAGGTCTGACGACAATTAGGGTTCCATGTCCTGTTTCTGGAAATGACATCATCAGTTTGCAGTTTCCTCCACCGCCAAGGCTGACTCAATTCGGAGTCAGGCCTGAGCAGAGGGGTCATTTGCCTTCTTGAATCAGCATCGACCCTGACTTAGAACCTGCAGCTGCTCACACAGTCACCTTGGGAACCTCCTGGAGGCCAGGAACACTGAGAAGAGACTCAGATGCCCACCACCCGCCCTGGGCCATCCTGAGAGGTCCACACAAACTCCCAGAGGCCGGGGACGCTGAGAAGAGACTCAGATGCCCACCACCCGCCCTGGGCCATCCTGAGAGGTCCACACAAGCTCCCGGAGGCCGGGGACGCTGAGAAGAGACTCAGATGCCTTCCACTCTCCCAGGGCCCACCTGTTGGGTTGGCTTCTCACAGGAGGTCATTTCCCACCAAGGAACTTTCGGCGGCAGGACAAATGGGATTCTTACAGAAACACCAGCGGGCTGGCGAGCTTCGAGTGCCTGCAGGAGGCTGAGGATCAACCTCCAGACTCCTGTGCCCAAAGGATCCAGGCCCCCAACTCACCCCAGCCTGGCCCGCTCAGGCCCTCTCCACTCCTCCACCCCTTGTTCCTCGGTCTTCCCAGCAAAGAACGCAGCCCTATAAACCACAAGGAGCTCAAGAGCTGGGGTCCTATCACACCTGAAGGGCCTCAAAGCCCCACCCAGGGTGCCTGTCAGTCACACTCAGACACTGGCTCCTAAGGAGTGGGCTGGGCCAGGGAGCCAGGCCACTGGAAAGAGGTGTGAACTGAAAACCTATCAGCACTCCACAAACCTGAATGAGCGAGAAGGTGGAAGATGAGTTACAGGTGTCCCCGCCTCCGCGTGAAGAGACATTAAACATCTTTAGGCCTGGCCGTGCAGAGGGGACAGGGAGGCCCCCACCTTAGAGCCCGTACTGGCGGCCAGAGCAGGCTGGCCCAGGCTGCTGAGCTGATGGCAGAACCCCGTGACCAGGTCAAGGTCATCCTGCTACTGAGCCATCTCCAGCTCATGCTGAGGAGGTCACGTGCTAGAGCAGAGCCCAGCCACCTCTGGGGCACATGGCCTTCCTGTGTGCATCTTGGGCCCCAGCTACAGTGCGCGCAGAAGACAAGAGAGTCACAGGCCCACAGCTAGGGACAGAGGTCTCCTGGGGTCTGCATGAGGCAGCACCTCTCCAGCTCAGAAGAGCCATTTTAGCTCAAGCGGGGCTGGGGGTGCTAAGTTGGCCTTTGGTATTGTTTTTAATGTTAACAAAGTCAGAGGCAGACAGCTTTGTACAGAAGGAGCGTGTTGCCTAAAGTCACTCACTGACGGAACGCTAGCCATCCACTGGGCTCCAGGTATTGGACCCGTCCCTGCCAGAGAGGCCCCCAGGAGCCTCCCTCGGTCCTTACCCTCAGCAAGTTTATTATAGAGTGGAGGACCAGCGCTGTTACTGTGAGCGGGGTGCAAGCCTTGGGGACAGCTGAGCGGCAGCCTCCTGGCTGAGGGATTTGCAGGCACACTCCCATCCTCCCAGTTAATCCCCAGCTTTTGGGCTACTCCTCGTCATCCTCATTTGATAAATGAAAAACCTGCAGCCTGGAGGGGAGACACAGGTTATCCAGGGCCACAGAGCAGGAACCACTGAGGCGCGCTGGGGGTCTCAGGGACCTGGGGAGGTCCTGGGTCTGCTCCAGGGATTCAAGGAAGACATGACTGTGTAGATGACGCCCTAACAAACCTTAAAGAATAAGGTGACGGAGGGGAAGAGAAACAGAGGGACAGACAGTCTTCTCCAGCGAAACAGTGTGCGAAGTCAGGAAAGTGACAGCAGAGTATCTGGTGCCTTCAGGAGAGGGGACAAAGGCTACAGGGATCAGACAACAGAGGCCTGGCATGCCACCCACCCAGCGGTCCTGGAAAAGCCCAGGCAGGCCACCCTGGGATGCCACAGGGGAGGCCATGAGAAGCTTACATGTGCTCCTGAGGGGGAGCATGGGAAGTCCAGGCATGCCACCCCGGGAGGCTAGTCCCTAATGAGGCCAAGCAGGGACATGACAGGGACAGATGAGCACAAGAGGAAGATCCCTGGGAAAGTGCACGAGGGAAGGATGGAAGGGGGAGGGGAAGCCAGAGACCACCCAGTGCACCAAGACAGAAGGCAAGGTGGCCCTGACCCACCAGCTTCCTACAAAGGCTCTTGCTGTCCACAACTGGGGAGTCAGGGCAGCCAGCAAACGCCCCCCACCGTGAAGTGCCACGACTCCACACCACAACCGCAAATGACAAGCACTTGCTCAGCCCCACTCTGCATCCACGTGGATGTGCTCTTTTCTATCCGGCCACTTCTGAGAAAGTGGGAGGATGCTGCTTTGTCCTGGTGAATTTTCCATCACTTTCACTTCCCCTTGCTCCGAGTTTATGGCAAAAATAACCTCACGGCTCAGACAAATTTCTTGGAAATTAAAAAAAAAAAAACAGAATCCTACCACTCTAAACACAACCACTTCATATCCCAAATAGTTTCAGCCCTCTGCTGGATTTCACAAAGCCTGCCGCTGGCGTGCGAGCTCGGTGGAGCGGGGCAGCTCTGTGCACCAGTGGGTGGCCAGGCCTGGCAGGTGGCATGCGCTCCACAAGCGGGCCATGGGCGCACATGGACAGGCAGCCAGCGTGCAAACGCCCTTGCCATCTCTGCAGTCACCAGACGTGGCGGAAGCCTCTCCCTCGGCCCCTGTCCCCTCATCACAGTCACCATCCCTAACACTCTCCTCTGTGAGCATGCCACAGTTTCCTTTCCCAATCTGGGAAGATCTAGGTCACTTCTTTCTTATTTTTTTTCATTTTAATTTTCTATTATAAATGACGCCTCCTTTCTGAGCTGACGAGAAACCCAGAATGCCTACTGGAAAAGTGGCACAGTTTTGATTACTTACACAGGGAAAGTTAAAGACAAGCCACAGACTTGTAGAAAAGAGTTGCCAAATACATAACAGCCAGTGGGTTACTATCCTTTACATAGAAGGAGCTTGCAAAAACCCATTAGCAGAAGATGTTAAAAGAGAAAACAGGGCAAAGAATATGAATTCGCTGGAGAGGCAGGTAATAGACAGAAACATTACTGTCTATGTGAGCTCAGTCACCAAGTTCCCCATCTTGGCTCTTGGAAGCCCTGGGCATGGCACCTTCAGAATCTCCTCCACCTCCAGCCTCCCTCCCTGTGACATGGGCAGAATCTCACACCCTGTCTGAAGTTTTCAGGCAGTTTTCTTATGCATACGTGAAACTTTTCTAGTACGCATGTGAACTCAGTCACCGAGTTCCCCAAAGACCCAAGGCCTGAGCCGAGGAGGCATTCGATTCCACCCGGGGTCCCCAACCTGGTCCCCAGCCTGCCTGGCAGAGGCTGAAGGCTTCCTTCATTTTTATCTTGATTCTGAGGATCCAACGTTCGAAGCATTCCCAGCGGCCAGGCCAGGAGCCAGGATGCAGGTTTACGAGAACAGGAGCCCGGGGGCTGATGTGGTGGGCACGGAGCAGCCGCCACTTCTGGAACCTTCCCCACTGAGGCTGTCCAGGACCAGGGAGCATGACTGCAGGCAGAGCCGGGGGAAGGAGGGCAGAGAATAGGCGCAAGGCCCACCTAGGAAACGGGCACAAATGAAGACCCCCACATCCTCCAACTTGGATGCGGAGTCAGCCATTCCTTACCACCTGCACAGGTGAGGTTTATGTGTCCACCTGGCCGGTCCAGGACACCCAATAGTTGGGAGGAGCCGTTTCTGGTCGGGGGAGGGGGGTTCCATGAGGTGCCTCTGATGAGACTCGTGTTTGCAGTGGTGGACTGTGGCCAGCAGATGCCCCGCGTGGGTGGAACCATGCAACCCCCTGAAGGCCAGAAGAGAATGAGAAGGAGGTGAAGGAGGAACTTGCCCATTTTTCTTTCCACCTGCCTGGCTGTCTGGGACACTGGTCTTCTCCTGTCCCGGGACTGGGTCCCCACCATCAGCTCCTGAGTGTCAGTCCTCAGGCGCGCTCTGGAGCCACACCGCCAGCTTCCCTGGGTCTCCGGCTGGCAGTCAGGCCGCTAGCTAGTGGGACTTCTCAGGCTCCATCATAGAGTGAGCCAACTCCTCACTATTGGTCTGCTTTTCTCAACGACCCCTACTCACACCCATCCAAGCCCCACCATGCCTTGCAAAGCCTTGCAAAGCTGACTTCAGCTGCTGCTCATTGGCCTCCCTGCCCTGCCCCTTCCGTGCACACTCCCCCAGCAGCAGCCAAGAGGATCCTGTGAAAACCAGGTCAGACCCCTCACGGCCCTCCTCTGCAATGCCTCCAGCAAGGCGTGCAGCAGGCGGAGTGACCGACCTGTCGTCACTGTGTGACCGACCACGCAGGGTTGCTCCGTCACCTCCCTGACCTCACAGCCCACTCCCTGCCTCCACTCCAGCCACGCGGCCTCCTGCCTTGAGGCTGCTCCTGCGCCATAAGCTCCTTCCCCTGAAAGACATGGGCTCCTTGCTCCTAACTCCCAGCGGTCTCTCCTGTGTGACCTTTTGACTGACCACTCTCTCTAAAGTTCCAACTCTCCTGCACTGCACATTCTGTATCCCTTCCCCGCAGGATGTTTCCTTTCTAGAGATGGAGTCTCACTATGGATTTTTCATCTTTGCCCTAATTTTTATCCAACACCCTACACATTCGATTTATTTATGCCATCGTGTCTGTCTCCCCTAGAGAATGCCAGCTGCTTCAGGCCAGGATCTCCGCTGATTCTGTTCACCACTGAATCCCCAGTGCCCAGAACAGCACCCGACACACAATAGTGGGACTGTTGATGAATGGAAGGCGGCACTACCCCGTGGGGGGTCTGGGAGAGGAACGAGTTCCTCTCTGGGCAGCCCTTGCCGCCTCATCCATCCAGTACCTATACAGCATTCCAGCCCAGCTCCTGAGAGTGCGAAATAATTACAGGAGCGATTATTCTTCTAAACGAAGAATCAGCCAGGCAGCATGAGGGGCCAGCCTGCACTGGTGCTGGATGCACTCAGAGTCCCAGGGCACGCCCTCCACCCTCCTGGGAAACTGGTCTGCAGAACCACACCCCATGGGTGGTAACTCTTCCTTCTGGGGCTCTTGGAGGAAGTGGTTACAGAAGACGAGGCCGATGACAATAAGGGATGGAGAGTGAGCACAAAGCCAACAAGCCATCTGCTGGTAAGAACTCCATGCCAGGCGGCACACGAGGCCCCAACAGCACGGTCTCTGGATTAGCCCAAACAGCGTCGGAACATTTGACAACAAATTGAAGTATTAACAATACTGCTCACTTGAACGAGCTGGGGACAATCTTCCCATAGCGAGTCAGGCAGCCCACTGCAACCACCCAGCTGGGCCCACCCCAAAGGCCTCCAGGCTGTCCCCTTCTTACCCCCTGTCATTTGAAAAGCAAAACGTGGTGCCCAAGCTCTGACACGGACTCCACTGGAGCTGTGGGCAGGGGGTGCCAGGGTGTCAGGCTGCCGAGTTCCAACCCGTGGTTCTTTGAGAGTGACCCCCCCCAGGAGAGCAGGTGGGGGGGACATAAAGTGACACGGGATGGACTGCCTGAAGGCTGAAGACCACCGCTTACCTTACCGGAAGATGTCACCCCCACAGACAGGCAGGGAGCTCTCACCTTCCCCAGGGCCCCAGCTGCCAGCAGGGCTCCAGATGGCCCCGGGGGTGTCTGTAAAGCCAGCCACAGTCCACCAGGTGGAGACCAGGCTAGCCCAGGGAAGGAGAGGAAATGACCACTGGCCCTGGCACTGGCTGGCCGTTTGGTGGGGGAGGGGGGAGGGAGGAGCCTATGTGCACCAGACTCTCCAACAAGCAGCACCCAGACGCTCAACAGATGGAAAGCAGTGGCTTGGAACTCACTTCCAAGAAACAAAGCACATGCTCCCGCTGGCTTCGACACTTGCTTCCAAAGGCGACCAGGGCCAGGACCACGGCCTCTGAGCCTCCTCCCCAGCCCCCAACCCCATTCCCACTGGAGGCGCCCGGGAGAACGCGGGGCTGCTCAGGCAGCCCCTTCTGTGCTCCGCCGATCCAGAGGACGCCCGCGGTCCCCCTCCCCTCCCGCCTTTCCCACACTCCCTGTGGCAATTCGCAAAAGGGGGGAGGGGACGAACATGCCGAATCCAGCAGAGAGCTTGTGGCTGGGTAATCCTCGGTCCGGCCCCAACCAGGACAGAAATAAAATCGCCATTTCAGCTCCGGCGCAGCTGGAGGAGGCTGACGCCCCCTAGTTAGGGGAAGGCTGTGGGTGAACCAGAAGGAACTTTTCCCGTTTTCTATTCAAATGAAAGGAGGGTGGCGGTCGCAGCAGGGCGAGAGGAGGGAGGGGAGTCTTCCCGGCGGGGCTGGGGGGTCCACACTCAGCTCAGCCCTGAGCTGGCTCAGGAGGCACTGGCCGCGTGGGGAGGCGGCGGCTCCGGGCCGAAGGGGTCTCCCGGGGGTCGGCACCGCCGTCCAGGGCGCAGCAGGAGACGGGCGGCCGATCGGGGGCTGGAGTCACGGGAAGAGGAAGGAGGGGGAAGGGAGGTGAAAGGAGTGAGAGGAGGGGAGAGAGGAGACCGGGAGGGAGCGGAGGGAGGGGGAGGGGAGGAGGAGGGAAGGGGGGTAGGGGGGTAGGGGGGGAGGAGGGGCGGGCGGCGGGAGGAGGAGCGCGCGAGCCGCAGCCCGAGCCGGAGCCGGAGCGCGAGCCGAGCGGAGGAGGAGACCCTGCGGCGCGCGGCGGCGGCTCCCGGCGGCCCGGGGCCCGGTGGCTGCGCGGCTCTGGTTGGCTGAGCGCCGCGGGCAGCCCCCCGCCCACCCCTCCCCGGCTCCCCTCCCCCGCCTCCCGCGGCTCCTGGCGTCGGGAAAGTACAGTAAAAGTCCAGGCGCAGCCGCCGCGCTCAGGATGGGCTCCGGCTCCTCCAGCTACCGGCCCAAGGCCATCTACCTGGACATCGACGGGCGCATCCAGAAGGTAGCCCCTCCCCACCTCCGGGCCGGGCGCGGCGGGCGGGACTGTCGGTGCGTCTGCGGGTCCCGGCTGCGGCCTCCGTGCGCTCCGCCGGCGCCGGCTCCGCGTGGAAAGGGCGACTCGCCGTTGGGGTCCCCACGCGCCGGCTCCGCGCGGAAAGGGGCGACTCGCGGGGGGTGGGGGTGGGCGGACGGAGTAGCTTTTCTATTTCACCGGCAGAGCTTTTGTTTTAGAAATCTGATTAGGCTGAGTTTTTACGGTCAAAGGCTGGCACCTGAAGCCTTTAATTTCCGGCGGCTCGGCCCGCCGGGCAGCTCCTGGGTCGCGGTCCGCCGAGGGGGCCGAGCCGCCGCTTCCTGTGGCGCGGGGGCAGGTGCGGGGGGCGCCGACACAGAGGGGGCTGCTCCTCCGCAGGTGGGTAGCTCCGACTCCAGAAGGGGGACTCCGGGCCTTCGCACCTCCCGGCCCCGCGGAGAGCCTGGGGGGCTGCGGGTCGGGCTCTGTCCTCCCGCGGGGAGATAGGAAGTCCCGCGAATGTCCGGGGTTCCCAACGAGCTTGAGTTACATGGGAGAGGGCTTCAGAACAGACCCCCTTTGTTCGTGGCCCCCCTCTGACTGGCAGAGAGTGACAATGAGCGCGCCGGCTTGGAAGGGGCTCTCATTGGCTCCCCCTAAAGTCCCTAGGGAAAAGCCATTGTTAGGAAATCCCTCAAACCTCAGCTGGACGGTTCAGGAAGCCGTGCTGCTACCCTTCCGCCCACGGAGTACCCCACTGAAGGAGGCCGGGGAGAGACACCCCAGCCAGGCGCACAGCAGGTGCCGGCCAGGCTTCGGTCTCTCCTGTTCCCAGATGTGCACTTGGCCAGCTTAATCAGCAGATTCAAGCCCACAAGCCACCCTTACCCTGTGCCCAGCTCCATCCCGGGAAATGGAAAGAACAGCCCTCCCCCACTGCTTTGAGAGATTCAGATAACCGGGAGGAGGAAGCCTCTTCAAGGACAGGTGGTCACCCCCTGATTTCATCAGTGCTGGGCAGCGGGGCAGCGGCAGGCGCACGACTACACCCAGGTCCCCGACTCCAGGACCAGGCGTCTGCAATTGCATGGGACTGTCACAGCCTCCCTTCTCCCCGAAGGAAGGAGTGACCCTCCCTTGAACATGTCACAGCTCCAGCATGTACACACACGCTCCAGTGCTTACACACTCACACTCGGGCACACACACAAATGCATACACACCACACGCTCCAGTGCTCACACACCCACTCACACACGCGCACTCAGGCACACACACAGATGCATACACACGTGCACATGAGCACATAGACATGCACACCACATATGCACATGCACACACACATTTTCTGCCCAACAGATGAGAATGTATCAAAGACCTGCCTTGAAAAAACTCGTTTTAAAGTGAGTTGTCACTAGCTCAACAGCAGCTGGTCCTTCCTAAGAACTTCCCAAATGTGTCCCACCGGCGACTCTCTCGAAAGGAAAGCGGGTGAAAAGTGGAGGAGAGCTTCAGGAGGCGCAGGAGGAGGACACTGGGCGTGGCAGGCTGGGCTGTAACTGTGGCCAGGGTAGCTTGACGAAGTGGACACGCTGAGGTTGGGGTGACCTCCAGGAACGCGGCCTGCAGGTGGGCCCTGGGAAGACGTGGCGTGTGGCACCTGTGCCTGGGGTTGACTGCCAGCCTCACCGCTTCCTGTAACCACAGGCAAGCCCCTTGGCTCCCCGAACTGGCATCCTCGTCTGCAAAGAAGGGATAATAAAATCTGCTTTCTAGACTGGAATGAGAAGGGAATGAGCAAATGTAAACACTGCCTGGAACACAGCGGAACACAATGTGCATGATTCTCCCCTCAGTTCCTTCCACAAACGTCCTTTCCCGGTGCAGACAGGGAGGCGTCAGATGGGTCTCGAAGCCCCCCATCTCCATGAGGTCTGTTGCTTACTCCTGAGCTGCCCCCACCCTCTGCCCCTTGCTGTGACCCCCCTCGGCAGCTCCTAGCTGGACTGTGAGCCCCAGCTAAAGCCAAGTTGTTTGCCCAGGCACGTGCTGGGGCATGGTAACTTCTGCTCGCCTCCCGGGCTGCACACCCAGCAGCGCTGTCGCTGGAGAGAGCACTTTCAGTGCCGCTGCCATCAGCCGCCATTCCCTCTCTTAAAGTACCAGGCACTGGGTAAATCCTGCAGTTTCCAGCATGAACCTGTCTCCCTGCCATCCGCCCCATCTCTCCATCAAATGTCTTGGAAACAAACCCGTATTGCTACCTAGTAGGGGCCCTGAGGGCGCTGGGTGCGGGAGATGAGGATGTGTTGCTTCTGTCACTTTGCTTCCGCGTCATCCGGCCATGAGTCCTGGAGACAGGTACGTTGGCTCCTTCATTATCTCTGCTCTTTGTCCCTCTGGTTACCTAACCCCCTGGCCATCTCACTTTGCCCCTGAGGCTGCAGAGATGGGGAGGAAGGAGGGAACATTCAAAATGGGATTCTGCCAAGTTCTCTGCTCTGGCAAAGCTCCCAGTTGATGACCTGAAGTTGTCTGAGGGAGGCCCCGGGCGGCAAGTGCTGGCATCTCCTGGCTGGGCCTTACCTGTGCAGGTGACCCTGCAGACATCCAGGCGATTCAGAGGAACCGCTGCAGCCACTTGGCAGCCAGGTCAATGCTGTTTTTCAGATGACAAAAACTGCAGACACACACAGGTGTCACATCACCTGCCCAGAGTTACACAGTGGGGGACGGTAGCAGAAACTTGGGGGACTCTGTCTTCCCTCCTCGCTCGGGGGTTTTCCTTCAGAGGTCGTGCGAGGAAGCTGGGGTTTGAAGTGAGTCGGAGGCTGCCTCCTGAGCCCCACACGACAGCAGGACTCCAAGGTGGCTGAAAGCTTGTGCCCCAGGGTCCAAATGAGGTCCTGTTTTCCGGGCTCACTTATCTCGAGAACCTTGGGTCAGTTACCTCACTCTCTACCCCTGTGTTGCTGTGCTAAGACTTAAATGGGTTAAGGCAGATTGCCTGGTCAATGAGCCACCCGTGTTTATTGTGCATCTACTATGTGCTGAGTGCTGGGGTCCAGAGTGAATGGGAATGGGAGGGAAACCACAAATGATAAACAGCAGCAGATGCTGCAGGCTGGGCAGGCCACCCCCGTGTGGGGCCTGATGAACAGGTTTTTTTTCCTGATGATCGGCTTTGTGGGGAAGGAGCCGTTTGTGCAGAACTGTGGCCGTGAGAGTGGCCTAGTGAAAAGCTGCTGAAGGGCTGGGGACGGCAGTCCTGCACAGGCCTGTCCCCATCGTCTGCTCCCCAGCTTGCCAGGGTGCACAGATCAGGACTTGGCACGTCCCCAGCACCAGGTGAAGCCCTCCTCTTGCCCCCCTCCCTGCGTCCAGAGCCTGGGGTGGCCTGTTGAAGGAGGCAGGTGGGAGCCCGTGTCCCAAACCTAGAGTGCTTCGGAAAGGACCTAGAGGCCTTGCTTCAGAAAGACTGTCCTCTAGAAGCTGAGCTCCTCATCTTTGCCCAGAGGGCTTGTTTGTTCCTTTCCTCAGCTTCCACAGCCTGGGGGTCCCCTGGCTGCAGGATCTGCTCCTTTCTTCTGCCTGTAGAGGAAGGGCTTGCTCAGCTGAGCCACACATGGGCTTACGGGAACGATGCACTCAGCAGGGGGCTGGAGGGTCCCACCCAGTGGCGCATCCAGGCTTGGGCTTGCCAGTCTTCCGAGTGGGGCAAGAGAGAGGCCAGTGGCACCCCTGGGACTGGCTGTGGTGAGGAGCCACATCTGGGCGAGATGAATGCCCCGGGGCCTCTGGGTGCCACTGCCCTGGCCTGGCGGACCCCTCAGGACTCTTGCAGTCTGTGTAGCCTCCCTGGCTCCTCTGGACGGCGTTCCTCTCCCGGCCTTGCTCTGCAGCGGGAACCCAGGTCTGAATGCTCTGCAGCAGCTTGAGTTTTCCGGGCTGTTTCTCCTGTAAACCTGGGAGGCTAATGCGCAGAGCACAAAGGGAGGAGCAGCACTAGAAAGCGTGAAGTTGGCGCCCAGTTCTTAATAGTTTCCCACCCACTGGGGCTCGCCCCCAGACCTGTGCCTGCCCCTGCCCCACCTGCGCCTGCCCCTACCCCACCTATGCCTGCCCCTGCCCCACCTGCGCCTGCCCCTTCACCTGCTGGAGCCCAGGGCTGCGTGCCCTCGGCAGCTGGTGGGGCCTGGTGGGGTCTGCCCGGGCCTTCTCACGATGCTTCCACCCAGCCTCATGCTGGCACCCGAGGCCAGCAGCCTCCTCCGGCCCCAGAGCTGTTCTTCTTTGGCTCAGGCGTCCCCGCTCTGCTTGGAGTTCAGGCCTCTGCACCCTGCTGAGGTGGTCTCTGGTCCTGGCACAAAGGAATCTCCCTCCCTGCTGCCTGCTTCTGCTGACCTGTCCTGTTCAGGCCCCGCCATCCCCCAGGGCCTTCATGCCCCTCTGCCTTCATTTCTTGCTTACAGAAGCATGAGCTAGTGTCTCCTCTGGCTCCTCAGGGGACAGGAGAGTGGGCCTGCCCCAGCCTTGTCGGCACGGTGGGGTCAGCATGGTGGGCTCTTAAGCCCCATCTGGCTCCTGCATGCCTTTCCCCTCTCCTGCCCCTGGCGTGGTCAAATGCAAACCTCCTTTATTTTAGAAGGCATGGCCTGCTCAGCCGACACGCCGCAGCGCCCTCTCCTCTGGCCGCAGGCATCTCTGCCCCCACTTGCAGGGCTGCGTACCCCGGCTGCACTGACCCCTCCCCGGCTTTCTCAGCGCCAGCACCACTGTCAACACCCTCCTTTCCACGTGGACGCTGGCTCTCCTCCGCCATCCTCTCCACGGCCAGCCTGTCATCTGCCTGTGACATCTTTGTAACTTTTGATGTTTACATTGATATAAAATGGTACCGTAAGTTCGCTGAACCGAGAAAAGCTGGAGGAAGGGGTCACCCACACCCTTCTGGGGTTTCCAGTGTATGGATGGAGGGGGTGGCAGCAGTGGTGGGGGACAGGGAGCAATGAAAGTTGCTGGCCTTATCGCTGTCCTGACCCCAGGCCGGGGACACCTGTCTCCACCTGAATTGAAGCCAGGCTGCGAAAAGCAGTAAGAGCCCTCGGCTTCTGGCTCCTTCTTCAGGCAGCCCTCAGTCGTGAAGTGTCTGACCACGAGGGCTACGGCAGGTGCCGTCTCAGAGAGGGCACGGGAAACTGCGTTCTTCCAGGTTTTAGCCCAGGGACGCCAAGAGGTCAGGGAGCTGCCGGCCTCCCCACTCCTCACCATTGGCGTGGTATGAATTCCCCTTTCACCTGACATTTCCAATGTCCAGAGGTCCAGGAGGGGACAGCTAGAGGCCAGAAGCCCGCCTGACGCCATTGGGAAATGACCGTGAGTGGCCTGGAAACCTCTCAGACTGAATCAATGCTGCCAACCTGGGAAGCCGGGAGCACTGGTCCAATGAGTGGTGGGGACATGGTGCAGGGACCGACAGCCTCGCCTCACCTGCCTCCGGCCGGCCGGGAGGACTGGGCAAAGTCACTTTCTCCCCGAGGCAGTGGGAGCCCACTGTGCAGGCCACGCTGAGCAATGGGGTGACGTGTCCAGGTCTGGGCATGTGGGGAGGCTGGGGAATGCCACCCTGGCCCTCAGGCCTGGGCGCTGCACAGCCTCACGACGCTTCTGTCACCCTGGACCCACCCGCCTGGAAGACTCTGGAAGCAGCAGTGGCAGCACCTTCCTGTCACTTGTCACTCTCCTGAGTCCATGTGACCAGGAACCACAGGCAACCATGAAGAGGGAGCCAGAGCCACAGGCCCCAGCAGCCCGGGTCCCACAGCCCGCACCCAGAGCCACAGGCCCCAGCAGCCCGGGTCCCACAGCCCGCACCCAGAGCCACAGGCCCCAGGAGCCCGGGTCCCACAGCCCGCACCTTCATCTTTAAGCCAGCCTTTCTGGAGCTCAGTGTGGGTGGAGGGGTTGTCTGCCCTTAGAAATGGGCAGAAGACAGCTCTCGTTGTCAGGGAGGTAAATTCAGCACAGAGGAAGGGCACGCTGTCCCCGTCAGATGCCTCAGATGAACTGACATGCAAATGAGATATGAAACGGGGACGCGCCGTGCTGCCGATCTCAGTGCAGCAGCAACCGGGACACCTCGGGCACAGGCTAGGCAGGGAGGAGGCAGGGGCTGGGCAGGGAGGAGGCAGGGGCCCGGCAGGGAGGAGGCAGGAATGGGCCCCAGGCGGCCAGTACTTCCTGAGAGTCTGGGTCCTGCAGCCCAGTCCTGGGCTTGCTTCCCAGGGGATGGTGGGCAACCCTGAACCTTCTCCCATCCAATCACCTGCTCCCCTGGGTGCACGTGACCCAGCAAGCCTCACTCCTGGGAAATTTCTGAAGGTCCTGGGCAAGAAGGGCCCAGAGAGCCCCCCAGAGACCAGACAGCACAAACTGCCAGCTGGGCCTGCCCCAGGCAAAGCGTGCCTGTCCTCCTTGGCTTTCTCCCCAGGCAGACCCACTCTGAGCACAGGATCCCTCCAGCCTCCCAGGGCCCACAGGGACAGCTCGAAGAGAAGGCGGTCTGCAAGTTAGTGCCTGGCTTGCAGTGGTTGAGACTGAGGCCGCCGTTGGGTGTCTGCATTTCCAGGGGTACAAATCTTTTTGAGAAGAAAGTGTTCTAAGAAAGTGCACAGGTGGGGGAGGAAAGGCCACGCTCTGGTGGAGTGTCCACTGCTCTGGTGACGACGGAGGGGGAGGAAAGGCCACACTCTGGGTGGAGTATCCACTGCTCTGGTGACGATGGAGTGGGAGGAAAGGCCACACTCTGGGTGGAGTGTCCACTGCTCTGGTGACGATGGAGGGGGAGGAAAGGCCACACTCTGGGTGGAGTGTCCACTGCTCTGTTGACGACAGGTGGGGGAGGAAAGGCCACACTCTGGTGGAGTATCCACTGCTCTGGTGACGACAGGTGGGGGAGGAACGGCCACACTCTGGTGGAGTGTCCACTGCTCTGGTGACGACAGGTGGGGGAGGAACGGCCACACTCTGGTGGATTGTCCACTGCTCTGGTGACGACGGAGGGGGAGGAAAGGCCATGCTCTGGGTGGAGTGTCCACTGTTCTGGTGACAGCGTACCAGAACTCAGGAATCACCACTAAGGAATTAGCCAGGAACCAAATGCCAAACGCCACCTGTTCCCCAAACACTCTTGGATTTTTTTTTTTTAAAAAAAAAGATTAAATAGTTAAGAAAAAATTAAGTACACATCCAAGAGTCCACCTGCAGAAGTCGGAAGAGCACATGCCTCTATTCCTGGTACCTCAGGCACAGTCATGCTGTGGGCACCAGAGGTGCCCGGTGCACTCAGCCACCCGGGGTGGGGGGGCTCCCAACATTTTCAAGCTCAAAAAGAAGTATTTTCTTTCCTTTTTTTTTTTGAGACGGAGTTTCGCTCTTGTTACCCAGGCTGGAGTGCAATGGCGCGATCTCGGCTCACCACAACCTCCACCTCCTGGGTTCAGGCAGTTCTCCTGCCTCAGCCTCCCGAGTAGCTGGGATTACAGGCACGCGCCACCATGCCCAGCTAATATTTTGTATTTTGAGTAGAGACGAGATTTCACCATGTTGACCAGGATGGTCTCGATCTCTTGACCTCGTGATCCACCTGCCTCAGCCTCCCAAAGTGCTGGGATTACAGGCTTGAGCCACCGCGCCCGGCAAGAAGTATTTTCACTTGAGGGTGCAACTCATTTGTCTCAACACCACCCGACTGCGTGTCTCCCCCTTGCCCTGATCACATCTCCCCAATCCCAAAGCTGGTCACACAACGGGAGAATTGGCCCTGAATAGAAACTCCCAGTACCCCTGAAAACTCAGTCTAGAAACAACTAAATGAACCGCCAGAACGTTTTATTCCGTTTGCTTTATATTCTCTGCCGATTTTTTTTCTATTTTAAATTGTGGTGAAATACATCTAGCACGAAATTGACCACTTTAACCATTTCTAAGTGCATAGTTCGGGGGGTTAAGTCCGTTCACCCGACTGTGCAGCTGTCACCACCGTCCGCCTTCGGAACCTTCCGTTTTCCCAGACTGAAAGTCTGTCCCCAGTAAACGCTTCCTCCCCGTCCCCTTCCCCCAGCCGCCGCCGCCCACTGTTCATTCCACTTTCTGTCTCCGTGAAACTGATGACTGTGGGGACCTCACAGCAATGGTATCAGGATGGGCCTTCCGTGCCGGCCAGCGTTCACTCACATCCTGTTCTCAGGTGCATCCACGCTGTAGCACGCGCCAGAATGTCCTGCCTTTTTAAGGCTGAACGATATTCCACTGTGTGGATGGAGCATGTTTTAGGAATCCATGGAACTGCCTGTTTTTAAAGCCTCAGTCATTTCCATTCTTAGTTCCTCCGTTTGCAAAGGGCCGGCCTGTTGCAATGGGTTTATTGTTGCGTCTTCTGAAAAACTTTGTGAGTTCATGGAGCCCTCCCCACATCCTGAGTCCTGGCTGTGCTGCCCTGTGAAGCCGTGTGCACGTCTGGTGGTGTGCAGCCTGTGATGTGTCGCCGCAGAGGGCACGGCTGCCCAGGGAAGACAGACACACCGAGTTCCGCTCCGTGGAGCTCAGCGACCAGCTGTGGAGCGCAGACGAGCCAATTGTCATTTGACTGCCCTGGAACCTAGCTGCTGTGTGGCCTCCCCAGGGAAGTCACTCACCCTCTCTGTGCCTCAGCATCTCTGTCTATGACGTGGGAGGAAGCTTTCGGAAGATTAAGTGCGCAAATACCTGTCAAATGCTAGAACACGCTGGCACTTGGTAAATGCTATATAAATGCTGTCATTTTTATTTATTATTTATACATGTCATAGATTTAAGGCAGTCTAATCGCAGTGCCTGGTTGAGAGAGACCTGGGCCCCACACTCACAGGTTGTCAAGTGGCCTCTGTGCCTCTCACCGTTGTCCCCAGCACAGGAGCAGGCCAGGTGTGCAGGAACGGCCAGCTGTCAGGAACTCTGCTTCCCAGGGTAACTCCCAGCGCACCCTCCTCCCAGAAACGGAAGGGCAGTGTCTCCAATTTCCCCTCCAGCTGTTTCAGATGGATGGAGCTCTGTGGTTCACACACACATATACATGCACAAGCACATAACTCACGTGCACACACATGCACATCACACACATACACCACACACAAGCACAGTATGAAGATGACAGAGGAGTCAGCAGAACCCTGGTGGTTCCAGGAGTTGAGCAGGGACAACGCAGGCAGCCACACAGCTGGGAGGAAGGGCAGCAGGCACCCTTCGCAGAGTCACAGTGGGTCCGCCTCCTGCACCTGCCCAAAGGGTGAAGCCCCTTATCTTGTTTCCTGATGTGATGAGGTTCGAAGTGGCTGAGCTTGGAGGGTATGGGCTGAGCCCACAGCAGGCAGGGCTGGTAGTACCCCCCATCTTCCCGCCCTCTCCTGTCACACAGCTCGACTCTCAGGGATGGGGTGCCACTGTGATATGCTGTCACCTGCAGCAGCATGTCCTTGAGCCAGGCCGAGACTGGCACTATGTGACCAGCCTGCTCCACTGTCCCTGGTTCCTGTGCTATACTGCACGTTGAGGCACCATAGAAGCGTGCCAGGCTCCATCCTATTTCTTCCAGCTGATCTTCCGCCCAGCACCACCCCTCTTAGACCTTTCTCTACAGCCCAGGCCTCTCCAGCATTCAGGACTCTAGAGCCTCCCAGGTGCTGACGGCTGAGTTGATTAGCTGCAAGCCAGGCCACCCAGCATGCTCCAGGTCCTTGCTGGGATGTGGGGTTTCTGATTCCCCCTCAGTCCCTGTGGTAAGTCCACCATGTGTACTCAGACGATGGATCAGGGAGCCCCCAGAGAATGGTCCCAGGGCAGAGTCAGGTCCAGATGCCAAAGGTGCTTCTTGAGGCATCTCCGGCTCGCACCTGCCCCTCCGTCCGGAGTGCCAGGCTTGGCTTCTGGAAGAGAAAGCTGGGGGTTTGGTGACTCCAGCCAACTGCTGTGAGCCCGAGGCATCAAACTAAAAATAGCGAGTCCAAGAGGGAGTCTTTGTGTTCAGCTCAGTGGGCAATGGTGCCTCAATTCGCAGCATGACACAGGGCTGATGACATGGGGCATGCTGGTCACAAAGTGCCGGTCTCAGGCTGGCACAGGGACATGCCACCTGCAGGTGAGGGCACATCACAGTGGCACCTGCCCCTGACGGTGCCACTGCATTGAGGAGGAGCCCAGACCCAGGGAGGCACTTGGCAGCAGATGAGGCAGGAGGCCAGTGAGGGGTTCTGCCTGCCTTCTGGGCTGGCCTCTGCATGGACGCAGAGCAGGAAGGGCGTAAAGGTGACCCTGGCCATCAAAGCTGGCCTGGAGTCAACCTGGACCAGCACGAGGCCCAGTGCCAGCACTCAGAGACATTTCCTTTCTGGCAGGAAAACCACATTTCATTTTCTAATGAAATTCCAAGGCAATCAAAAGGAAAGGAAAGAGGAGGGAAAGGAAGGAAGGGAGGGAGGGGATTCCATTCCCGTCCGAATGGAAGCCCCCCCATCACCAGCTCCACTCACCATCTGTTCTCTGATGTGTCCTATTTGGGTACACAGAGCCGCACCGGCCTTGCAAGAGCCCCAGGTTCCTCTTGACTCCCACCTGCCTACACTGTCACCACGTCCTGCCATTGACCTCCATCCATCCCCTCCTGATCACTGCTGTGAGCTGAACTGTGTCTTCCAAAAAGATGGGCTCCCGTCCTAACCTCTGGTACCTGCCAACGTCCCCGTTAATTGGAAATAGGGTCTTTGCAGACATAATCACATCAAGACGAGGTCGTGCTGCATTGGAGTGGGCCTGAAGCCCACACGCCTGCCGTCCTTCTAAGGAGAGGGAAATGCAGACACACATTTGTCAGTGGAAATGAGAAGGGAAGACGTAGAGAAGAATCAGGCCGTGTGAAGACAGACTCAGACACCAGAGTGATGCGTGTACAAGCCAGGCACTGCAGGTGGCCCTTAGAAGCTGGGAGAGGCAAGGCTCCTCCCTGGAGTCCTGGGAAGGAGCCGGCCCCACCCAGGGGTGGCCCTTAGAAGCTGGGAGAGGCAAGACTCCTCCCTGGAGCCCTGAGAAGGAGCCGGCCCCGCCCACACACTGGGCTCAGGCTGCAGCCCTCTAGAGCCATGAGAGATAACCCTCTGTGGTTTCATGTCACCCAGTTTGTGGTCTTTGTTATGGCAGCCCCAAGACACTTGGAGAGTCACCTTGTCGACCCCCATTCTGGCCCTCTGAGGGACTGGTTGGCTCTTAGAAGACCCTTCAACCTGCCCTCTGTTCCTCCTCCTCCACCCAGCGACGCCTGGCTACACCCTGCCCAAGTGAGCTCATCAAAGCCCACAGGGACCCCCCCATCATGTCACCTGGGCTCCTATGGGCCAGCAGTGTCGGGACCTGGACATCTGGCTCCAGCCTCGTGGGGACCTGACCTGCTCTGCCCTGACAGCTCCCAGCCTTTCCTGCGCCCCCTGGCCCTTGCTGAATGTCCCCTCTCCTAGGAAGCCGGCTGTGTCACATGCAGGTGCCTCTCTACACTGTAATAACACCTCACCTGGCACACTGGGATCAGCCCGGGATCAAGTCACTCACTTTCCAGTCCCCCCTGCCCAGAGACTGGCCCGAAGTGGGACGGAGTAACAGCTGCCCGATAATGAACAATGGATGCAAGCAGCTCCCCCGTGAGAGGGCACTGCGCGGCTGGGCCAGGGGCGAAGCTTGTCCCGCGTGTCTCCACCATCTGTCCCTCAAGCGCCTGATGCAGCCCTGGCACCTCTGCCCAGTGAGGCCCCGCGAGGTTTCCGAGAAACAGCGGGCTGGGGAGACAGTGTGGACCGTGAGAACGGAGTCTCGAGCACAGCAACCGCTGCCTTCCTGGGGTCCGAAGAACAAGCTCCCCTTCCCCAACGGCCTCTGGGGTCTGACATCTAGAGTTTTTATCCAAGGGGAAAGCAGCCCTGGGTGGGGGCGTGGCCGTCAGCGCAGAGGGTGTGGCCACGACACAGTGATCCTCTGTACAGTGGGCGTGGTCACTGCAAAAGGGCATGGCTACAGCAGGAAGGGCGTGGCCATCAGCTCCAGAAGGCCTTTTTTGGTGTCCTTGGACTTGGGTTCTTGTCCACGAGGATGTCAGCTGCAGCTGCCAGTGGCAGGCTGGCACCAAAGCACTTCTGAAGTCTCCCCACAGCCTAAGTGTGAGGCTGCAGGGAAGGAGTGAGGGTGGCTGGCTGTCTTCTGATGAGCGTCTGACTCAGCAGCTGGGACCCAGCAAGAGCGCAGAGCAGGAACTGAAGGCGCAGAGACCCGGCCCGCAGCTCTGTGGTCTCCGCTCTGTAAGGGCTGCACTCGGCCGCGTGCATCGGCGTCACAGAGGACCACGGGCCTGGTGGCCTCCACAGCAGACACCAAGGCCCTCGTGGTCTGAAGGTCGAATTCCCAGGTCAGGCTGGAGCGGGGCCGGTTCCTGCGGTCTCTCCTGGCTGGCGCCTCCTTCCCGGCCCTCGCAGGGCCAGGCCTCTCCGTGTCTGTGTCCTCAGCTCTGCATTTACAAGGGCATCCCATTTCAAAGGCCCTATCTCCAAATAAGGCCATATTGTGAAGCGCCGGGGTTCTGCACTACAACATGAATTTTGAGGAGACACAGTTTCTTCCACAGCACCGCCTTTGAGAAGCAGAAGTGACCGTCACCTTCTCCATCTTCTGGCCTTTGGAACCCTAATGTGGGAGAGCAGGAAGGGCCCAGAAGACATCGCGTCACCAAGGAGAGCACTGCTGCCCAAAAGGTTGAAAGGCAGCCCAAGGGCCCATGCCTGGCAACGGCTGACTCGCCTTCGCGGGCTCCAGGCTGTCCCCACTCCCCCACCTTCCCAGCCTGTCAGGGCACCTGGCCCCATCTGCCCTCTCGCGTCCTGTACTTTGCTTTGCTTCTTTGTCCCCCAGCCAGGGGTGAAGGGCCACGCTGGGGAAACAGCAGACAACACCAACAGGCTTTGCAGCCTGACCAATCACATGACCAGTTTGAGGAGGGTGGATGGAGAGGTCCCCAAAATCACAGTGAGGAAGTCGGATGAGGAGTCCCTGAAACTTCTAGCAGCCCAAAGCCTGTCCGTTCAGACACCACATCCATAGAAAATGGAGAGACGCAATACTGATTTTCAAAAGGGAGAAGTACCTGAGTAAGTGCAGACCAGGGGAGAGGGTGCCGACGTGGCCACAGTGCTTCAGCTGCTCCACTTGATGGACAGGGCACAAGTTTTTTAAAGGGGGACTGAAAGAGAGTTTTGAATAGAAACAGGCCCCTCCCTCCCTGTGGCCCACCCACTCTATCTGTTTGTTTTGTTCTCTTGAAACCAAGGAAGAGAGAGGTGAGGATGCAGGGAAGCTGAGCCAGGAAGAATGAAGAACTCCACCTGCTGCTCACATGGTCTCAGTACTTGCAGGTTTTTGGATTTTATGCAAGTTCAGATCACAGCAGGTGCCTGGCAAGGGCCAGACATTACCTTTATTCCAAAAGCCTTGCGGGGTTCTCAGAAGGGCTGGCAAGCCCCACTTCCCCAGAACCCTGGGGCACCAAGTTACCTCCTCCCCACCCCCTTCTGTGTGGTCCAGGACTTGTGCCCTGTTCCAACCCTGACTGGGAGCACCGTGGCCCTTCTCAAGGGAACCACCGCAAGACATGCGTTTCTGCTTGATGAACAGCCCTTTCCCCCTGCAGTGCTGGTGGACTCTGCCCTCCGCTATCCCATTTCTACTTGGAAATGATGATGATGGAATGGGCGATGCTGGCTTAGCAGGTCATCCAAGCTCTCTGGGTGGAAGTTGGGGGAAGGGCACACAGAAAGGATTCCACTCCCGCCCGCCTCCCGCTCTTCCCTGCCTCCCCCGCTGGGCTGTCCCTTCCCCACGGCTTCCTCTAAATCTTTTCACCCATGCCCAGCCGCACCATTCTCACATACTGCCTTGAAACTGGGCTGGACGGGGCTGCGTGCTGAGAGAAAGTCCTCTCCCCCAGTGATCCTCCAGAGGGGCTGCCGCCCAGGGCCCCCAGCACCTCCTACCCGCCCTCCCCATTCCTGCCATCCCCAGAGTCCAGGGAGCCTGGATTCCAGGGAACAGTTGCATTGGCACCCACACAGAGTCATGATAGAGTAGAGACAGACAGAGGCCCTGGGAGAAGTGAACATGAATTATCGAGACGAGGTGAGGCCCCGGAGAGCAGGTGGCCGAAAGCTCATGTTCACACAGTGAGAGTTGCCTCTTGCTTGAACTGAGTCTCCAGGAGTCAAGCGGACTGTAACCGGCAAGAGGCCTTCGAAATGCCCCGGTGAGAGTCCGTGAGCGGAGCTCCGTCTCAGCACATTTCTTCTTCTTCTTCTGGTTCGTCACTTTTTGCATTTTCAGTCCCCTGTGATCCATTATTTATAACAGCAGAGATTGGCCTCAGACACCAGCAGTGAGAAAAACAAAAGCGAAGCTCCCCAGAAAAATGCCAAGAGTGATGAACGGCGCGGCCGTGATTAATGGCTCTGTGCAGAGCCCGGCGTGGGAAATGGGCCCTGAACCCCGACGTGCAGTGAGGCAGCTCTGAGTGGGAGCTGGAGGGTGTTCAGAAGTAGGTGCAGCAGTGTCCCGCTGGTGAACCTCCTCCATCAGGAGAGGAGTTCCCCTCCGATGATCAGAGCCGCTCCGTCCACCCTCCCACCTCCCTCGACGGTCACAGCAACCCCTCTGCAGCCCCTGGCCAGCTGCGGAGCCCTTGGTGTCACCCCTCATCAATGCCTCCTTCACCCTCGTAAAGTTCCCCCAGTCACATACACATGCTGAGGCTCACCCGGCATCCAGGACTCCCAGTGCTTACAAAAAGGATTCCAACCCTCTTAAAGCAGAGGCTATAGCAAATGGCCATAAATGCCACGGCTTAAAACAACAGAAGCGGCTTCCCTCACAGTTCTGGAGGATGAAGTCCAAAACCTGAATCACTGGGCTGAGATCCAGGGGTGGGCAGGGCCGAGCTCCCTCCCGAGGCTCCCGGGAGATTCCCTTCCTTGCCTCCTGCCGCTGTGGGGTGACTGCGGGGAGGCTGCGGGCAGCATCACAGCCCCTTGATTTTGGTTCATTGTTGACACCCCTGCCTCCCCTGCCTGCGGGGCCTTAGATATCTCTCTGCCTCCCACTGAGTCTCACTACACATCGAATGGGATTCATTCACGTCAAGTTTGGCAAATGTGCCCATCAGATCCTTCCACTTCACAGACATTTATTGAAGGTTCCTGTATGCCTGGTGGAGAGAAGGGACATGTTTACGAGATGAATCTTAGGAGGCCATGGCATGCTTCAGAGCATCGGGTCAAAATGACACCTCACACCCGTCTTGGCGGCTCATCCGGGGCCCTGGAATCAGCAGACTGAGATTGGAACCAGCAGTGGCGCAGCTGGTTGTATGTTTTCTTGGGTCTCAGTTTCCACATGAGTGGCATGGGGAGAGGATCTGCCCAGCAGACGTAAGTACCCGCCAATGTCCCAGACAGCTAAGTGTCTTCCAGAGGCTCCTGGTCTTGTCTCCGTGCTGCTGCTCAACACGGACTGAAGAGGTTCAGGAACTTGCCCACAGCCATGGATAATGAGAGGCAGAGCTGGCGCTGAGCGCAGGAGCCTGCACACAGCCCAGTGCAACCATGCCTGCCAGACAGAGGTCAGCCCTGGCACCAGGTGGGCACGCCAGCATCACCCTCAAGGTGTGCTTGGATCCAACATAATGCGGGTACTTCAACAAATGCATGGCAATAAAAGACCCATGTGTCATATATTCACACACATATACACACATTCACACACATACACAGTACACTCATACGTACACACATTCACACACATACACATTCACACACATTCACACACATACACTGAGTACACTCATACATATACATAAACACATTCACACACACACATTCACACACACATACACACATTCACACACACACAGTACACTCATACATATACATACACACATTCACACACATACGCACATTCACATACACACACATACACATATACACATTCATACACACATTCACATACACTCAGTACACTCCTACATACACATACACACATTCACACACATACACAGTACACTCATACATACACACATTCACACACATGCACATTCACATACACTCAGTACACTCCTACATACACATACACACACATTCACACACATACACAGTACACTCATACGTACACACATTCACACACATACACATTCACACACACATACATTCACACATACACTGAGTACACTCATACATATACATAAACACATTCACACACACACATTCACACACATACACAGTACACATACATATACATACACACATTCACACACACATTCGCACATTCACATACACTCACACATACACACATTCATACACACATTCACATACACTCAGTACACTCCTACATACATGTACACATATGCACATTCACACACATACACGCATTCACACACATACACAGTACACTCATACATATACATACACATTCACACACACATTCACACACACGCACATTCACATACACTCAGTACACATACACATATACATTCACACACACTCACAGTACACATACATACACATATATATATACACATTCACACACACATTCACACAATACACTCACATACACATATACACATTCACACACATACACATTGACATACACTCAGTACACTCCTACATACACATACATACACATATACACATTCACACACATTCACACACTCAGTACACTCCTACATACATATACACATTCACACATACATGCATTCACACACATACACAGTGCACTCATACATATACATACATACATTCACACATACACATTCACACACGCACATGCACATTCACATACACTCACACACACATATACACATTTATACACACATTCACATACACTCAGTACACTCCTACATACACATACACATGCACATTCACACACATTCACACACTCAGTACACATACATACACATATACATATTCACACACATACACACATTCACATACACTCAGTACACTTATACATACACATACTCATATACACATTCACATACACATACACTCAGTACACTCATACATACATACACATATACACATTCACACAGGTACACACATTCACATACACAGTACTCATACATACACATACACATATACACATTCACACACATACATTCACACACTCAGTACACTCATACATACACATATACACATACACACATATACATACACTCAGTACACTCATACATACATACACATATACACATTCACACATGTACACACATTCACATACACAGTACTCATATGTACACATACACATATACACATTCACACACACACACATTCACACACTCAGTACACTCATACATACACATATACATATTCACACACATACACACATTCACATACACTCAGTACACTCATACATACACATATACACATTCACACACATACATTCACACACTTAGTACACTCATATATATACATATACACATTCACACACACATTCACACAGTACACTCATACACATATACACATTCACACACATACATTCACACACTCGGTACACACACACATTCACATACACTCAGGACAGTCATATATACACATACATACACATATACACATTCATACACACATTCACACACTTAGTACACTCATACATACACATATACACATTCACACACACATACATTCACACACTCAGTACACTCATACATACACATATACACATTCACACACACATACACATACACAGTACACTCATACATACACATATACACATTCACACATGTACACACATTCACATACACAGTACACTCATACATACACATATACACATTCACACACATACATTCACACACTTAGTACACTCATACATATACATACACATAAACACATTCAGACACTCGGTACACACACACACACATTCACATACACTCACAGGACAGTCATATATACACATACATACACATAGACACATTCATACACACATTCACACACTTAGTACACTCATACATACACATATACACATTCACACACACATTCACACACTCAGTACACATACATACACATATACGCATTCACACACATACATTCACTTGGTACACACACACACACACATTCACATACACACAGGACAGTCATACATACACATATACACGTTCACACCACACGTACACTTACACATGCACTCATATTCACACACATTCACACCACATACACATACCCTCACATTCACACACACACATACATACACATACACGCACTCATACAATCATACCACATGCACACATGCACATTCACGTGCTCACACACAGTCACACATGCACTCACACATACACACGGATACATTTGTTTTCAGGTCAGGATCCTAGCGTGGCCCGCAGGCTGCATCTGCTTGGTGTCTCCTGAGGTCTCTTCCTACGTTCACTTCCCATCCCTTTCCTTGCCACTTACTTCTTGAGCACATGTTATCTTTGATCCTTAAACCACGACCTAGAGATCCGGATGCATGACAAGCCGAGAGGCGATGGGAGGCTGTCACGCATTGTCTATGTACTGATCGCACTGTGGTTTCTTCACCACCGAGGCAGCGTTGAGCTCTAGAGAACAGCATGGAACCGTGTGCAGATGGGCTGACTTTAGGGTAACTCCGGTGCTGGGGAGGTTGGGGCCCAGTCCAAGCAGGAGGGAGGTGGGGGGACAGGTGCCGAAGCTCTGGGTGTGCGGCGGAGGCTTCACGGCCGTCCCCTCCCCTCTTAACGTGGGGAGGCCACCGTACAGCGGGCTCTGATTGCTCTCCTGCTCTGTGTACACCGAGCATTTCCATAACAGAGAGGTGTTTGTTGTTGCTGCTGTTTTAAATAACGTCTGAAATGCCTCCGGCACGTGGGAATCCGTGGTCATTTCTGTCATTGTTGTATATTCTTTTTCAAATACAATGGCCTGAAAAATATCTCCTAAATTGGAAAGGGAAGTGAGGCTGAATACAGATTTTACTTTAGCAAACAGAAAAGCGGTGATTGCCTGGCGGTGAACGGTAAGCCATTCTGAGTGTGACGTTATTGTTAAGTATTCTAAAAGCAAGAGGCCAAACAAAATGCACAAGGTGTCCTAAGGTGTAAGTGTGATTGTAATTCGAGGTAAATTGCAGATGAATTGCAGATGTACACAGATAGATGGATGGATGGACTGTGATTGATTGATTGGATGATTCATAGATCACTCGCAATGTTTCTTTAGTGAACGTGCATTTATTTCTTGGACAAAAGAAAAGAAATAGAATGTGGAATTTGGGACTTGGCCTCTTTTAGGTTGTTTTTTTAATATTAAATGCTCATAATTATCAAGCACTGAAAAAGGCAATAGAAAATTCACTTTTTAACTCGCTCAAGGATAGACGTTTGCGTATCTGCCAGGGGGTTGGGTTTGGCTGATCCTGCGGGCCGGTTCGGTCTGTTCTCTCCCACTCCAGAGAGGTCCTCAAGCCCAGCTGAGATGTGTTGGTCTGCCTCGAGGGCAGACAAAGCCTAGCAAAATCTTTTGGAAACCGATAGAAAAGCTTCATGGCTTATAAAAGCTATAAAAAAGATTCACCATCTAGGATGGAGAAAAGGAATTGGAATTGGTTTATTTTCCTTTGGGGAAGCCCAAATCAATATTTATTCTGAGTATTCACTCAGAAATATCAGTAACTTAAGAATGACACAAACAGAAGCCACACATCCCCTTACGGCCACGAGCCCACCCCTGCCTTTGTTCAGACAGGTGCCGCATGAGCTCCTGGAGCTGTGGGCCTGGAGCAGGGCCAGGCCGGGCTCTTCTGTCTTGTCTGTCCTCATCTCTGAGAATGAAGATGACACAGCACTCAGGAGGTCCTTCTGAGGTCCCAGAGTCACTGGGCTTGTGGGGCGCTTGGCTGTACTTCCAGCCCGAGCATGTCTCAGTCCCCGTCGGTGGTGGTTATGGCATGGGAATCGTTAGCCACATAACATAAAACCACTGAACACAGGATTTGCCCACACAGGAGCAAGCCTGGGCACCAGCACCCCTGAACGCATGCCTAAGGGCAGGTCCAGCTCAGTGCTGGGGTGTGGAGGAACCCACCCGGGGCCTGCCTGCAAAGACGTCCCCTTCCCAAGAGGCCCTGCCGTGTTTAGAAACAAAGGAAACGGGCGTGAACCACAGGCATGAGGTCAAATGGATCATTTAACCTGTCGAGTGTGGGTTTTTGCTCATCCATCGAGGTTGATCTCATTAACGCACGTGCTTTTGTATTGATGTGGCCTCTGGCTTCCATCGCACTTTGGATACAGCTGGATGTGGCCGCTGATCAATGCAGGGCTCAGTAGGTCAGTTAGAGCAATCAGAGCCTGCTGTACGGTGGCCTCCCCACGTAAAGACAGGCTTTTGTCCCATACTCTGTTGAAACACCCAGAAACGCTGACATGTTGAAGTGAAGGCCACCTGCCTCGGTGCCACTTGCTTGCGAAACGGCTTTTGAAGGGAAAAGGACGGGGAGGAGGATCCGTGCGTTTGAGCATCCCCTCCTGTAATCATGGCTGCCACTCAACTGAGAACGTAATGTGTAGCAGGCCCTCTAGCTGCGTGACAAATCCTCCTAGCATTCCCGTGGGCGAGGTAGGATTTATCTCGCTTTGCAGCAAAGAATCAGAGCCTCAAAAAGTTAAGAAATCTTCCCCGGGTCAAGCTGGTAGGAGGAGGGGCTGGAACTGAACTCCCATCTCCGCCTCTTCTCTTTCCACTCCTCTGCCTTTCTTGCACTTAGAGCAGTGTACAACATCAACAACTGGCCAGGGCGATCCTGGAGATAAGAGACAGCCGACAGGCACTGGCCCAGCCAACCTCACGCCTGCCCAGGAGGAACAGAGCCACCTAGGAGCATTCGGTCACAGAGGCCATTCCACTGACTGACTGTTCTCACCTCCAGCCCCACAGCCGCCTTCGCCCTGACAGTTTAGGAGCCTAGTGCGGCCCTTTGCACAGTTTGAGCAACTGAACCCTGTTCCTCGCAAAATCATAATGTCATCCTAACACACAAAGCAATATGAACAGTTGAGCAAATCACAGAAGTTGCATTTGTGGCACCAAGGACAGAATGAATGGGAACCATGAGGGTTCTTGTGTGAGTTCCACATTTGGAACTGGGGGTTTGAGGTGACAGCTCTGGGCTCACATGAGTCTCTGTATCACTTTGCTTCAGTTTGTCATGGTGGCCCCCAAATCCAGAATCGCCCCCCTCGCTGTGCGAGGAGGATCCTGCCTGCGTCGCTCTGCTGGGGGGGCCAGCCCAGGTGCCTGGGCAATGCTGCCTGTGACTTGCTGGCCTGCAGGGCATCTGCAGGACACTCAGGTCTCATGACAGCCTCACGGACACTGAGTGGACCTGACCTCAAGGAGAATGCGTCATCCTTGATTGTGTGGATACTTAGGTTATTACACAATGATTGTGTTGCTTTGCAATTAGTGTCTAAAAGAGTTAGAGCAGATGTACTTATAGAAATGAAGAAATGAAATCCGAATCCATGCTGACAGATTCCCCTCCCTAACATTGCCTCAAGGAAACGCAGAGCATCAGCAGCAAGTCCTGGCCAGTCCCCTGCTGGTGTGGTCTCAGTGGTCAGAGCGGGGCCCCTGCCCAAGCTCGCTGGACTCCCCTGGGGCCCCCAGACATCCCACCCTTCCTGATCACTGAAATCTCCACTTCCACAGTGTGGGAGGCACACAGAGCTGAGGGCCAGTGGGACGTGCTGGAGTTTTAGGCTTTTTTTTTTTTTTTTGAGACGGGGTCTCCATCAGTGGCCCAGGCTGGGGTACCATAGCGTGAGAAATTCTTAAACACTCTGAGAGTGCTGGTCCTTGGGGAGTGAGGCCTGGCTGTGAGGCTTCTTCTCAGGACTTCTGTGTGACTCTCAGGATGGAAACCCAGGCTGGGGGCTGCTCCTCTCCTCCCTCCTTTGGGCCCCTGGCCTTTGCAAGATGGCCCCGCCTACGCCCCTATGGCCAGTGCAGAGCCATGGAAGCCTCTCCCTTTCTCTTCCCAAGAGGGGCCCAGCCTTGTCCTTGGCTCTGGATTCTGTGCATCCTCCCACAGGCCCTCTCCGCGGCTTCCCCCTCCCCATTTCCTCTGGGCGCCCCCTCTCCTGCACCAGGCCCTCTCCTCCCCCTAGCCACGCGCTCTTCAGATTCCCATTTCTGTCCTCTGGTTAACTGGCGTTTAATTTTCTCAGCCGCTTGGCTTCATGCCAAAGAGTGTTCTTCCAAATAAAAACGGTAAAGACCTTTTTTCTCCCATGAGGATTTTATGTAAATGCAGTGCAGCATGCTCGTGGGCTGGTTCTGTTATCAATTTCTAAGCTCGGCTTCCAGAGCTAGATAACTTTTTTATTGGTTATAAAAACCCTACATATTCATTGCAGAAATTATGAAAAATGCAGAACAGGATCAGGGAGAAAATAATTCATCCCCCACTACCCAGAGGAAACTACTGTGAGCACCTAAGTGCTGCAGTCACTAGTGTTCTCATGCAAGTGTGCACTTAGGAGTGTGTGTGTGTGTGTGTGCGTGTGCATGCGCGTGCATTTGTGGCTTTCTCTTTTTTTTTTCTGAGATGGAGTTTCACTCTTGTTACCCAGGCTGGAGTGCAATGGCACGATCTCGGCTCACCGCAACCTCCGCCTCCTGGGTTCAGGCAATTCTCCTGCCTCAGCCTCCCGAGTAGCTGGGATTACAGGCACACACCACCGTGCCCAGCTAATTTTTTGTATTTTGAGTAGAGACAGGGTTTCACCTTGTTGACCAGGATGGTCTCGATCTCTTGACCTTGTGATCCACCCGCCTCGGCCTCCCAAAGTGCTGGGATTACAGGCTTGAGCCAGCAAGCCCGGCCCGGGTGGCTTTCTTTTACACAACTTTGTATCCTGATCATTTTTGCTCAGCATTCCATCAGCAGCAGTTTCCGACACAGCATTAAATTCCCTTCACAGACATGATTTGAATGCCTCCACAAAGTTGCCTCATGGAGGCTGACTGAAATGTAATCACTTCATTGTTTATGAGATATTCAGCTTCATTCCATTTCTCTGCAGTGAGTAATCCAGAAGGAACATGCTCAGAGGCACCCTTGCTCACAGCACGGCAGCGCAGGGCACTGGTTTGGGTATAAATCCGGGCGTGCTGTGGAGATTAGACGAGATGGTTCGTGGAATGCACCCGAATGGCGCCTGGCACTTAATAAATGCTTTTGTTATTATGTTTATCTTCATTATTTCCCTAAGAGCCATTCCTGGAAACGTGACTCTGGGTCAGAGAGCACAATACTGCCAACCTGCTTCCGGCAGCGCCGTGCAGATACATGTGCCCGAAGGGCGCCAGCCTCACTGCCTCTGCCTCGGTGCTCGCGCTTCATCTCAGATATTCTCTTGAAGATAAGAGGAGAGTCCCTTGCAGCTGTAGGAAAGACAGCAGAGAGATCCGTGTACCCTCCATCCAGTCTCCCCCGCTGGGAATGTCTTGCAAAATTATGGCACAGTCTTACGTGGGCGTTGACAGTGAGACAAGTCCCACTCTGATCCAGATTTCCCAGCCCTGCTTGCTGATGTAGGTTAGATATTTGTCCCTGCCAAGTCTCATGCTAAATTGGTATCCCCGGTGTCGGAGTGGGGCCTGCTGGGACGTGATTGGATCGTGGGGGTGGGTTTCTCACGTGGTTTAGCGCTACCCCCTTGGCACCAGCCTTGAGAGAGTGAGTGGATTCTCGAAAGATCTGGTTGGTTAGGTGTGAGGGTGGGAGGCATCTCCTCTCTCTCTCTTTCTCCCTAGTGTGGGTGTGCATGCCTGCTCATCCCGTGAGTAAAAGCTCCCCGAGGCCTCCCCAGAAGGAAGTGATGTCGGTGCCATGCTCGTACAGCCCGCAGAACCGTGAGCCAGTTGGAAATCGGCTTTATAATTTACCCCATCTCAGATATTTCTTTATGGCAGTGCAAGAACAGCTTAATGCACTTGTGTTCACTTGAGCACGGGTACCGAGTTCGACACAGCGTTCCTGCCTGTGTAGACTCTCACATCCGCAGCCGCGGTCACAGTCTAGAATTGTCCATCACCGCAGCCTCCCTCCTTCACCACATCCCCAACCTACACCTGTTGCCAACGCCCCACCCTGACTCTATTTCCAACGCCCTGTCCTGGTGAACAGGAATCTGGTCCCTAGCTCTTCAGTTCTGCCATTTCAAGAATATGAGATCAATGGGATTACACGGCACGTAACCCCTTGACATCGGCTTTTTTAAACTGGCATCATTACCTTGAGTTCCGTCCAAGCAGTCGTGTGCGCCTTTCCCTTGCTGAGCAGCGTGGCGTGTTGTGGGAGGGCCACAGTTTCACACGCAGCCATTGAAGGCCACCCGGCTGCTCTCTAGTTTGGGGCTGTGCACCACCTTCCCGTGACTGTCAATGTGATGATCCCTGGTTACTGGCCCTCCCAAGCACCGCTGCTGGTAGAAATCAGCACTCCTTATTTTGGTTGGGTAGGAGATTTCTGATGTCAATCTGACATTTATAATAAACACCGTCATCAAGATACCAGAGTAAATCAAAATATGAGGCAGTGTGGAGTGTAAGATGCTCGAGACGCTGAGATCAGTAGCCGTGTGAATATGGCAGGGTGGGTGCCAGCCGTGAGCCGGGGCGTCTGGCCTCTTTAACCTGCCGCCCTTGGAGAGGAGCAGAGCCCACTCCCTCGTCCTCGGGAAGGGCAGGGTGATGGAAAGAGGGGCTGCCCTTCTGCAGGAGCTCCGCATAGTGCTGGGCACGTGCCTGGGCGCTGTTCTTCAGCCTCAGCCACTTAAAGCGACTTGCGGGGAAAGACTGTACAATAATCATCATGAAGAAAAGTTCACTCCAGATTTTTACTCCAAGTTCAAAGAAGCTCTGTAAAAAGTGTTGCTAAGGCAATTGAATAACGAATTCCACAGGCGTAAGCGGTAGCAGCAAGACAGAGAACATGACTGCATGTTTTACAACCAGCAACCTCAAAGCCAGACTTACCTGACACAGATCTGTTTTTAATGATTTTGAAAGGAAACGCAGACGTCTTCAGGGATCTGGAGAGGAAACTAACCCCATCCTGGTTTACCGGCTTTGTGGGGTCGTCTTTCTGGTGAAAAAAAAACTGCGGCCAGCCTCACAGGGCTGGCGCTCTGTTACGGAGGCCCCTCCCACCGTCCCCACGACCTGGCCCCTGAGTGTCTCACATCAACGCTGTTCTTTTGTGCTGGGGCTGGTTTTCTTTCCCCAGCCTATTGTGCTCAACTCAAACCCTAGTGACTATCCAGGTTTTTTTTGTTTTTTTTGTTTTTTTGAGACAGTCTCACTTTGTTGCCAGGCGCCAGGCTGGAGTGCAATGGCACAATCTCAGCTGACTGCAACCTCCACCTCCCAGGTTCAAGCAATTCTCCTGCCTCAGCCTCCTGAGTAGCTGGCACTACAGGCGCACGCCACCATGCCCAGCTAATTTTTGTATTTTTAGTAGAGACGGGGTTTCACCATGTTGGCCAGGATGGTCTCGATCTCTTGACCTCATGATCCACCCACCTCGGCCTCCCAAAGTGCTGGGATTACAGGCGTGAGCCACCGCGCCCGGCCTTGTTTTTTTTTTTTTTTTTTTGAGCTGGAGTCTTGCTCTGTCACCCAAGCTGGAGTGCAGTGGCAAGACGTTGGCTCACTGCCACCTCTGCATCCCAGGTTCAAGTAATTCTCCTGCTTCAGCCTCCTAAGGAGCTGGGACTACAGGCACATGCTACTATGCCTGGCTAATTTTTGTATTTTTAGTAGAGATGGGATTTCGCCACACTGGCCAGGCTGGTCTCGAACTTTTAACCTTGGGTGACCCACCCGCCTCAGTCTCCCTAAGTGCTAGGAACCCTGCCCAGTTATCTTGTTTGTCCAGGAATTGGAGAATTTCTACATAGCACCACACATGTCTGTGCAAGAAACCCACAGTGTCCAGGGTCGCTGGCTTTGTGCCAATCCAAACTAGAGTCTGACAAATCCAGCAAGAAATGTTCATGGCAGCTGCAAGGAAGCGTCTCAAATAGAAAGAGAAAGATGAACCACGGTCGGCTCTTCCCTTCCCGTGTGGAATTGAGGGAAGCAGGCTCAGCACAGAGCCCTGGGGGCGTGAGGAGCTCGGCAGGGCACTGCCGGCTGCAGGTCTCTGCTCTGTTATTACCAGCCCTTCTGCCCGGCTCCTAATTGCTCTGGAGAGGGAATAATTTGCTCAGCTGTCATTGCTGGCTGCATTTGGACTGAGGAGATGCTGAAGTGGCAAGGGTAAATGGGGCAGAGACAGTGAAAAGCCATTTTCTATCTGGATCCCAAATAAAACCGCTAGACCAGTGCTTCCTCCCACACTCCTGCCTGGCCCCTCCCCAGCCTCAGTGCCCTTCTGAGAGCTGCCTGCCCAGCAGGAGGCCGGGCTGGGACCAAGGACACTCAGTTCTGGGTAACCGTCTTTCCACAGCTCCTTGCTTGGCCACCGTAATGAAGGGAAAGGAAGAAGCAGAAGGAAAGCAGGGGCTGGACATCGGAATCGGCTTTTCTAACTAAAAAATGTTTTCATGTATGTATGTGAATGCGTGTGTGAATTTGAAGACATGTGGAAGGGGCCGTACATCCGTCAGTGCCTGCTCCAAAAATCAGAGCATCAGGCGTGCAGCCCGCATTCTTCCACGGCCACCCCCAGAGGGGCAGCAGCCAGGACGGTCTTTGGGACGGGGACAGGCGAGCACGACAGCAGGTACCACGGGTCAGGGTGCACAGACAGGCTGGGGGAGGCAGCGAGGCACGGCAGCCACTTCCCGTCGCAGTGGCCGGGCAGGAGCCCAGTGGGCTTGCGCCGCTCAGAAGGGTTGGCCACTAGAAGGATCTCAATGGACTAGTCCCCGCCATACTGGAACAAGCAGGTGCCTCGGGCTTAATGCTGCGCCTTTCAGATAAAAACACACCAGTGAGCTGGGAGAGCTGGAGTCCCATGTACCTCAGACACCCAGGTAACGAGGAGAGGGCTGCGCTGCACTGGGACACGTTTGCCAAAATGAGCCCTGGTTCCTCCCTACAAGCCGCGGGCGAGGAAGTGCCGATGCCAGGCCGGCTCGGTAGGCAGAAGAACCTTCTGGAATGCCCACCCACAAGCTGCTGCTGGCATCCAGTCTGTGTCCTATTTTCCATGCAGTGCACACATCCTCCAAGTACGATTTCCACTTGGAGCCCTGAACCGCCTCATTGCTTGCTCCACCTCCCCCCCCCCCACCCCGCACAGCTCACATGGAAATCACGCCTCCCATTCAGCAGCTGGAGTCCTCATGGATCGCTCCTCCGGGGCTCTCGGAAACCCCTTTACTTGAGCATTGGCTTTACAGGAAGACCATGAAGCGCCCCAGGAGCTGGAGCTCCTTCCCTCTGGACCCAGCATTCCCTCTCAGCCTCACACGAGGAGACCTGGTCATTGAGCTGCTGCCCCAGCCTGAGCTCTGATCCCTGCTCCAGCCTGGCCTCACCCTGCAGGCAGCTCAGAAAGGGGAACATGTGGGGTCAGAAAAAGGAGCCTGAGGGACCCTTCCCACAACACAGCCCCCAATAAACCTTTCAATGGAGGGCCCGAAAGGAGACAGAACATGAAACCACTCCGATTTGATAAGAGAGTCAAATCCAGGAATACGCCTCTGGACCGGGAAACGACTCGCCCCCCTCCAGACCCTGGCATGAGAGACCCTCTGTCCTGTGCCTTCACCCAGAAGCCCTAGGCATGGGCTTGGCAGCCCCTCAAGGCCGACCCCTCAAACTCCCACCCTCTTTCTTCTAAGTGTGCCAGTCAAGATGCTTCTCACTGCAAGAAACAGCCTCTTAAGCCAGTTGGAGAAGATCTGGGTTGCTGCAGAGGCCGATGGGTGTGGGGAGGAGGCTCAGTGAGACTGCTGCAAGGAGGCTGAGTGGTCTTCAGAAAACCCCCCAGGACCTGGGATGCCAGGAGCCTGGGTGGCCTGGGCTCTCGAGGTCTGCAACCCCCCCCACAGCCTCCACTGCCCCCGTGCTCGGGGCCCCTGCCTCGAGTGCTGCAGCCCCCCCCACGACAGCCTCCACTGCCCCTGTGCTCGGGGCCCCTGCCTCTCGAGTGCTGCAGCCCCCCCCACGACAGCCTCCACTGCCCCTGTGCTCGGGGCCCCTGCCTCTCGAGGGCTG
>CM052665.1:55802578-55819460 GCA_028533165.1 Leontopithecus rosalia
CTCCACATCTCTCAGTAAAAGTTCCCGCAAAAAGGTGTGATTGGGTGCGGCCAGGGGGTCTTAGGGCAGCCCCCTGCTCCAGTCCCCTTGGCCGTGGGAACAGCGCAGGGTTAGCAGGAGGCAGGCCATGCACAGGACAGCTGGATGGCAGAGGTACTGTGTGCTGCCATGGGTGCAGGGTGGCCGCTGTGACCCCGATCTCCCTCCTGGGTCCCCACTTGGAAGGGGTGACCGAGAGGGTCATTTGTCAGCAAGGCCCCCACCCAGCCAATCTGACTGATGGAGCCATCACCTTGACCACTAGCTCAGTGGCTGGATACAACTGACCAGCACCCCGGGGTCCCTGTGCCCTCCTGCACTGCCTAACACGGTTGGGCCATGGCCAGTACCAGCCGTGAGCTGAACCAGGAAGCCAGTCAGACCGCCTGCCCTGGTGACACATAGGTCTCGCCCTTCTCCAGACTAACTGCTGCTCAACCCCAGCAGGGAGCAGGCCTGTCTTGCTGGGAGCACCTCTGGTGGCCCCTCCTCAGGCCTCCGTTTCTCCCTCCCCAAAAAACAGTGGGAACCGAGGAGCTGGGTGTTCGTTCTTCCCAGCTCCGGAAACCCTGCAGATTGTGTGCTTGAATTCCCTGCTAAAATAACTGTGGGCGCCAAAGTGTGGCAAAGAGTTTTTCCAGGTACACTTGTTAACTCAGAGACCTCCTAGAGACTTGTGTGAAAGTCAGGATTTGCAAGCAGCAGGGATGGCGAGATTCGCAGCAACTGTGAAATTGAACGTTGTGTCCCAGTGGTGTTTTGTATAATTCTTTTCAAACCCGTCATCTCACTTACTGCTTCTCACAGCCCTGAGAGACAGGTGGAGCTGATGCCATCAACCCTATTTACAGAATGGTAAACTGAGGCTCCCACTGGTTATTCGCTTGCCCACAGGGTTGAAAGAGAAGCCATGGGCAAAAGGAGTAATTGGGCCAGGCGCGGCAGCTCACACCTGTAATCCCAGCATTTTGGGAGGCCAAGGTGGACGGATCACCAGGTCAAGAGATCAAGACCATCCTGGCCAACATGGAGAAATCCCGTCTCTCCTAAAAATGCAAAAATTAGCTAGATATGGTGGCACACGCCTCTAGTGCCAGCTATTTGAGAGGCTGGGGCAGGAGAATCGCTTGAACCTAGGAGGCGGAGGTTGCAGTGAGCCAAGATCGCACCACTGCACTCCAGCCTGGGCAATAGGGCAAGACTCAGTCTCAAAAAAAAAGAAGTAACTGGTTACCCACAGGGCTTTCTGTTCCCAAATCCACAGCTCCTTCTGTTACAGTGTCAAGAAAGAGGACTGCTTGGATGTAGACATTAAAGAACCTGGGAGTCAGTGTATGCTGTGGTCAAGTGTGTGTGGTGCGGAGCCGGCGGCCCCAGGTGCAGTCCTGATGTGCACTTCTCGCTGGGTGCGTGGGAGCCGCATGCACCTCTGTGTGGAAACACCTGAGATTAGCGCTTGCATGTGCTTGCCACCTGGTCAGTGTCAGCCTGCTCTAATGCAGGCGGCATGAGGACTCCCAGACCGTGAAGTTCCTACTGACATTCCCAGGTCTCAGCTGAGTCTGAAGAGGCATCAGTTTCCGGCGCGGGAGCCACCCTCTGTGTCATCATTTGTTTCTCCTGTGTAGCTTTAATATCACACACCTGCCAGTCAAACCACATTTGAAAGGGTTTTCGGGGACTTGCCGTGCGTTCTCTTAAACTCCGGCCCTGACGTGCCTGCAAGCTGGAAGCCAACCTAAAACCTTCACTTCCCGTTAATCCTGCTGCCTCTGCATCTCATTTTCAAATTTCATTCTATCAACTTTTTTTGCGCTGTTTGTTTCTGGATAAAGGATTTGCGAAATTATTTGGCACGTGGCCAGAAAGCCCTACAGCCTCCTGACAAGGCAGCCTGGAAGTCCTCCCGTGCTCTGAAGCGGCAGCCGGGCTGGCCTCCCACAGTCAGGAGCAGCATCAGGCTGGTGCGTCTCCTGACGCCGGCCAAGAACACAGCTGTCCCAGCCCACATCCCTAGGGCTCACACGTCACCTCATGCCCAGGCTCTCGTCCGTTTTGGCGCCGCTAGAGGCTAATTCACGACAACAAAAGCCGAAGTCATGACTCTTGTCCAGATCTCAGATGACTGTCACCCATTTCTACTGAACTGATGAACTGAATGGGAACTGGTAAGAAGGCACCACCAGTTCAGAAGAGAAATCCAGGAACCCTGCGTCTGTAAGGAGTGAAGGACTGTCGAAATGGACTTCCAAAGCCATTCTCCACCGGAGGCAGCCCGTGCCAGCTTCCATGCTTGTCCCAGGAGTCACATTTCCTGACAGCCTCCCCACCTTTTGTCCAACATAATTGCAAAGGGAGATTATTCTGGATGGCAGAATAAGGCTGGTCCCCCAGGTGTGGCTTGCCTGTTTGCATAGGATTAGCAAGAGGGCCACGTGCCATGTGGGTCCTTTTCAGTTTGTTTTGCTGCAAGACCTCATAGTTACACTTTAAACATCTTGAGGCTAGGAAGCCGAGCACAAAAAACCCCTTCAGATTCCACCTGCAGGACTCATACATTTGATGAACCCCTCCCTTCGCAAGGCCCCCATGATATTCCAAAACCCTGGCCTGTCAGAGTAGAGCCTTTGTTTCCCACTCCCCCAGTAGACTTTGTGAGCGTGGACACTGCTCAGTCACCCTCGTCCCCTTACAAGCGGTCACAGCCCAGCAAATGAGCATCGTTCTCACACAGGTCTCTGAGACCCAGCCTTGGTTGCATAAACCTTCCCCAGTTATATCCTGGCAGGAAGGAGGACAGATCCTTACAAAACCTTTGGAGGTAACTGTATTGCCACAAAAAGTAAAGCCTTCATAAAAGTGAATTTGGGGAGGAGGGCGAGCAGACGGTAAAAATCAGATATCACTTTAAAATTCTTCATTTCACTCACACCTGTAATTCTAGCACTTTGGGAGGCCGAGGCAGGAGGATCACTTAGGGTCAGGAGTTTGAAACCAGCCTGGCCAACATGCTGAAACCCCATCTCAACTAAAAATTCAAAAAACTAGCTGGGCATGGTGGTGGATGCCTGCAATCCCATCTACTTGGGAGGCTGAGGCAGGAGAGTTGTTTGAACCCCTGAGGCGGAGGTTGCAGTGAGCTGAGATCGCACCACCACGCTCCAACCTGGGCGACAGATGGAGAGTCCGTCTTGAAACGAAAAAAAAAATTATACATTTCAGTTTACAAAAAATCTAGGTCATTAAAGGCTGCTGTTGGCTTAAGAAGACAGGGAAAGGGCTTCCTTACAGAGCCAGAAAGTCCAACCGTACAAGCACATGCAGGAGGCCGGAAAGTAAAGTGTGCCTCACGCATTCCACTCGGTCCTCCGAAACAGATTCTCAACTGGGTCTTGGGTTGCAGCCTCATGAAGCCACTGTTCTCCGCTAGAAAAGCTCTGGCAGCCCTGGGCAGCCCACTGGCAGGGTCTGAATCATCTGAGTGAAGCCATCAGAAGCTTCCCCAGGAGTCTGCGCTTGGGGATCAGTCACTAGAGGTGCCTGCTACGGTCCTTTTCCATGGGGCTTAAAGTGTCTGCCTGGAACCGAAAGCCCCGGCCTCCAGCCTGGTGCAGAACCTTCGGGAACACTGGCGTCAAAGCGTCTATAGATGACAGCCAGTGCTTTTTTACAGCAGAGGAAATTTAGGTTCAAAGAAGTTGGGTTGAGGGTCCCAGGAGTGAGAGGCAGTCAGGGATCCCCTGAGACTACCTGGCCGCAGGCTCCTGAGGTGGGGAAGCCCCAGGCCGGTGAGCCGGTGCCCTTGGCAAAGCCACTTCCCTTCTGAGTAAAGTCGGATGAGCCTCCCCAGTCCCATCCGTACTCACCCTCCCCTCGGCTTGTGAGGTCCCGCTGGTGGGTGCAGCCCCTTCAAGCCTGCCCAGGAAGCCAGGATTTGAGTCGGTCTTGCCAAATGTGTCTTGAGAGAATTTAACTCCAAGATCATCCCCTGTGGACGCCGAGGGGCTGGGACACTTTGTGGTGCCCTTTCTGCCCATGGGGAAAAGCGCCCAGTAGGGCAGGTTGCGGGGAGGACTTTAGAAAGGGGTCATTTGCTTTGGCCACCCAGGTTGGAGCACAGGGACCACAGGGCCCCCCGCCTCCTGCAGGACCTCCCCTCTCATCTGAGGGAGACACCCTAGAAACACATCTTGGAGCAGTGGCTTCTAATCCAAGAAACCCGGGAGAAGTTACACGCAGATTCCCGGAGCCCAACCCAGACCCACTGCATGGGAATCCCCGGGCTGGGCCAGATGCGCGCTTTGAGGAACACCAACCTCCTTAGCAGGCCCTATGCAAACCGCCTCCGGCTTTTCCAGAAGCTCCAGATCCAGAATGTTCCTAGAAAGAGCCCTTCTTGCTTTCCCCTTCCACCCCTGCCCTCTGCAGACTGAGGTCTGACCCCAGAGTAAGTCTGCCACACCAGGCGGAAATGGGTTACACACGGGTCCATGTGGGAAGCACTTTCTGTCCCGTCTTGGTGGGAAAATGGCCAGGAACCCAGCCCAGGCCCTGCCATGCCACAACTCCATGGTCATAATGCAGGGCATAACCCATGGCGTGGACTGTGACTGAGGCTGAGGATGGTGCCGTGGTAGAAGCAAGAGCCTGGCACCCAGCCAAGGGCAGGACTCCTCAGCCGTGGGGTTGGGAGAAGCAGCCTCTGCACTCGAGCCTGGGAACCAGGACATGGGAGGAGAAGCACATCCCGGAGGAGGGGGCTCTGGGAGGAGCTGGCAGTTGTGCAAAGGAAGACGTGCAGGCCAAAGCTGGGACACGGGAGGGGCTCCTGTGCCCCTGCAGGCACAACCAGAGCCAGCTGTGTAGGCAGCCAGGGATATGGCAGGTGTCATAGACCATGCCCACAATGCCACAGACCACCACGACCCACCATCACCCTGGGGCAGGTGCCAGCGGGGACAACCCACCATCACCCTGGGGCAGATGCCAGCGGGGACGACTCACCATCACCCTGGGGCAGGTGCCAGCGGGGATAATGGGCAAGGGGAGGTCCTATTTACTGCCTTACTGTTGCCAGTTCAGCAGCCCACAGGAAATGGTGTTAGTCACAGAAAAAAAAACTGTTTTCTATATTTCACTATTTCCAAGTAAAGGAAAAAGAAAACTAATCTTAGCTTTAAAAAAAAATGGGTGCGCTGGGCACCAAAATATAACCGTTTCCCTCGGCCTGCGTTTCCCCCACACCAGGGACTGTGCTGGAAAGGAGAGCTGCATTGGCAGCCCTGGGCCGGGGAAGCTGTCCAGGGAGGCATCCACGTGAGGAAGGTGGGGCCTCGGCGGGTCTGTTCTGCCTCTGTCCAGCCCTGGAGAAGCCCCACCCTCACCAAACTGGAAAGCCCTCCCTGAGGGCCAAGACTCATGGCCCAGACCCCCTGGACAAAAGATGCAGATGCCAACCGCTGGCCGGGTGGCACTCGGACGTGAGTGCTCCCATCCCATGCGTAGGTCGTGTTTCTCCGCGGGCTCCTGGGATCCTCGGTGGTCCTCTCGTCATGTTATTTACTTCTTTGACTTCGTCATTCAGCCTCAGTCCCTTAGTCCCCAAATACTGAAAGGCGGTCTTTTTTTTTTTTTTTAAGTCAATGAACTCGAAATTTATTTACAAAACGGCCCCCATGGGATACTTGAAGGCCCAGTGCCGGGCGACAGTGTTGAACCCAAGTGGTCAGTCCTGCCTGGCCCCTTCCAAGGGATACGCCTTTGCGTAACCACGCCCCTGACAGGCATGTGGCCAGGGGGTGGGGGCGGTCACTGTATTTTTTAGAAGTCTTTCCACTGAACAAAACGTTGACATTTTCACCACCCATAGACATCATCCAGATGAAAAGATGCACCTGTCATGTGCAATGCCGAAGGTTACCATTTTTCTTTGCAAAATGAACCTTCTGGTTGGAGCCAAGCATGAGGCGTCCAGGGAATCCTCCAGGGAAACCCGCGCCCCCGCTGCCCCTCACCGCCGCTTCTGTTCTGCAGGTGATCTTCAGCAAGTACTGCAACTCCAGCGACATCATGGACCTGTTCTGCATCGCCACCGGCCTGCCTCGGTGAGTGTGCGCTTCGGGTTCTGCCCGGAGACACCCCACGGCCTCCTTGCCTTTCCGGGATGCCTGGGGGGGATGGAAAGAGGTGCAGGAGGGCCTGAGGGACCCACCTTCTACACAGGGCTCTTTCAAATCAATGCGCAGGATCCCCAAGGGTGCTCAGCCACCATCGGGCTTCTCTACCTGCACAGGTGATGGCTTTGTCCACGCTGAGGAAACCGTGGGGCTGAATTGAACAGAACTGCTCTCTTAAGGGTGTGGGTTTTTCGGCTGAGCCCCGTGGCTCACACCTATAATCTCAGCACTTTGGGAGGATGAGGCGGACAGATCGCCTGAGGTCAGGAGTTCAAGACCACCCTGGCCAACATGGAGAAACCTTGTCTGGTCAAGGTGCCTCACTCCTGTAATCCCAACACTTTGGGAGGGCGAGGCGGGCAGATCATGAGATCAGGAGATCGAGACTGTCCTGGCTAACAGGGTGAAACCCCGTCTCTACTAAAAATACAAAAAATTAGCCAGGCATGGTGGCACGTACCTGTAATCCCAGCTACTTGAGAGGCTGATGAGGCAGGAGAATCGCTTGAACCCAGGAGGCAGAGGTTGCAGTGAGCTGAGATCGCGCCACTGCACTCCAGCCTGGGTGACGGAGTGAGACTCTGTCTCAAAAATAATAATAATACAAAAATTAGCCTGGTGTGGTTGTGGGTACTTATAATCCCTGCTACTTGGGAGGCTGAGGCAGGAGAATGGTTTGAACTCTGGAGGCAGAGGTTTCAGTGAGCCGAGATTGCGCCATGGCACTCTAGCCTGGGCAACAGAGCAAGACTCTGCCTCAAAAAAAAGAAAGAAAGAAAGAAAGAAAAGCAAAAGTCTGTTTTTTTTCCGCTCTCACTTCTTCATTCACTTTTGGAGAAAGCAGGGGGATTGTGTGTGGGTTTGGTCCCCAGCCCCATATCACACTGTATGTCCCTTTCCTACCCAGGGGGCTTGACCCAGATCAACCCTGGGCGAAAGGCCAACTTCAGAAATGGGTTTGAAAAGACCAGTGGCCTGCCTTACCACCCTCAGAACCCCCCAGGAGTTAATGTCCTAAATCAACAGCGTGTTCAAGCAAGCGAATTTTCTAATTTCGGCACGCAAGCCTTCTAATTATAAAGGGTGAGCAGGAGTAGCTTCGGCTCAAGGGTTAACTTTAAACTCGGTAGAGAAGTAGAGAAGGGCAATTGAAGTTTTCACAATTGAGGGTGAGAAAAGGGTGACCCAGGAGATGAAATGACCTGTCTGAAAGTGCAGCAAGTGGCAGTTTGTAGCAGCAAAAATAGTCCACGGTCTGGGGCACCTTCGGGCGGCATATATGAAGCACTGTGCCAATAAATATATATATTCACATGATTCTGTATAGTGGCCCTGGGATTCCAGTATCACCTCCATCACACAGATTTTAACAATTCACAACTGAAGATCAGAGGGTAACTTGGTCGAGGTAACACAGCTTGCAAGAGGCCCCGGAGATGTGAGGTTGGAAGAAGACTCCCCCTAACCGTTCAAAACCGTTTTGTAGGAGAGAGTTGTGCAGTTCAGACGGACTACAAGGTGCTAGAAGTGGAAAGACAAACTATGAATTCGTCATCTGCTGATATAAATGTTAGTTCCTATTTTACCACAGTTTTTTTTTAAAGAATCTCCCAACTCAATAAAGGCTTGCTCCAGTTCCCATTTTAAAGTATTTCAGCATCTACACCCACTTAGGATTACACACAGCTGTTTAATTTCATTTACAAACGGAGTCCCAACTCCCTGGGGACGGCCTCCCGCCCTTTCCACCCCACCACGCCTTGGCCAGGCTGGTCCCGGGATTGTCCTGCTTGTCTCAGGACTCTGGCCCCGTGTGCACATCAAGTGCATGTCCCAGGACATGCTACGGGCGGAAACACAGGCTTGGGTGTGTTTTCCAGGAACACGACCATCTCCCTGCTGACCACCGACGACGCCATGGTCTCCATTGACCCCACCATGCCCGCGAATTCAGAACGGTAAGAGGCTCCGGCCATGCTCCTCCGGGTGTGTCTGGCACTTCTGTCCATGACATGGAGGCTTTCTGTGGTTTTGTAAATGTGCTACTGCAGAAAGGTGTGAATTGACAGCAGAGATGGAGGGCGAGGGGAGGAGCCGGTGTGAAGGAGGCTGAGGCTGGACTTGACGTGTTCTCCTGCAGAAGAGCTGGGCCTGTTCCAAGATCACAATTGCAGCCACGGCTCTGCGCCCGCTTCTCAACAGGAGGAGGCATTGTACAGAGGGGAAACTGAGGCACGGGAGGGTGCGCTGAGAGCTGCAGAGCCAGGCCCCGGGACCCCCGTGTTAGCCTCTGGAAGGGCTGCAGGAGGTTCCCGGCAGAGCTCCTGGGGACCCTTCCTGTGTAGCCACTTGGGGCCGGTCTCTGTGTTCATGAAGTGACGCGTGCTGGAGATTGTCTGCACAGAGGGGCGGGGATGAGGGAGGCCCAGGATATCAGGAGGAGAGGCCAGTGAATGCTTCCGTGAATGTCTGTGAACCAGGTCAGGCTGGCAGTGTGTGGCCCAGGGAAGACCCAGATCAGGAACCCTCAGGTCAGTGACCTGCCCCTGTGCCAGGTGACCGGGGAGGCCCCCGCAGCCTCCTCTGCTCTTTGTGGTTGGGCAAGGTGGAACTTAGATTTCTTCATGAGGTGAGGGAGCTGGTGAGCCGGGGGAGGGGGTGTGTGACCTCAGGACCCCTCTCTGATATCCTCTGTTCCTCCCAGATTGGGACTCACTGAGCCTCCAAGGGACTCAGTAGACATGATGGGACACTTGTCAATCTGGTCATCAGGGTGTCCTGCCTGACTGACCCATGGCCAACTCTGAGCCCACAGGAGAAAGCACATGTCAGGTAGACCCTTGTGTCAGCCAGGTCCCAGTGCACACGGCCAGCGCCGCCCCCTCAGTGAGGTCCCAGTGCACACGGCCAGCGCCGTTTCCTCAGTGAGGTCCCAGTGCACACGGCCAGCGCCGTCCCCTCAGTGAGGTCCCAGTGCACACGGCCAGTGCCATCCTCCTCAGCGAGGTCACAGTGCATATGGCCAGCGCCGTCCCCCTCAGCCAGGTCCCAGTGCACACAGCCAGCGCCGTCCTCCTCAGTGAGGTCACAGTGGATGCGGCCAGCGCCGTCCCTCTAATGAGGCCCCAGTGGACATGGCCAGCACTGTCCCCATCGGTGAGGTCTCAGTGGACATGGCCAGCACTGTCCCCCTTGGTGAGGCTCCAGTGGACATGGCCAGAGCTATCCTGGTCAGCCATCCTCCCTGCCACTTTGAGGCCTCAGCCAGGTTCCTCCCGTCTGGCTGTGCCCGTTGATCTCCCCGTCGGGCCCCAGTCGGCACGCCTGTCTCCGGCCCCACACCCTCTGGCTCTCACTCTTGGCTTCCAGACTCCCTGAAACATGCAATGCTAATTGGCTCCCCGGAGACTCCAGTGAGCATCGTATCAGCCTCAGCACCAGCTCCAGCCCTGGGGTCTCACTCAGAAGTGAAGTGACTGGGTGACCCATCCTCCTCACACCCACAAGACTAAAACGATCTCTCCGAGGGGATTTCACGGAAACCAGTTCTTTGTCCATGCCAGCTGGGGCTCTGAGAGAAACTGCTTTGTTTTTCTGAACTCAGTTGAAACAGCATGCAGAGACATTTAAACTGGGTGGAAAATAGGGGAAGCCTACCTTGACCTTCTAATTCTGCAGCCCCAGGTGTCTTATTAACAAGAGAAAGTACCGCACACACCAGACAAAAGCCCTTCTGAGCCCCAAAGCCCAAATGTCTGGAAGCTCTCTGCTAAGATGCCGGACTGCATGCCTTTCTGATAGAGACGGAGACAGACAAGGTGCTGTGATACGGACACAGCGGTGGACACGGACAGCAGAGCAGTGCAGCTGGAGTCGGAGATGCAGCTGATGAGGACAGAGATGGAGACAGATGCACAGGTGTCGCTCTACCAGGTGCGGGTGATGCAGACACGGATCGAGACACCGACGGGATGTGCTCTAGATAATGTGGCTCTCATATAGAAGAAGCTGCGGAGACCCCAGCTGTGATTGTGGGTGCGAATTTGGCACAGATATGGTGGGAGGAGAAAACAGACTCTCCCCTCTCGTTACAAACTGATCGTGGCTGTATTTGTGCCCTGGGCTGTTGTCTGCGTCCTCCTGCACCCCTGTCTCCTCTGTACCTTCTTCCATTCCCTCCACCACCCCTAGGTCCAGCCTTACTGAGCTCTGACCTCCCTGCCTCCAGCCTGCCTCTCCCACATGACTGCTGGGTTCAACCTGGTAGGACACCTTCTTCTCCATGGTGGCCTCCCAATCTGGACCCTGCCAACCTCTGCCCACCAATTCGTCCAGCTTATCCCCTGTCCCCCTGCCCAGCCCACAGGATCCTGCTTTCCCAGTCGTACAGAACCAGCTTCTGCTCAGCCCCTAGATGCCAGTGCAGCCACTTGCCTTAAGCACCATCCACAGTCACCCAGCCCTCACCATCACCATCCAAAGTCACCCAGCCCATCACCATCTGCAGTCACCAGCCCCTTCACTCTCAACATCAAAAGTCACCCAGCCCCATCACTGTAATTCACTGCTCCGGTTTCCATGCAGGTGCCTGAGCTCCAGCAGAGAATGCCTGAGAGAGACACGCCCGTCCAATTGGGCTTTCAAGGATCCTCAGCACACACATCTGTGCTTATTCCAACCACTCCCTGTGAACTAGTTCAGCTAAAGAGTGGCTTTCCTCCCTGGCTGCAGATTGCTACCACCCAGAAATCTTTAAAAAGGTACCGCTTGGGGGCCGGGCGCAGTGGCTCAAGCCTGTAATCCCAGCACTCTGGGAGGCCGAGGCGGGTGGATCACGAGGTCAAGAGATCGAGACCATCCTGGTCAACATGGTGAAACCCTGTCTCTACTAAAAATACAAAAAATTAGCTGGGCACGGTGGCGCGTGCCTGTAATCCCAGCTACTCAGGAGGCTGAGGCAGGAGAATTGCCTGAACCCAGGAGGCAGAGGTTGCGGTGAGCCGAGATTGTGCCATTGCACTCCAGCCCGGGTAACAAGAGCAAAACTCCGTCTCAAAAAATAAAAAAGGTACTGCTTGATGCCCAGACACCTCCAATTAAGTCTAGATTTTTATGAGATTTTTTTTTTATATACAGGGTCTTGCTTTGGCACCCAGGCTGGAGTACAGTGGCGTGATCTCGGCTCACTGCAGCCTCCACCTCCCAAGTTCAAGCGATTCTCTGGCCTTAGCCTTCTGAGTAGGACTACAGGCGTGCACCACCACGCCCAGCTAGCTTTTATATTTCTAGTAGAGACGGGGTTTCACCGTGTTGGTCAGGCTGGTCTTGAACTCCTGACCTCAGGATCCACCTGCCTTGGCCTCCCAAAGTTCTGGGATTACAGGCTTGAGCCACTGTGCACGAGACTTTTTAAAAAGCTCTGCAAGTGATTTCAGCACGCAGCCTGGGGACGAAGCACTGATGTAAGGCCTGGAAAACCTGAGAAACCACTCTTGACCCAGCCCTCTGGTGACCATAAACTCACGTCTGCCAGAGCCAGGGCCTCCCCTCACTGACACATGCTGGGTAACTGTTTCTTCCTGGTGGATGGCAGCCCTCTCCTCTAGCTCAGAAGCCAGTGGCTGCTTGCTTGGTTGGGTCATGTCTCTCTCTAACTTCCTCTGCGTCTGCAGACACCTGCAGTGACTTGGTGTGGACCTGGTCCCCTCATTGTCCCCCAGCCTCAGGCCCAGGAACCGTGTCTTTGGAGGGGCTTCCCTGCAGGTGGCTGGTTGCATCTAGCATGCGTGGATGCTTCCCAGTTTCACAGCCACAGGGAGTGTGTTTCATGAAATTTCCAAATTCCAAGGGCTCTTGAGAGACCAACTCCTTCCTGATCAGAAGGGGTGATCCCGGTTGCCTGGTCTCAGAGCTTAAAACTCTAACTCCTTCTCGGCTTCTCATTCCAAAGTGTGCCATTGGATTAGTCTTTCAAAACACTTCTTGCCTTAATGCCATCCTTTAGATTTTGGCAGCCGGCCCTGGTGCGGACCACGTCCTGCGGGTGGGCCTCCCGGTTTCCGCCTCCTACCCCTCAGTTATCTCCCCCTTGAGTCCTGCTACCTTCCAGAATAATAGGAATACCTTCCAAACCCTCGTTCCTCCCATCGCTCCCAGCATGGAGTCCTCCAGTGGCCCGTTAGCCGCAGGACACTGTCCATCCCCCTGCATTGGGATGTCTGCCCCAATCCACCATAATGTACTTGTCTCCAATCTGCTGAGCTGCATGAGTGCCCACCCCAGCCCAGTGGGACGCTCCCCTTCTGCAAACCTCCAAGCACCTTTCCCCTCTGCACATTGCCGGGCTTCCCACCCTCCCCCGAGTCCAAAGGCCCCTCCCGTGGCTGGGGACCCGCTGACGGCTACCTAGCCCTTCCTGTGCTCCTGGACGTTCGGTGCAATCTGGAGGATGCTCAAGCTGGCATTTGAAATAACCTGGAACACGTGTACCTCATGGAACAATGGGCTGATTGGCTGAAAGATAATTGATGACTAAACAACCTAACGAGCAACAAATAGAAATAGCCGTGGTCCACCCGAGATCAAGCAAGGCTCCAGCATTCCTCCTCGGAGCGGCCCTGAGCTGCCTGGAGCCATTCGCCTTTCCAATCCGGGAGCTTTCCGGGGAGGCTGACGGCCGGCTAACATGGGCGTTGCTTCGTGACAACCCTGCCCCTTCCAATGCCCGGTCACTGCTGCTTCAAGATGCAGTGGAAGAATGTCAGACGCCTCAGTCACGTGAGTGACAGTGGGGCGCATGGCGACACACACACAGAGGGGAGAGGGCCAAAGGCGGCGGCATGTGACTCACACCATTGCCCCTTTTGTCTCCGGCTTCCGCCAGGTTGTGCAGCGGGCGGTTCTCCTCCAGATGAGCCCCGTGCTTGCAAGACCAGCATTGTCGGCCACTCCGGCTTAGAGAAAAGCTTTCCACATTCCAGAGTGGCTCCAGGCCCCTCCTCCTCCTCTTAAATGTTTTTAAAAGAGGTCTTAGAGCCCAGGCAGTTAGACCATAGCAAAAGACAGATACAGTAGAAGCCCAAGGCAAGCTTATCCCTTCCAAAGAGGGAGGGCTTCCTGTGTTGATTCGCTGTTGAAGAGCATGATGAAGATTCAGCTCCACTGAGACTGAGCCAAGATGTGACTCATCCATGGGACCAACATAACCGGTCCTGAGAAACCAAAGCACTCAGCATCTGGGAGCCAGACTGATCTTGAGTGGCCAAGAGAGCCGGGAAGGCTTCTGCAGCCTCCTGGAGCATCACAGAGACTCCCTGTCCATCCACTTTTCCCTCTTGCTGATATGATGGCTCCCACCCTCAGCTCACCAGACTCCACGGAGAGGCTGGCCTCTGAATACGCTGAATGGGCTTGAAGGGGGCTGGGCTCCACTTGGGTGGATGAGCAGGCCCAGCGCCCCTGTGCAGTGGGAGGGTGTCTTGGTAAGCCTGTCTTTGTGTCAGGTCCCCAGGGCACCTCCCTCTGAATCGCCTGCATAGGAGAAGTTGCTGGACACCCATCTGGGCTCTGTCCCCGCCAGCACCGTGTGGAATCCATGCTGTTCTCCCTCCAGCCCTCGCCCCGCCTCCTGGAGCCCTTCTCTGCTCCTGGCCACTTACCCACCCTCCACCTCCAGCACTGATTTTCTAGGGACAAGGGGCAGGGAAAGGAGAAGAAAGAGTCCTTGCTGCCCCTCAGAGAAGGCACAGAAGAAGAAAGACTCAGAGGAATGGGGAGCCAGGGATAGGAGGACAGATGGGACAGCCCCTTCCTGCTGCCCACACGGGTCCTGGCTTCCTCTCTACCCACTGCCCCATCTCAAAGGCTGCTCATGGCAGGGGCCAGAGAGACATTGAGAAGAGGAAGGAAGGAGGATCCAAGAGGAGGCTGGCACACCTGGCTTCTCTGCTGTCTGCCCTCCACTCTGTCCTCCCAGCCCAGACTCCTCCTAGGCAGCCCTGGCACGGGTCCTCGCTGGCCACACTGAGGCCATTGGCAAAGCACCTGGCCTCTCTACGTCTTGGACTCTGGGTCTGTAAGGCGGTGAGGCTGAGGTTCCTGGAAGAGCCAGGTACTGTGGACTTGCCCAGCTGAGCACAGGCGTCGGGGGCTGGAGGGGCCCCAGTCCCGATGCTGACCCCATGCCCTCTCCACCTGGGAGCTTGGAGGACTCTGCCCTGTACTTAGGGCCATGCTTCAAGCCCAGCACTTCTTATGACCGAGTCTCTGGGGAGAAATGAGCGCTCCAGTGCCAAATAACCCACCACTAAAAGGCCTTTCCAGGCAGGGCCTCTCGTGAGCCCAACCAGTGACATGGTGGGAGATGAGAGGGTGTGGGCTCACTCGCGGACGTTCTGTGTGAACGGGGTCGTTTGTAGGGTGAGGTCCCTTTAATCTCCAACACTTAGGCTCAGCTGGCAAGTCCACAGTGCCCAGCTCACCCAGGAACCTCAGCCTCACCGCCCTACAGACAGAGCCCAAAGCTCAGGGAGGTCAGTGCCACACAGGTGTTATTTTTCACTTTATTGGTGTTTAAAATTGTAAAGATTTTCCATGTCGCCCGTAACTGTCGAACCACACGTACTGCCCCCAATTAATCCCCGTTAACAGCTCGGCGTGTGTACCCTCTGTATTCACTGTGCTCCGTATTCATTTCCTCCAGAAATGAGCTCGTTCTCTATGTATCATTCCGTGACCTGTCTTTACATAGTGAGGAGTCCTGGGCGCCCCACCAGGTGAATACCTGCACACCTGTCTTCATCTTCTCCATGACTGCCTGACACCCCAGTGTCTCAGTCTGTCTGTACTTAAACAGCTAGACATTGACGCCTCACGGTCTGGAGGCTGAAGTTCAAGATAAGGGTGTGGGCAGGTTCTGTTCCTGGGGAGGCCTCTCTTCCTGGCTTGCAGATGGCTGGCTGCCTTCTGGCCATGCCCTCATGTGGCAGAGCAAGTGACAGCTCTGGTGCCTTCACCCCTTGTAAGGGCACTAATCCCATCATGTGGGCCCCACCCTTATGAACTCCTTCAAACCCAAGCACCTCCCAAGGCCCCACCTCCCAATCTTATCCCAGTGGGGATGACGGCTTTATTATATGAATCTGGGGTTGAGGGGTGCCTCAACATTCAGACTCTAGCACCATGGGACCACTAATGTGTCATCCTGCCTGTGAGGAGATGCCCAAATTAAACCATGCTCTTTCAAGCCACCAGCCACCCGACCACAGTGGGCACTCAGGAAAACTGGGTTGAATGAATGAATGAATGAAGCCATTGACATGAACACATGACATCTGACTGTCTCCCTGTGTGCTCAAGTTTCATTCTGATACATTTCTCGCTAAATTCATCCGCTGAGACAGAGGATTTTTAACCCAGGTTGCTAGACTGCTCTCCCCAAGGTGTGGCAACCCACACCCGCCAGCAACACCTGTGACACTTCTCTTACCAGGTTTCCAAACTTTGCTAAACTGCTGGGTAGAGAATAGCATCTCCCTGGGGTTAGCCTCCCATTCGTGGATTTGTTTTTACCCCTCTTGGCCGCTGCCTGTTCCTGGTCTACACCCGTTCCATTGGCTGCACCGTCTGATCCTGCCCCCTGGCCAGAGGCCGTTATGTGTCTGTCATATGCATAGTATTCTCTCCCCGTCCACTCTGGGCCTCGTGACTATGGGGGTGACATCATGGAGATCCCAGTGCATTTTGGACTTTGTCACCATCCTCTCTTGTTCATTCGGGGATACAGTCGCATGAGCTCAACAGAGCAAAAGAGAGGGAGGGAGCCCACCTGTGTCCGCCAGGTGCTGGGATGGGTCCAGGTGGTTCCAGCAGAGTCTGCCGGTTCCAGCTTGATTCAGCACCTGTGACGGGCAGTCGTACCCATGACGAAATGTGTTTAATTGACCACACAAACATAGAGGGAGTTGATCGTTTAAATGATATACTTAGAATTCATCTGAGTGGGGAAGCTGAGAACAGTCAAAGAAGCTAATTTCAAAAAAAAGAAAAGCACCTAATCCACTGCACCCTAATCACGCCGAGTGCTTACCTCTCCCGCCGGACGTTGGGCAGCGCCTTGCGGCATCTCACGGCGGCACTGTCTTCTCTCTTGCAGTACTCCCTACAAAGTGAGACCTGTGGCCGTCAAGCAACTCTCTGGTAAGGCCCTGCTGTCATTTTTTAAATTCAAAGAAGGAAAAAGACATCTTGAGCCTGCTCTGTGATAAAATATGTGTTGATTAACCATTGAAATCTAAGCATTCAAAATATATATGAGTGAAGCATTCATTTGAAGCGTTTAACTGTACGTTATAAGCATTTGAATCTGCATGTGAAGCTTGTTACCACCGCAGAATCCGAAACCTTGGACTACACTTTGTGCTACTATAAGGGCTCTGCCGTGACAGCCCCAGCCCCCATCCCAGGGACTTTGCAGGTGCAGGACGGCGTGCACCCTGCTCCTCCTGCCCAGCACCTGTCCTCCCCGCTCCACTGCGAGTTGCCAAGGCAGGTGTTTGTGGCCCTTGGGATGCCGTGGGGTGCCTCATACAGTCGCTTGTGCTGCTGTGTTAGAATCCTTCCTTCCTTCCTTCCTTCCTTCCTTCCTTCCTTCCTTCCTTCCTTCCTTC
>CM052665.1:55828447-55859753 GCA_028533165.1 Leontopithecus rosalia
AAATGGAATTTCTATTTCTAGGTCCTTGAGGAATCGCCACACTGTCTTCCACAATGGTTGAACTAATTTACACTCCCACCAGCAGTGTAAAAGTGTTCCTATTCCTCCACATCCTCTCCAGCATCTGTTGTCCCCAGATTTTTTAATGAACGCCATTCTAACTGGCGTGAGGTGGTATCTCAACGTGGTTTTGATTTGCATCTCTCTAAGGACCAATGATGATGAGCATTTTTTCATGTTTGTTGGCCTCTTGTATGTCTTCTTTTGTAAAGTGTCTGTTCGTTTCCTTTGCCCATTTTTGAATGGGCTTGTTTGTTTTTTTCTTGTAAATCTGTTTGAGTTCTTTGTAAATTCTGGATATCAGTCCTTTGTCAGATGGGTAAACTGCAAAGATTTTTTCCGATTCCGTTGGTTGCCGATTCACTCTAATGACTGTTTCTTTTGCCGTGCAGAAGCTGTGGAGTTTGATTAGGTCCCATTTGTCTGTTTTGGCTTTTGTTGCCAATGCTTTTGGTGTTTTGGTCATGACGTCCTTGCCTACTCCTATGTCCTGAATGGTTTTGCCTAGATTTTCTTCTAGGGTTTTTATGGTGCCAGGTCTTATGTTGAAGTCTTTAATCCATCTGGAGTGAATTTTAGTGTATGGTGTCAGGAAGGGGTCCAGTTTCTGCTTTCTGCACATGGCTAGCCAGTTTCCTCAGCACCATTTATTAAACAGGGAGTCCTTTCCCCATCCAAGTCAGATTCTTGTTTGGCAGCTTTGGTTTTATTTGTTTTGGTTATAATGGAGGATCAGACATCAAGTCAGCATAGACGATTACACAAACTTGGCCAGGTACAGTGGCTCATGCCTGTAATCCCTGCACTTTGGGAGGCCAAGGTGGGCAGATCACGAGGTCAGGAGATGGAGACCATCCTGGCCAACATGGCAAAACCCTGAATCTCCTAAAAATACAAAAATCAGCTGGGCGTGGTGGCGAGTACCTGTGGTCCCAGCTACTTGGGAGGCTGAGGCAGGGGAATCGCTTGAACCCGGGAGGCAGAGGTTGCAGTAAGCCAAGATCACACCACTGCATTCCAGCCTGGTGACAGAGCGAGACTCTATCTCAAAAAAAAAAAAAAAGATTACTCAAACTTACAACTAAGCCTCGTGGTGTAGGTTCTCAGTGTTCTGGGGCATAAACTGGAGAGTGACTGGAACCTAGCAGAGACCTCACCCTTCCTCAGCATATCGCCGTGCTGAAAGGGACAGCACTGTGGGCATCTACAGCTTCCTAGGCGGTATCTGGCATTGGGCCTGGTCAGGAAACAGGAAAGCAGGCAGGTTCCATTTCGCCTGGGACCTGGACCTTGTAAAACCAGTCACTCCCAGGGCCAGGCAACAAAGGGAGAAGAAGCTCCCTCGACCCGGGCCTGCTTCCTCTCTGCAGACCCGCCGTGAGAACACCATGTTCCGTGTTGAGACGTGCCTTGAACTCACATTGTCACAGTAATTGCCCCCATAAAATAGACCTGGGCACTAAGAGGAAGCTTCCTGTGTCTAGAAACCCAGTCCTGCCTGCTTTTTATAGCTGGTGCTAGGACAGGAGAACCACAAGGCCCAGCAGTCTGCTGAGAGGCCACTGAGGCACAGATAGGCTGTGGGCCTGGATCCGCACCGGAGGGAAGGAGCATTTGAAAGAGCCAGGTCCCGAGAAGCCCGGGGCTGCTGCCGGGAAGGCCGGCACATGCCTCCAGGTAACAGGCAGCTCCTCCGCCACGGCCTCTGCGTCCCGTCACGTGCAATTCGGACCGCCATAGCCTATGTGTCTTTTCCTTTTGTCCGTGTTCCATCTGTCTTTTTTCTTTGGTTTGTAGAGAGAGAAGAATTACTCCAGAGCGTGCTGGCACAGGTCGCAGAGCAGTTCTCAAGGTACAGAGTCTTCTGAACTTACAACCAGCCAGAGATGGGCACTTCTTTCTCTAACAGCGAGGGCGGGCCCCGGGCACTGAGGCTGGCCTTGGCTGCCAGGCGCGGCTGTCTCTCCTGCCTGGGGGAGCCTCCCGCGCCGCTTCTGTAACTGAACCAGCTTGGACGGGGCCCAGGAAACACTCACCTTATACCAAAGATGGTGTAGAGTGGGTGCATTCGAATGTGAGCTCATGCGGTCGAGAACGTTCTCCACTGGCTCTTCCGGGGTTGGAGAACCATCTCTAAGGCTTGGCTCCGTTTTAAAATAAGCTTTCTCGCTGAGCTTCCGTGTAGTTAGGGGGCTTCCTTTTCATCTGAGTCATTCCACCAATCCTGATGTAGATACCGCATTTTCAAGACTGACTTTTCTGTGGCGTCTTACTGCCTAGGTTAATTAAAATGGTAAAAAGGGCAGATGGGTACGATTTTTAAAAACCTTCAAATTGGCCGGGCACGGTGGCTCACGCCTGTAATCCCAGCACTTTGGGAGGCTGAGATGGGCAGGTCACCTGAGGTCAGGAGTTTGAGACTAGCCATGACCAACAAGGAGAAACCCCGTCTCTACTAAAAATACAATATTAGCTGGGCACGGTGGCGCGTGCCTGTAATCCCAGCTACTCAGGAGGCTGAGGCAGGAGAGTCACTTGAACCTGAGAGGCGGAGGTTGCGGTGAGCCGAGATCGCACCATTGCACTCCAGCCTGGGCAACAAGAGTGAAACTCCGTCTCAAAAAAAAAAAATCGAATTGTTTAACTGACTGGGCTGGAGCCTCCAGAGAACACAACACATCCTCCGAGGGTGTCTGTGCCTTCCGGGGAGGGTGCCGGGACTGGACCCTCTCAACCACATGAGCAAAGAGGACCACGTGTCCTCCCCAGAAAGCCTGGGTCCCCTGCTCAGGTCTGCGGAAGTCAGTGTGCCCACCAGCTTGGCAAATACACCTCCTGATTCCTCCCCGTGGGTTATATTTCTTCTCTCTTTTCTTTTTCATTCCTAGAGCATTCAAAATCAATGAGCTGAAGGCTGAATTCGCAAACCACTTGGCTGTGCTAGAGAAGCGCGTGGAATGTGAGTGAGGTCTTTGTTTCTTTTTGCTTCTGTCCTTTAACCTGTGTTAAAATTAAGCACTTGGAACAGGGGGAATTCAGTGCTGAAGGTAAATGCGAATGTCTTTTCTGTGAAATGCTTGAAAATTACCTTTGACGTTAACAAAGGTTAGCACAGTGACTATGCATTTTATTTCTATTTTATAAGAAACGCAGCTCATGGTACAAAGCGTTCTTTCAGCCCCAAAGAGTAAAAATGAATACACGAAACCCCCTCCCACACACTTAGCTCCTCTGAGAACCTCTGCTGAGTATCTTGCCTGTCTCTCTCTCTCTCTCTCTCTCTCTCTCTTTTTGAGACAAGAGTTTCACTCTTGTTGCCCAGGCTGGAGTGCAATGCAGGATCTCTGCTCACCGCAACCTCCTCCTCCCAGGTTCAAGCAATTCTCCTGCCTCAGCCTCCCGAGTAGCTGGGATTACAGGTGTGCACCACGACACCCACCTAATTTTTTTTTTTTGAGTAGAGACGGGGTTTCTCCATGTTGGCCAGGCTGGTCTCGTACTCCTGACCTCGGGTGATCTGCCCGCCTCAGCCTCCCAAAGTGCTGGGATAACAGGCGTGAGCCACCGGGCCCGGCCTTGTCTGTGTCTCTTTTTTTCGTAGATGAAGACATTCTCTGCACACTGAGCTGCACCCTGTGGGTCACGATTTTGGAATTTTCTACTAAGTTGTTAGGTCTGGTTTCTGATAACAGTCTGGACGTGCGTCCCCTCCAAATCCCATGTTGAAATGTCATTGGCAGTGTTGGGGGTGGAACCGGGTGGGAGGGCTTGGGTCAGCAGGGCAGATCCTCCTGAATGGCGCGGTGCTGTCCTCGAGGCAGTGAGTTCTCACAAGATCCGCTTGTTTAAAAGTGCCTGGCACCTCTCTACCCTCCTGCTTCCCTGTCGCCTTCCACCGTGATTGGACACTTCTCAAGGCTCCCCTAGAAGCCGAGCAGATGCCAGCACCAGGCTTCCTGTAAAGCCCACAGAACCGGGAGCCCATCGAACCTCTTTTCTTTACAAATTGCCAGGCCTCGGGTCTCTCTTTCCAGCAGCAGAGGAGCACCTAGCACAGCCTCCCAACAGCACCAAAGAAAACCAGAAGAAGAGCTAGTGAGCCACGGAGAGTCGATTCAAGTCCTGATTCAATGACCGAAAAGCTCAAATTCTGCAGGCCTCACGATTCTGAGTTTAACTCACGGCGACAAGTGAACTCTTTGTTAACAACAAGGCAAACGCTAATGATTAACAGGCACCGTATTTACCGACTAAGAAACTATAACAATCCGGACGGGAGGCCATCAAGGGTTGCAGAGTCACCAAAAAACATCTGCCTGATTGACTGAATGTTGCTTTCTCTGTTTCCCTCCCTCCCTCCCTCCTTCCCTCCCTCCCTTCCTTGCTCCCTGACGGAGTCTTACTTTGTTGCCCAGACTGGAGGGCAATAGTGCAATCTTGGCTCACTACAACCTCTGCCTCCTGGATTCAAGTGATTCTCCTGCCTCAGCCTCCCAAGTAGCTGGGATTATAGCACCCGCCACCACGTCCAGCTAATTTTGTATTTTTTAGTACAGATGGGGTTTCATATATGTGGGTTAGCCTGGTCTCGAACTCCTGACCACAGGTGACCCACCCACCTCAGTCTCCTAAAATGCTGGATTACAGGCATGAGCCACCACACCCAACTTAATGTGGCTTTTCCTGTTTTGCTTGTGTTGCTTGTAAATGTTCAAGAAAAGCCATCAGGATCATGTAAAAACGGACTCATCTAAATTAGCAGAAACATGATTTGCAGTTAGATTTACACTTTTCCAAGTGTGCTGACGTTTTCTAAAAAAGCGTGAGGTCACTGGATCTTCACCACAGTTTCATTTTCCCCGTTGTCGACGGGACAGCCACAGAGAGGTTAAGTAACCTCAAGTTCACTCAGCAAATTAGAAAACAGAACTGGGACTGGCACCCAGGGTCCTGGCTGGGCTGCCCTGGCTGCCTGCTACTTACCCGTCTGGGATGAGTCACCTCCCTGCACACCTGCCGAAGAGAACCAGGCACTCCATGAGGGTTCCTTAATAACACAGGTTAGAAAGCAGCAGCTGCACGCAACAGAAACTGATCGCGGCTGCTTTCAGCAGGAAAGGACTTTTTTCCTAAAGGATTTTGGGAAGCTCCCGAGATCCCCAGGAGGGCTTGGAGCTGTGCAACAACAATTGCCCAAATCCCGTGCAGAACTCACACTGTGCAGATGCCCGTGCTGCTGTCTGAATCCCAGATGCACACCAGCTCCTCTCCTCACTCTGGACCTAGACCCCCTCCTCGAGGCTCCACAGCCACCTATGCAGGCATCAGGCTGCTCCTCCACGTCACTGGCTACAGGTTAAAAATCTAGACAGAGGGCTGGGCGTGGTGGCTCACGCCAAGCACTTTGGAGGCCAAGGCGGGTGGATCACCTGAGATCGGGAGTCCAAGACCAGCCTGACCAACATGGTGAAACCCCGTCTTTAAAGAAAAAAAGGAAAAAAAAATCTAGACAGAGCCAGACCATGCACCAGCGGTCTAGACACAAGGCAGGCCCGACCAAGGGAGGCTGTGAGGGTCCTGAGGCTGCACAAAGCCCCACAGACCGGGAACCTTACGCAACAAAAACGGGTTCTCTCGCAGCTCTGCAGGCCAAAAGTCTGAAATCAAGGCATGAGTGAGCAGGCCTGGCTCCTTCTGGAGGCTGTGAGGGGCGCTGGTTCCATGACTCTCTCTCAGACCCACGTGGCTGCTGGCAATCTTTGCCACTCCTGAGCTCAGAACACTGCATCGCTCTAATCTCTGCCTGTGTTGTCACGTGATGGCATTCTCCCGTGTCTCCGTGTCACCAAGCTCTCTCTGCCAGGTCTTATAAAGATGCCTCTCTTTGAATTTTGAGACCGCCTAAATCTAGGGTGGGCCCATCTCGAGATCCCTGAAGGATTATGTCTGCGCAGACCTTTCTCTAAGTCAGGGCCCATTCATTCACAAGTCCAGGGAGTAGGCTGTGACCAGATCTTTCTGGGGGGACACAGGTCAACCCACCGCAGTGAGCGTTTGCCCTTCCATAGTCTGCACTGGGAGGCTGGCTCAGCTCTCCACCAAGCCCATGTCACAGGGGATTCTCCAAACTTGGGTAGGGTTTGAGCCAAAGTGGGCAAAAAAGGCTTAGTGTGGAGTCCTCACTCACCTTTACAGATGCAGAAAGCTACACAGTCACCACAGGCCAGCATGCAGATGCCCGAGGGCAGCAGGTGCCTCCCCGCTCTCCTTTTCTCTCCAGCGCCTGGGCTTTTCCTCAGCGTTCCCCCCCAGTCTCCTGTGCCCCGCCCAGAAGCTAGTGCCAGCTCCCACCACGCGCTTTTCCCGCAAAGTGCAAACAGGCAAGTTGAAAGGCCCATGCGGTAACTCTCAAAACTCTTAAAGAGAATGAAGCCGCCTCCAACATGATGAATAGTAACCCTGCGTGGCTTTGAGTAACTGACCCTGGAGAATAACCACCGACCCAAGAGAAAACTGTTCCTATTTTGCCTCCAAGTGGCAGGTGACTGAAGGCCACGGCCCAGAGGTGCTTCCCCTCTAGCCTGTTCTAGCTGCAAAATTCTCCAAAATTGCTAACTTCTCAGAGGGAAGGCATCTTCCCATAGGGCCCTCAGTAAATGCACACAGACGGCCTAGAAGAGGACCCCACTCTTCACCCACCGCGCTCAGGCTCACTGCACAGACCAGAATTACTGGTGCTTCTGCAGGTAAAACCGGGCGTTACTAGTCATACTGATTTCTAGCACCAGAGGCCTAGGACTGCAGACGTGGGATTGAAGCTCACCTCTCCAAGGAGTAGCGAAGGAGAACAGTCTAGGGGTTGTGCAGGACAGGGAAGGGTCTGGGCAAGGGTGGGGGAGCCTCTCTGCAGCCCCCTGGCTGGCCTCCTCGCCCCACATGCAGCTCACACCCCGACTCCAGGAGGCTGTGCCAAGCTGTTCTCCTGACCTCCACCTGGCTTTGGGTTCATCCTCCCGGGCACTTCTGGCTGACAGCCCCCCACTCTCCAGCAGGTCTGCTTTAGCAGGAGGTGACCAGGATATTGCACGTGTGCTGAATGCAGGGAGTTTGAGTTCCAGAGAGATTTCGAGGGCAGCAGAGCCTTCACCCAAAGATGCGCGAACCCCGACATTTGAGGAAGCTTGGAGGGCGGAAAGGGAAAGTCCTTTTGAGGAGAGGGCCTGCACCTGAGCCTCTCACACAGGCCACTGGGGAAGCACATGGCAAGCTTCTCAGAAGGTCAGTCCCAACCCTGGACGGCTGCCAAAAGCTAGCCAGATGGGGAAGGCTGCCAGGAGCGGGGCAGGGGCTGGAGGCAGATGCTCCCATCTACGTGTGTACGTGCACATGTAATCACACAGAGAAAGATGCACATGTACTCACATATACACATGTGAAATCACACAGACATGTTGAGCTGTCACATGCACACATGTGCAAACACCCAGGCACATGCAGATAGATTCATACATGATCACATACACACACACATGCACACAGCTTCTGCTATACATGAGCTGCAGTGAGCTGTTTTTGTTCGTTTGTTTGTTTTTTGAGAAGGAGTTTCACTCTTTCACCCAGGCTGGAGTGAAGTGGCGCTATTTCGGCTCACTACGCCCTCCACCCCAGGGTTCAAGCAGTTCTCCTGCCTCAGGCTCCTGAGTAGCTGAGATTATAGGCACCCGCCACCATGTCTGACTAATTTTTGTATTTTTAGTAGAAATGGGGTTTCGCCATGTTGGCCAGGCTGGTCTTGAACTCCAGACCTCAGGAGATCTACCCACCTCAGCCTCCCAAAGTGTTAGGATTATAGGCAGGAGCCACCATGCCTGGCCAGACTGTTTTCTGCTTCTTGAGTTAGAGGACTCATCCACTAGAACTGGCCACCTTAAAGCCATATTGCGTTGTGGTGGACTTGTCTTAAATGGCATTTCCTGCTTCTTCTTCTTCTTCTTTTTTTTTTTTTTGAGACGGAATTTCACTCGTTACCCAGGCTGGAGTGCAATGGCGCGCTCTCAGCTCACCACAACCTCCGCCTCCTGGGTTCAGGCAATTCTCCTGCCTCAGCCTCCCCAGTACCTGGGATTACAGGCACACGCCACCAGGCCCAGCTAATTTTTCTTATATATTTAGTAGAGATGGGGTTTCACCTTGTTGACCTGGATGGTCTCAATCTCTTGACCTTGTGATCCACCGGCCTTGGCCTCCCAAAGTGCTGGGATTACAGGCTTGAGCCACCACGCCCGGCCTTCCTGCTTCTTCTTAAATGTATAATTCCTCTGAATCCAATATAAATGTCTTCATTGACTTTCAAAGCTCTTCTTCCTTTTGATATAAAAAGTTTAGCCTTGTTCCAGCGATCTGGGATTTCCCTTAGGTTAAAATTATTTCGTAAACAGAACACCCAAGCCCCTCCCATCACGTCCTGACTGGAGGTGAAACATTAAAAAGAGATTTTAAAGCCAGGCCCTTTACTCCCTTCCTTCCTGGTTTGTGGCCAGGACACAGGGCAGCTCTGCTCCATCTACCCTTTGTCCCAGAACTCTGGGCTTGGAGTAAACCTAAGCTGGGCCAGGACAGGAGCTGACCGCCTGGGGCAAAGTTTAACATGGAGGGAAAGACTGGGGGCATCCAAACAGCCCAGAAGCCTGGATGCTAGAACCAAGCCTTGCTGTTCACTGTCACTCAGGAAGTGTGCTCTCCACGGGTTCTTTAGGGAGGCTCGTGGAGGAAGCGTTGAAACACAGCTCTATTCATACATGTCTTTAAACAACTTTCACTAGCTCTGCAGCCAAAGGGCCTGCCAGCTTCTCGGCCTCTTGCCCAGCGCTTTGAGGCTGGGGAAGGAGCGCAGCACAGGACCTCCTGAGCGTGGCTCAGCTCTCCCAACCTGCCAGCCCGCTTCCCCCAAAGCCAGCGTCTCTCAGAAAATCCGTCTTAGAGCTTTTCCTGCAGGTGGCCTGGGACTTGTGGAAGCTCACAAAAATCTCTTTTAAAGTATTTTTCTTTTCTTTTTCTGAGACGGAGTCTCGCTCTGTCAACCAGGCTGGAGGGCAGTGATGTGATCTCGGCTCACTGCAATCTCCGCCTCCCATGATCAAGTGATTCTCCTGCCTCAGCCCCCCGTAGCTGAGATTACGGCAGCCTGCAAACACGCCCAGCTACTTTTTGTATTTTCAGTAGAGACGGGGTTTTGTCATGTTGCTTGGACAAGCTGGTCTCAAACTCCTGACCTCAGGTGATCCACCCTCCTTGGCTTCCCAAAGTGCTGGGGTTACAGGCGTGGGCCACCATGCCTGGCTTAAAGTCCTTTTAAGAGGACAGGCCAGGGTTTCCAGATGATCCTGGCCCCCACACCAGCGTATCCTAGGGTCTGCACCTGGTCAGCGGGAATAACGGGCAGTTGTGGGCTGGACTGCCAGCCCCCAGCAGGGCTGAGTGGGCCAGGGAGCCTCTGCTTCGGTTTGGGGTGTGTGGTCAGTGCCTGCCCTACGTTCAGATTTTGAAGGCAGAGGAGGGGGTCATGATGGGCAGAGCTGACGTCCAGGCTCCCTGGTCCTGCTGCTGTCTGTATAGACCTCTCAACTCAAGGCCCCACACCCCTCAGGACTGGCCTGCTCCTCCCTCTGGGTTAAGGTGGAGCAGGGGTGGGAATGCGTCAATGAGGGGAGCTTCCCCACAGCAGCCTGGCGTCCTAGAAAGGCCAGGGAGTGAGGAGGCAGGACCCCCAGGGACACGGGCACCTACCTCCACCACATGCTCACCTCTGCCTCCTCCCGCAGACCTCCAACCCCAGCCCCGTCATTCAAGGCATCTTGTCTTCTCTTCGTTGAGGAAGGCACAGCTTTTGCCATCTTGTTACTCACTATCCGTTTACTTGCCAACAGCCTTTTCAGAAACTTAATTGCCACAAATCCTGCATCTCTGGGATTCCTACTAGGGATGCTGTGCGGTGTCACCCGAGAGGCGTGATTTTAATACCACCCCAATAAGTAGCCAGGGAGGCGGATCTCAGTGGACTGCACCGCCAATCAGACATCATGCTCCCATCACAAACCATGAGCCAGCTTAAAACAGAGCCTTGTGTGCACACGGGGGGAAAGTATAGATCTGTTGCAAACTCATTTAGCAGCAAAAATGTGATCTGAGCTGACATGAAGCCCTTGGTATTTATTTATCCTGCTCAGTATGATAAGTAAACATTTTCTTCAAGGGAGAAAAAGAAAAATGTGAGCTGGGATGCCAGCCATTGATATAGGGAAGGCCCCTAACCTCCTGAAGAGTGAAATGGGCAAGTTAGAAAATACACCAAATTTTATCTTTTAAAATTAATAATAGATATATGGATACATAGACACACACAGACAGCATGGATAGATGATAGATAGATAGATACATACACACACAAATACATAGATACGTAGAGGCTGGATGAGGGCTCATACCTGTAATCCCAACCCTTTGGGAGACTAAGGCAGGAGGATCACTTTAGTCCGGGAGTTCAAGACCATCCTGGGCAACATGGTGAAACCTCATCCCTACGAAAAATGCAAAAATCAGCCAGGGGTGGTGGTGCACACTTTAATTCCTGCTACTCAGGAGGCTGAAGTGGGAGGATCGTTTGAGCCTGGGAGGTGAAGGTTGCAGTGACCTGTGATTGTTCCACTGCACTCCAGCCTGAGCGACAGAGCAAGACCATGTCTCAAAAATATACGAAAGAAAGAAAGGATAGGCGCATCTCTCCAGCCTGCTTGAACGCTCCCCACAGCCACTGCCACCCATTGGAATGGCCAACAGGGGACCTGCATATGGCCTGAGCCGGGAGGTGCAGCAGAAGATTGAAGAGCAACATGACGCAGACCTGGAGCAGCTCCTGATCCAGTGGATCACCACCCAGTGCCAAAGGATGTGGGCTGTCCCCAGCCTGGGCGGGAGAACTTCCAGAACTGGCTCGAGGATGGCACAGTGCTATGTGAGCTCATTAATGCACTGTACCCGAGGGGCAGGCCCCTGTAAAGAAGATCCAGGCCTCCACCATGGCCTTCAAGCAGACGGAGCAGATGTCTCAGTTCCTGCAGGCAGCTGAGGGCTATGGCATTAGCCCCACTGACATCTTCCAAACCGTGGACCTCTGGGAAGGAAAGAACGTGGCCTGTGTGCAGCAGACGCTGATGAATCTGGGTGGGCTGGCAGTAGCCCAGGATGATGGGCTCTTCCCTGGGGATCCCAGTTGGTTCCCTAAGAAATCCAAGGAGAATCCTCGGAACTTCTCGGACAACCAGCTGCAAGAAGGGAGGAACGTGATCGGGTTGCAGATGGGCACCAACCGCATGACCGGCTACAGGATGCCAGGCCAGATCCTCTGACCCCGCCCCAGGCCTTGCCCCTGCCCTCCCATGAATGGTTAATATATATGTAGATAGATATTTTAGCAGTGACATTCCCAGAGAGCCCCAGAGCTCTCAAGCGCCCTTCTGTTAGGGAGGGGGTTCAGCCTCTCCTGTCACCTCTGGGGTGCCCGTTGGCAGCCCCTCCCCCCAGCTAATACATTCCCTACCCCATATTCAAAACTGGACCAACTGGGCTCTTCCTTCCCCTGGGACCAAAATGAAGGGGCCTCAGCACCCCCACCACCATGCCTCTCCTTCCTCCTGGCCTGCTCTGTCCCTGAGCTCTGTGCCCTCCATCCATCCATGACTGGGCATCAGTGATGCTGCCTCTGCTTTCTGATGCTGGACTTGCCTTGCTTCTACAAGCATGCTTCTCCCACAGCTGTGGCTGGCTGCAGGAACTTAACTTATAGGGAGGAGCCTGTGGCAGCTGCTGCCCCAGCCACAGCTGCACTGACTGTGCTCACCACACATCTGGGGCAGCCTTCCCTGGCAGAGACCCTCATGGCTTCTCATTTTCCATTCCCCTCACTGTGGCTAAGGGATGGGGTGAGGGGATGGAGAGGGAGGGCTGTCCACCATGCTCTGGGGCTTGAGGAAGATGAGTTTGTTGATTTAAATAAAGAATTTGTCTTTTTTTAATGAAAAAAAAAAGAAAATAGGTAGATACATAGAATTGATGGACAGAGAATGGATAGAACAATAAATAGGATGGATAAATAGAACACAGGTGATACATAGGATGAATGGATAGATGGGTGGGTGGGTGGATAGAAAGATAGATACGTGGATGGAGAGACAGATGCACAGATGGATGAATGGATGGATAGAGAGAAGGTAAATGACTAGATAGATAGATGAATGGACAGACAGACAGTGAGTGAGTGGTAAACAGGTAGTGGAGAGGTAGGTAGACAGGATGAATATTTAGAAGGCACGGGAGAGGGCAGAAGGCCTAGAAGGACACACATTAATACCTTTCCTACAAGGATCATAGGATATTTTTATACTCAGGAAAATGACATTTAAGACATAGTAAGTGGACCAGGACCTTGGACAGAGGGCGCAGCTGCCCTGTTAGCGGTCCACACCACCCGCCCAACTCTTCCCCAGATCTACTCACTTTCAGCATGTGCCGCCTTCCACGTGTGAACCACACGGAGCTCCTTTCCTGCCACTGATGGTGAACTGGGTATTTGCTCACATTAGTGTCCAAATGGCAAACCCACAGGACGTGGATGGGATCCTGCAGTCTAGACAAGGCCCAGGAGTACCCTTGGAGGCCACGTTGGGCCTCCCAGTCCACATGCAAACCCGGATGGGCTCTTGGGTGCCTTTTCTCAGAAGACAGCCTGTGGCATCCATCAGCTTCCTTGGGGTGATGTTTGAGAGAACGGAGACCCCGCTCCAAAGGAGACTGTGGACTCTTAGTGGTTGGACCCAAACGTCCCGACCTCAGGAACCCTGTGCTTCCCCAGCAGCAGCTCATCCAGACACCGCCATCAGGACAGCAACCACACTAGCTCCAGCCACATGCACTTCATGACCCACGTCCTCTTGCTGTTGTGTAGAAGAGGGGCAGAGAAAGCTTCCATGGCACAGAAGCACATCAGCATGACCAGATCCAAACATCTCACCCTCCAGATTCCTTGTCCCTCTGGGCAGAAAGAAGCAGTGTCCCAAGAAGCCATGCCCTTACTTGATCCCTGACCCTGGAAATGCCCCAAAACCCACCCAGGAGGCTGATTCCAGCCAGGCTGCCTGGGCACTGCCCTAGGAGAATTTCTTTCTGGAGCCACAGTACTTCCTTGGGGTGGGAAGGAATTGTTACAGACTAGCCAAAGGCTTTGAGTTGATTGGCTTTTCTTTAGAAATCATTGGCTTTTTATCTTCAGCAGTTATTCAGAGCCAAACTTCATGAAAAGGGGAATAGAGTGACATCGTGGGAGTATCCTTTTGCATAAAATTGAGGTGTGATTACAAAGTAACAAAGCTAATCTTTTTTATTTCTTAGTACTCTAATTGAAAAGCTGCACAAAGCTGCTTGCTTCACAGAACATTTCTGAGCTAAGCATGCAGTCAGCTAAGGGTGAATATCTTGAAGTTTAACACTCTCTTGGAGACAGAAGCTCCAGTTTGGTTGAAAAATAGTATCCTAGGCCGGGCACGGTGGCTCACTCCTGTAATCCCAGCACTTTGGGAGGCCGAGGCGGGTGGGTCACGAGGTCAAGAGATCGAGACCATCCTGGTCAACATGGCGAAACCCTGTCTCCACTAAAAATACAAAAAAATTAGCTGGGCATGGTGGCGCGTGCCTGTAATCCCAGCTGCTCGGGAGGCTGAGGCAGGAGAGTTGCCTGAACCCAGGAGGCGGAGGTTGCAGTGAGCCGAGATGGCGCCATTGCACTCCAGCCTGAGTAACAAGAGCGAAACTCCGTCTCAAAAAAAAGAAAAGAAAAGAAAAATGGTATCCTAATTGTTGAGGCACACCTTTGCAGTGGGACTCGGTAACCGCCCAAGGGGTTCACCTTGCCTGCTGCGTAGACAGAGCAGATTCATCAGACACGGAAATTGCAATAAAGAAAGAGTCATTCACCCAGAGCGAGCTTCGTGGGAGACCAGAGTTTTATTATTCCTCAAATCAGTCTCCACAAGCATTCACGGAGCAGAGTTTTTAAGGATAACTTGGTGCGACGGGGAAGCCAGTGAGCCAGGAGTGCTGCTTGGTCAGGGATTGGATCGTAGGGAGTTGAAGCTGTCTTCTTGCACTGAGTCAGTTCCTGAGCCACAATATCAGAAGAGTCAGTTTATGGATGTGGGTGAGGCCAGCTGGTAAGTGCAGGGTCTGCAAAATGTCTCAAGCCCTGATCTTAGGAGCAGATTAGGGACAGTCCACATCTTGTAGCCTCCAGCTGCATGACTCCGAAACCATCATTTCTTTTTTTTTTTTTTTTTTTTTTTTTTGGAGACGGAGTTTCGCTCTTGTTACCCAGGCTGGAGTGCAATGGCGCGATCTCGGCTCACCGCAACCTCCGCCTCCTGGGTTCAGGCAATTCTCCTGCCTCAGCCTCCCGAGTAGCTGGGATTACAGGCACGCACCACCATGCCCAGCTAATTTTTTTGTATTTTTAGTGGAGACGGGGTTTCACCATGTTGACCAGGATGGTCTCGATCTCTTGACCTCATGATCCACTCGCCTCGGCCTCCCAAAGTGCTGGGATTACAGGCGTGAGCCACCACGCCCGGCCCCAAAACCATCATTTCTAATCCTGTGGCTAATGTTAGTCTCGTCCCCACGCAAGGAGGTCTGCTTTGGGAAAGGGCTGTTACCATCTTTGTTTAAGCTATAAACTACAAACTAAGTTTCTCCCAGAGGAACGAACAAAGACAGTTAGATCTATTTCTCAGTCATACTTTTGCAAAGGCGGTTTCAACACCAGGAATGTGACAACGCCCAAGTTCTGCTGATCCTGGGCCTCACCTATTTCTCCCCTGTTTCAAGTCAGCAGCTTCTCCTGGTGAGCTGCTCTGGAAGAACTTCACAATGAAAAGCTTTTCCCCTAATGAGACCATAATCCTCGCTGAGAAGCTTTGCCGTTCGCTGCATGTTAATGCTCTGGTGCTACATTTTTCCCCTTTTCTTTTTGGGATAAAAGACTTCTTTGTCCCGTGTCTTTTTTTTTTTTTTTTTTTTAAGATGGGGTTTCACCATGATGGTCAGGCTGGTCTTGAACTCCTGACCTCAGGTGATCCACCCACCTCAGCCTCCCGAAGTGCTAGGATTACAGACTTGAACCACCGCGCCCGCTGTCCTGTGTCTTCAGCTGGTGCTTAGGGGTATGGAGCAAAAAGTGGGTGCCAGAGTTGAGATTCAGGGAGTGGACAGTGGGGAGGGGCTTCTGCCCTCTGGGAATGGCACAGAGGGTTTCGGTGGTGCAGCCCTGGACACAGCACGTGCCTGTGTGGTTAGAGTCAGATGTGGCTGAGCTAAGTGGGGAGGTCCGGGCAAAACCTGAGTCTCAGCAGCCAGGGCAGGAGTGGGGAACCTCTGCACTGAGCCATTTGCCTCCCGAAGAGCCACACGGAGCCCTTAGGTACCAGCCTTGAGAGATCGTCCGCATTGGTCCATGGTAACGCCCTTGCTGTCTCTCTCTGTCACCAGTGGAAGGACTAAAAGTGGTGGAGATTGAGAAATGCAAGAGTGACATTAAGAAGATGAGGGAGGAGCTGGCGGCCAGAAGCAGCAGGTAGGGTCTGCGCTGGCGCCACGGGCGGCCGGGCCCGGGGAGGGCTTTTCTTTCCAGATGGGCTGGGGCTGTGGGCTTTGTTTCTCTAAAAGAAAGGCTGGTGGTTCAGGCTCGGGACAGCGCAGTCTGGAGACAGCCGCCCTGCTTGCCACCTGCCTGTCAGTGAGTGGCTTTCTTCTAACGAAAGAGCACATATAGGCTGGGTGGTGGCTCACGCCTGTAATCAGCACTTCGGGAGGCCAAGGCGGGAGGATCACTTGAGGTAAGGAGTTCAAGACCAGTTTGGCCATCATGGTGAAACCCGATCTTTGCTAAAAATACAAAAATTAGCCAGGGTGGTAGCACACGCCTATAACCCCCACTATTCTGGAGGCTAAGGTAGGAGAATCACTTTAACTGGGGAGGCGGAGGTTGCAGTGAGCTGAGATCGTACCACTGTACTCTAGCCTGCGCTCGACAGACCAAGACTCTGTCTCAAAAAAAAAGAAAAAAGAGCAGCTGGCACGGTGGCTCATGCCTGTAATCCCAGAACTTTTGAGAAGCCAAGGCAGGCAGATCACAAGGTCAGGAGTTTGAGATCAGCCTGACCAACATGGTGAAACCCCGTCTCTACTAAAAATACAAAAGTTAGCCAGGTGTGGTGGTGCGTGCCTATAACTGCAGCTACTGGGGAGGCTGAGGGCAGGAGAATCGCTTGAACCTGGAGGCAGAGGTTGCCGTAAGCCAAGATTGCGCCACTGTACTCCAGCCTGGGCTTGACAGAGCAAGATTCTGTCTCAAAAAACAAAGAGCACATACTGCAGATGGGGGCTAGGAAGACGACTTCGCAAAAAGGAGAGTCCTCCTTCCACAGATCCAAGCCCTAGGAGCAATGTATCCAGCTTGGAATAAGTTGATATCCATTTCTAAAGACAGAACAAAAAGAGAGAAAAGGCGTTTGGGGGATGAGCCTCCTGGTGCCCCCGGGGATCCCATTCCCTGTGTGATATTCCTACGGGGTTGCAGTCCAGTGAGGGCTCCAGCCATTAGGAACGCCGAAGTCATTCTCCTGGGAGCAGCCATCCCTCACAGGTGCTACGGGGGCCCAGGGAGCTGTGACTTGAGGGGAGAATGCCGCAGCCTCCACGATGCTACCTCCAAAGTCAGTTTTTTGTACAGCAGGACTCTATTAGAGCCAGGGTCAGGACATGTGTGGATGAACCACGCCCACACTGGGGGTGGAAATGCGCATAGTAGCAAAGAGACAACAGTGTTGATGGGCAGAGTGTAGCACTGAGTGTGTGCGGGCACTGCGCTGAGTGAGGGGCGCACGGGACCCGCTCACACCTCCCGGCTTTGCCTCCATGCCCGCTGGTGCCAGCCCAGACACCACTGGCCTATGATGGGGCTCCTGGTTCCCCAGGCCAGCCTTGGCGGAATCTAATGGGGACTCCTGAGCCGAGGAACGGCCCTGGACAATTGCACTCAATGGCTCGGGGCTGCCTGGCATGCCGACGTTCACTCCCTGATTTGAAACTCCAGGGCAATCTGCGTAGTGAGGGAGTGTGGCAGGTGGAAGGGTCTGAGAGGCAGCAGGTAAGGGGAAAGCCGGAGGTCCTTGCCTGGTCTCCTCAAAGCCCTGGGGGCCAGGCCTCAGGGAGGAAGGCTGGGTGAAAGGAAGCAGGCCTTGTCTGAGCCACGTGAGAGCGAGTCCCACAGGGACCGTGCCACATGTCTGTCCTGCAAACTCATGGGCTCACTTGGAGTTAGGGACGTCTCAGTACAGCTGACTTAGGGAAAGGCAGGGCCATACTTTGTGACCATGGAGTGAACAGTCCATCTTTGTCATTCCTGTGGTGGGAGGTTCTTGAAGGGACGAGAGACAGAGTCCCTCCTTTGTGAGCCTAGGAGGAGCTCCCATAGTGCACAGAAGTGACCACAGAGTTGGGCCCCCAAGGCTGGGATCCGGCTTGAGAGCCTCAGACACACATCACTTTTAGCTGTGGCACCACCCTTGGCCATGAGCTCTATGCGGCTTGGGTCAGCCCTCTGGCTGTCCCCTGTGCCAAGGTGCCACGCTGCCATGGCAGGAGGGTGGTGTCCCAGTGCCATGCTGCCTCACATGGGGGCTGTGGGTGAAACAGGAAAGCCTTTCTGGCCCCACCACCAGCACGAGGGGAAGAGGATGAAACCTGAGGTCTAGTCTTCAGCCTGAAACCAGAGTCCCTGCGCAGCAGCCTGGGGTTCCCTGTGGGTGGGGGAACTGCACCGCCCTCAGGAGTGTGTCTGGAGCCAGGCCGTGCCTCCCAGGGCTCCCCCCAGCTCCTCACCCACAAATGTGTGTCCCTGAGCACTTTCTAGAGGTGTTTGTAGAATGCAGCCTCTTCTCCCTTAAACGACTGCATTTGCTGCCCACCCACAGCAGCAGCAGCAAGTGGTGAGGCAGGCTCCCGCCTCGCTGGTCCTGCCCCTCCATGTCTGTAGAAAGCAAGGTGAGGGCTCCGTCTCACGCTGCTCCTGGCGTGGTCCCTGATGTGCGCTGGTCCTGCGGGTCACGTTGTGGGGGGAGAATTTGTTTTATCAAACGTATCGTCATTTCCTGGGGCTTCATAACGAATTATTAAAAACTGGGCAGTTTGAAACGATGGGAATGTATTCCCACGTAGTTCTGGAGGCCACAAGTCCAAAATCAGGGTGCCAACAGGCCCTGCCCGCTCTAAAGACCCCAGGGGCGGGTCCTTCCAGGCCTCTCTTGGCTGCTGGTGGCTGCCAGCGGCAATCCCTGGCGTCCCTTGGCTAGAGGTCTCTGCCTGCTTCTTCACCTGGTGCTCCCATCTGTTCTGTCCAGATTTCCCCCTTTTTCTAAAGACACCCATCCTATCAGAATGGGGTCACCCTCCAGGATGACATCATCTTAACTACATCTGCAACAGCCCTGTCCCCAGATGAGTCACCTTCACAGGCAGCAGGTTTAGGACTTCAGCATATGACTTGCTGGGGGAGAGGTAGTTCAGCCCATAACACACCACATGGGGATAACGCCGATTCCAGAACACGCAGAGGAAGCCGCCAGGAGCTCCAGTGAAACATCAGCCCCCAGGTGCCCGTCAGGCACGTCGGGCTGCACTTGGGCCCATGTGAGTGACGGAGGCACTTCCTCCAGGGTACATTTTTAGAATGCACAGCACCATAAACCAAAGATAAGGAGACTTCCCGGTGCCCTGTCAGCTTCTGGAGGCAACATTCTCAGCTGACAGCTCTGGCAGCCTCCCCCGCAGGTGAGAGACAGGTAAATGAGGCTCTTGCGTCCAACACAGAACAGGGTAAAAAATCTGGAGCATCGCTGACACATTGAGAAAAAACGAATCCAGCCTCCTGGGCTCTGGTCTCATCCCCAGCATGTCACGTGCCCCAGGCCCTAGTCACAGAGCCAGCAGCCCCCACACATGAAACCCCTTCCTGTTTCTCTATGTAGAAAGGAACTCAGAATAGAGACGCCCAGCTGTTCGCCTGGTGCCTTTCCTCTTTGTCAGCAACAGGGTTCCGTCTCACTCAGGAGAGCCCTGTACCAATGTGGGGACCCTGGGATCAGGCTTAAGCTGGGACTTCCCCGATGGCTGCGCAGTGGAGCTGCAAATGGCCGGTGGAGAGGGGGTTGGGAGGCGGCCCCTTCCCGAGATGGCAGCCCAGCCAGAGGCCTCTGGACAGGCCCTGGGCAGGGTGGGTCTAGCTCAGCCCCATGCGCTCAGAGGACCAGTGTGAGCCTGAAATGTGGACCTACGTTCGGCCCACATAGCACACCCCAGTGGGGCCTCCGAGCCAGGGGTCTGGAGCCACCAGAAGCTGCCCCTTGGGACCAGCAGCAGCACCAGGGTCCAGACACAGCACCTGGGAGCAGGCGGCTGTTTTCTGAATCACGAGTCAGGTTTCTCCGGGTTTTCCTTCAAAGATGACAGAGGCCCAACTGCCAGCTGACACTCAGGACAGGGACAGGGCAGGTCTACCCTGGGGGCTGCGGCCACTCTAGCCCCCAGCACTGTGCCAGGCAGAGAGCAGAGCATGGAATGTGGGGTTTGCTCAGAGCTGGGGAGCCTGCAGGAGCCTGGGGTGGCAACTGAGGGCTCAGCTTTCATCCCAAACAAATGGCCTTGTGCACTGGCCTGAGCCCCAGGGAAGGGGGGATGGGGACCCTAGGAAATGAAAGCAAAAATAAGCTCCAAATAGGATGAAAAGAAAGGGCGCAGTGCCAGCTGCTCTGTTTGCTGAAAATGCTGGTTTCCATGGCAACAGGATGCAGAGAGAGGGGCTGCCTGGCCAGGCAGGGTCAGGGAGCCCCAGCAGGCCCTTCTCTGCTCCCAGCTCTGGGATCTATCTACAAGGAAGCCGCAGGATTCCCACAGTCAAACTGTCTTGCTTGGTGAAGACTTCCATAACCTTCCCAGGGAACGCGGGAGACTTAGAGACAACATGTGTGCGACTGTTTACACAAAAGAGCAAAGCAGAAAAGAAATCACACATGCCGTCGTAGGCAACACAGACAATGTTCGGTACTGCTCAGAAACGTGTCCGTGAATTTCTCGTTCAGTGGGTGACAGTAGATACCCTCTGATCGGTGCACGTTATTGGTTGTTTTTGTTAATATTTTGCTAAATCTGTTAGAATTCCTGCTACGCATCAAACTGTGGTAGCAACTCTGACGGATTTTGCAAGCATGAAGCAGAGGGACGGGCGATCACGTGAGTCTGCAGTGCGGAGGTTATCACGGGGAGGAGACAGGGCACGCGAGAAAATCACACTGAAGCCTCTTTTCCAGAAAGGAAATCTGTGTATTATTCTAGCTTTGGAAATGGCGCGGGCTCGCTGGAAAACGTCCGAGCTCTGCTGATGGGAGTTGAAGGGTGGGCACCACCATGACAGCAGTGGGCAGTGTCCCTCGTTTAAATCTGGACCCGAGGCCTTCCAGGTGTTTTCTGTGTATGGATACCTTGTTTTGAAAAACAACTATAACATGCTGTTTCCTGGTCTATTTTTCACTGATGGCCTTGTGAACAATAAATAGATTACATGTAACTAGCATACAGCTCAGAGATTTTCCCAGAAGACCACAACCAGGCACTGTTTCTAAACCCACCGAATGTGCCTCTCCCCTGCGCTGGTCGTTTTTCCGAATAGCTGTCAGTGCATGCTGTGCATAGCGTTCTCATTTTCCCTTCTCATGTAGTTTCCTCACTCCGAGTACTCTCCGTGATTATCTTCCCAATGGCATAAGAGTCCCTCAAGCGATGCACTGTGGTGGTTTAAACTACTTTCCATTTGGGGACATTCAGGTGGCTTCTAGTCAGCTTCGTGCTTTTGTTACAACGAATCAAGCCACGATGAATATCTGTGCATAGAGCTGTTTGCTCCTGTTTAATTCTTAAGATAAATTCCCCAGGGTAGATGTGTGGGCTCAGAGGATACGAATTTCTTTTTTTTTTTTTTTTTTTTTTTGAGATGTTGAGATGGAGTCTCACTCTGTCGCCCAGGCTGGAGTGCAATGCCATGATCTCGGCTCACTGCAACCTCTGCCTCCCAGGTTCAAGCAATTCTCCTGTCTCAGCCTCCCGAGTAGCTAGGACTACAAACACGTGACACCACACCCAGCTAATTCTTGTATTTTTAGTAGAGATAGGATTTCACTGTGTTAGCCAAGATGGTCTCTATCTCCTGACCTCATGATCCACCTGTCTTGGCCTTCCAAAGTGCTGGGATTACAGGCGTGAGCCACTGTGCCCAGACAAGGATGTGAGTTTCTATGTGGCTCTCACAGTGCAGTATTAAATTGCTCTCCCTGAAGACAGGGCTTTATTTACAAATCGCAGGAGCTTCAGCTGCATTCAGCTCCCTGAGTGCCCCCCAGCCTGGTGAATGTCACACAGGCCAGGCATGACCCCCACCCACCGTCGTCCAAGTACACAGGGAGCCTGGTGACTCCCAGGCAAATGCACAGTCGCAGAGGGTCCCCAGATATGCCCAGCCCACCCCCCCACCCCAGGCACTCTGCTGCAGGGGCACAAGGGCAGCGAGACCCCCTGGGGCAGCCGCTTCTCGTTCAGCTTCCAGGGACCACCCCGCAGCCAGCACACCGCCCAGGCAGAAGGCGGCTTTCCCTCCGAAACACACCTGGCTCACTTTGCCCTGCTCCTGTGTGGGTTACCTCGACACCGAGTGCTGATTCCAAACAAAATTGGAATCAGGCAGAAAATTCATCTGTTAACGTTCCATGTAACAGGGCAAGTTGGAAACATTTTAAAAGTGCATCCCTGGGGACTGGATACTAACGTGTGCTTCGGCCACACCTTGGAGGAACTTTGAAAATGGAGCTAAGCTTTGTGCAGCAGCTTGGGATGAGTTCATGATATGTTAGGTAACAAAGCAAGTTGCAGCAGAGTGAATTTGGTGCAATTCCATCTTTGTTTAAAAGTGCAAAGGAGCCAGGTGGGGTGGTTCATGCCTATAATCCCAACACTGTGGGAGGCTGAAGCAGGCAGATCACTTGAAGTCAGGAGTTCGAGACCAGCCTGGCCAACATGGTGAAACCCCGTCTCTACTAAAAATACAAACATTAGTCAGGTGTGGTGGCGGGCACCTGTAATCCCAGCTCCTCAGGAGGCTGAGGCAGGAGAATCACTTGAACCCAGGAGGCAGAGGTTTTAGTGAGCTGAGATTGCACCATTGCACTCCAGCCTGGGCAACAGAGCGAGACTCTGCCGGCATGGGGGTAGGAGGGCTGGTACAAAGGATTGGGGTGCAGTGGCTCACCCTGTAATCCCAACATTTTGGGAGGCTGAGGCAGAAGGACTGTTTGAACCTAGGAGTTCAAGTCCAGTCTGGGTAAGACCCCATCTCTACAAAAAATTAAAATATTGTTAAAAGGTATAAGTGGCTACCCATATGTGTCCACACTTCTGAACATTCTGGAAAGATAAAGCAAACGGTGAGAAGTGATTTCCAGAGTGTGGGATTTCAGGAGACAAATGGGTAAAGTGAGGGCTTCAGTTTTCCTACTTTGCTGCTTTTTCACTTTGTTCCCGCGTTCAGATTCTTTAGAATAAGAATGTTTTCATTTTGAAAACATGCAGAAAAGGATTTTTAGAGACTTGTCTAAAAGAGAAGATAACCCTCAACATCTGACTTTCTGTGTGTTTTCCAAGAGCCCAACGTGAGGTCAGAGGTCCAGGCAGGTCCTCGGGGATTTTGCTCAAGGGGTTGCTGCTGTCATGACTTCCTCTCCCACGGAGCTTGGGGCTTTGAGTTTGTCACTTGCTTTTGCTCTGCCGAGGGCTCCAGCAGACTGAGACAGCAGGACCACAGCTCATCTCTGCCCCTCTCTCTAGGACCGGCTGCCTCTGCAAGTACAGTTTTTTGGATAACAACAAGAAGTTGACTCCTCGGCGTGATGTTCCCACTTACCCCAAGGTAAGGTGAGATTCCAGCCCAGAAGCGGCTCTGCCAGGGTCTGGCCCTGCGGCCCCGCGTGCTAAGTGCACATAAACAGCCCCTCCCAGCCCGGGCTGCGGACGGTAAGGGTTACTGAGGCAAAGTATTTTTTCTCTGACATTTGTTTAGCAAAAGTGATCCCAGAGCATACCTTCCCCTGAAAGGCGATGCTGCTGTCGGCCCGGCCCCTGGAGCTGACCTTGGTAAATGGTTTTCACACTCAAACATTAAAGAACTTTAATGTTTAACTGAGTTGTTAAAAATTTAATTAAAACATTTTTCGGGATCCACTCCTTTGGCCCTGGTCCCTGAGCAATCCTTATTGTCCTGACAAGTTTTGCTGTTCTGCACAAAAGTGTTCTGAGGTGTAAGAGAAGCTGTGACCTTGGTTAGGTAGCAATGGCATTTTTGAAATCATGACAAAAGGAGGGTCTCAAGATGCTGGTCACCCTCTCAACACCTTCAGCTAGGAAGCCGGCAAAATCCCAGCCCGGTTCATTTTTAATGTGTTCTTGTGCTAAGATTCAGGGGGCACAGGTTCCACAGACAGCAGAGGCCTGGGCGGCACACGGTGGGTTCTGTGGCGCCTGCTGTTCAGGCAGTGACAGAGCCTTCCAGAGCTTCCACGTGGGCCACTGGTGTCCATTAGTCAGCCAGTCTATCCATGCAGTTCCAGACGGTGCCCTGGATGTTGTCAGGTTTGGGGGTTGGGTAATTTTTGTTGTATTTTTTTTGGGGGGTTGGGTATTTTTTTTTTTTGAGACAAAGTCTCACTCTGTCGCCCAGGCTAGAGTGCAGTGGCACGATCTTGGCTCACTGCAACCTCCGCCTCTCAGGTTCAAGCGATTCTCCTGCTTCAGCCTCCCAAGTAGCTGGGATTACAGGCGTGAGCCACCGCGCCCAGCTACTGTCCATTTTCCCATCAGGCTTCATGAGGTCTTGTTTACACGCAGTATTCTTTAGGTTTGAAGTGAATTTCGACAAACTTGCTTAGTCCTGTGACCTCACTGCAAGCAAAATACAGGACATTGCTGTCACCCCAAACCCTCCCCTGCCCCCCTGGCCCTGCCTCTGGTGTCCACTGTTAGGATTTCCACCGTGGCACTGGCCCTTTCCAGAAGGCTGTGGCCTGTGAGCCTGATGCAGGTGCCTTTGAAAGGGAAGAGTCCCAACACGCACATGGCACCACAGGCCCCCGGCGCCTGGTTAACACAGAGCTCCTGTCCTTTTCAGTACCTGCTCTCTCCAGAGACCGTCGAGGCCCTGCGGAAGCCGACCTTTGACGTCTGGCTTTGGGAGCCCAACGAGGTAAGTGCAGGACTCGTGGGCACCGCACCCCGGCGGGAGGCAGCTCAGGATCATGGACCCCAGTGGGACCACCCCCGTCACTCTTCCCGCTTCATGCTTCTCCTCCTCATATTTTTAAAGACTGAAAAAAGACAAAAAAAAAAAAACCTCCCTTTGCCAGGTTTTAGTTCAAAGTAACACTTTCTAGGAGGACTCAGGAGACAGACCTCACGGCAGGGGGATTCTGTGAGTTGGGGAGGCAGCTGTCAGGGCAGGGAGCCTCCATCCAGGGCTCCTCCATGCTTGGCTCTCCGGGCCTCTACCCACCCTACAGACCCTCTCAAGAAGCTGGCAGCCCTGTGCTGCACCTGCAAACAGGCTGTCTGCTGCAGAACGCCCCTGCTGGGAGCAAGTCTCTCCTTGAGAAAGGGGCTGCGGTCAGAGCGTTCTGCTCTGAGACCACTGTCTGCACAGGCAGCTGGTCACCCCAGATAAGTGACATGTGGGTTCCGGGAACTGTGTCACCTTCTGTAGCAAGGCTTAAGGCCAGGAGTTCCAGACCAGCCTGGGTGATATGGCTTGGCCGTGTCCCCACCCAAATCTCACCCTGAATTGTCATCCCACATGTCAAGGGTAGGGCCCGGTGGTGATAACTGAATCATGGGGGCGGTCCCCCCCCATGCTGTTCTGGTGGTAGTGAACGGGTCTCAGAAGCTCTGACGGTTTTATAAACGGGAGTGCCCTGCACACGCCCTCTTGACTGTCGCCACATAAGTGATCTGTTCCTTCGCCTTCTGCCATGATTGTGAGGCCTCCCCAGCCATGGAACTGTGAGCCCATTAAGCCTCTTTTTCTCTATAAATTTCCCAGACTCAGGTATGTCTTTATTAACAGCGTGAGAACAGACTGATGCACTGGGCAGCAGAGCAAGACCCTGTCTCTGCAACACGAAAAAAGTGTTGAATTCCCACTGGCTGAAAAATAAAATAATTGGGAAATTTTGTGTTTTTTGCACCCCAAGACATTTCTCATTGCAGTCCTCAGGCCCAGCAGTTTTCAACCCACCAAACTCTAAGGACGTTTTTGTGCTTCTCAGCAACATGGAGAATGCAGACGGCTCCTCAGCAAGCTCACCTGCGGTTTTTGACAAGCTGGGCCGCAGCAAAGCCTCTGCAAAGGGCAGGAAGTGGGATCCCCGAGGTCAGGTTGCCGATCCCTGAGTCCCCGCCCTCTGCTAAACGAACCTCTTCCATGAGCTTCGTCTCCCAGCAGGAGAAAAACGGCAGCAGCAGCACCAGCCAGAAAAGCAGAGATCCAGCCTGCACCCCCGACCCCAGTTCACCTAGAAGGGCAGCAGGCGGTCAGTCCCAGGGGCTGCACTACTGCAAACCTCAAAACCTCCAGCTGCCACGTGCCAGTTTGCTCCCCAGGTCTGAGAGTGCAGGACCAGGAGACGTCGGGAGGAGCAGGCTTTACATGTGCAGCGTGACTGTCTAGGTCAACGTGTAAAAACAAAGGGCCCCAGGTGTGGGAGATGCAAGGAGTGAGGAAAAGGGAGAAAGGGAAGCGTCGAGCTGCTGGCCTGCAGCAGTGGCTCCCAGGGACCCGGCACCAAAGCTGAGACTGGGCAGAGTAAGTCCCCGGCAAGCAGACACTGCAGACGGTTAGAGCACACTGACTCCTGCCCCAGCCTGTGGGTGGGCACCGCGCGTGGAGCATCATGCAGAAACATCACCATTCCTGGTGAGGTGCAGTGGCTCACACCTGTAATCCCGGCACTTTGGGAGGCCAAGGCAGGCGGATCACCGGAGGTCAGGAGTTCGAGACCAGCCTGATCAACATGGTGAAACGCCATCTCTACTAAAAATACAAAATTAGCCAGGTGTGGTGGCTCATGCTCATAATCGAAGCTTCTCAGGAGTCTGAGGCAGGAGAATCGCTTGAATCCGGGAGGCAGAGGTTGTGGTGAGCCAAGATCGTGCCATTGCATTCCAGCCTGGGCAACAAGAGTGACACTCCATCTCAAAAAAAAAAAAAAAGAAAATCACCATCCCCAAAGTCATTTTGACCGCAGCCTCTTGTGAGGAAGAACTAAGCCAGGGGCCACTGACGGCAAAGCGCCTGCATGGAAATGGCACTTGCTGCCTTTTCTGCCACCGTCTACCAGGGAACACTTTGAGCACGGGCCACTGTGACTGGGGAGGTGGGGCCCACAAAGCTGAGGGATCTGTGCCTCCATCATAGAAAGGCCACCTCTCTGTCCTCTGATTGCAGAGTGGATTCACACTCACTCTCACGGATGGCAGGCGGGCAAGGCAGATGGCTCCCAGCAGCTGGACTCAGCCTCTGGGTGGTGTCTCCCGCGGCCCATGGCTTCTGCCCAGCAGGTCCCAAGGTCACCCCAGGAGACCAATGAGGGTTCCAGTGCTTCCAAGAAGCATCTAGCTGCCTGCGTGTGAGAACGCAGAGACACCCGTGGTTTCTGCCCAGCAGGTCCCAGAGATGCCCAAGACAGGAGCCTTGGCCTCTGTCCGATCTGGCAATGCCAAGAATTTTGGAATGTGACTGGCAAAGAGGGACAACGAAAGGGACACACAGGAAAACAGCCTCTCGGCCCCACAAAACTGCATCTGGCTGCCCGTGAGGCAGCTGGCACTCAAAGAACGCCAGCGCCCATAGGTGATCACCTCTCCCTTCCCGCAGGGGCGACCCTGTCTTTCTCCCAGTGGCTCAAACCAGTGTCCTGCCCATCACAAACCAGACGGGGGACAGGACTTCAGGCTGCCATGCCCTCCCATCTGTTAGGGCCGCTGTCCACGGCTGTGGCCCACCTCTATCGAGTGCAGAGCTGGGAGGCTTCAGGAGCCTCCCCCGCCATCTCATGAGTCCCCCACGAGTGGACCATGCAGCCCACTCAGACCAGGATCTGCCGCTGCATGCAGGAGCTGCCCACTCCCTCGTGCCTGCCCAGAGCTCGGGACTGCACGTGCAGCCACAGATGCATATGGCCCTCCTGCCCCACAGCCTCCACGTAGGCCACGTAAGCGGCACCAGGTGGCTCTGTCTGCCAGTTGGCATTTCTTCTTGACTCTGATTTAACAGCAGACATATCTGCCCTTCAGGGCTGCCTTGAGCATCTGGGCTGGTCAGGTGGAAAGCGAGGATTTTCCAGGCTGCAGCCCCTAGAGTCCTAAGCCCCGGCATTCAGGACGGTGAGGGGCCAGCCGCTCTGGGCAACAAGGCCCCTGGCTGGGTGATCCAGGCAGCAGCTGACAGTGGCCTGGGAGCCAGCCCTCCTGTCCTCACGTGGGGCCCCATCTCCAAAAGCCAGACTGACGCCTTGCACATTATCTAAGCTACATCTGCACTGTCTTCCCAAGGAAAACGAGTATGTGGTTCACGTGCTTTAAGGACGTTTCCCAGGTGACATTCCAAGCTCCCATCTGTGGCCGCATGTGGAGGAGTTTCCAATTTTCCAGATGGATTCTCTGCAATGCCAGAGAACCCTCTGCCTCTTTAGAGCCATCTCATCGATGCCATGATTGCAAGCTTCAATCTACAAAAACGTACCTCCCTGGCAGCATTTCCAGGCCTCATACACAGCGTAACAAGTACAAATGGATTTTGGTGGCACACCCTGTCCTAGTTTGCTGAGACTGCCATAGCAAAGTGCAGAGACTGGGGTGGCTTCGGCCACAGAATTTGATTCCTCAGTTCTGGAGCTGGAAGTTCAGGATGAAGGTGGCTGTCAGGTTTGGCTTCTCCAGGGGCCTCTGTCTGTGGCTTCCAGACAGCCACCATCTTGCTGTGTCCTCCTGTGGCCTGTTCTCTCTGCACACACACCCCCGGTGCTCTTCCTCTTCTTATAAAGACACCAGTCCCAGCCAGGTGCAGTGGCTAATGCCTATAATCCCAGCACTTTGGGAGGCCGAGGTGGGCGGATCACGAGGTCAGGAGTTCAAGACCAGCCTGGCCAATATGGTGAAACCCCATCTCCACTAAAAATACAAAAATTAGCCAGGTATGGTGGCGCACACCTGTGGTCCCAGCTATTCAGAAGGCTGAGGCGGAAGAATTGCTTGAACCTGAGAGGCGGAGGTTGCACTGAGCTAAGATCATGCCATTGCACTCCAGCCTGGGTGACAGAGTGAGACTTCATTTCAAAAAAAGACAACAGCCCCATTGGACCAAGGCATCACCCTGACTGTATGGAAACTTCCTGACCTCCGTAAAGGCCCTGTCTCCAAATAGCCCACTGGGGTCAGGGCTTTAACACGTTGACTTAGGGGAACGTGCAGTTTGGCCCCTAACATGCCCTTTTGGGAAGAGAAGGTCGTGCAATGAGCAGAGGCAGGCAGGAAGGCATGCTGGGCTCCAGCAGGGATGGCGCAGCGCCCTGCACAGACAGCAGGCGGCGGGCGGCTGGGCTGGAGGCGGGCACAGGTGGGGGGCCCTGGGTGGAGGACACCTGCCAGGGGTGTCTACACTGCCCCTTTTCTGCACGTCTCCCCTCCCGCTGGGCTCCCCACCCAAGACCTGGTTTTTCCAGAAAGCAATGCCCACTTTGGTCAAACTCTCATTTTTAAAACTCACTTCATATTTTCCTCCCTAACTTAATTAGCTCCAAGGCACTGACTGAGCTGCATTGAAATAGATATCCACCATGACAATAAATCCTCTGAAAACAAAATCTGTTTCAGCTTGAACAGGGGTCTCAAGAGAAGCCAGAGCCCCATGAAAAAGGGTTAGAAGGAGCAGCTTTCCCAGGGCGGGCTCCATCTGCACACTGCAGTTAAGATGTGAAAGTGTCTCCGGTCCCAGCGGGGCCCCAGAGGAGCACAGGTCAACGTTTCTGGATGTAGATCATCAAAGCACCTTTGATCTCCAGCCTCAGGCAAGGAAAGGGCCTTTCTCTCTGTGACGCTGCCCGTGCACAGGTGTGTGCCGGATAGAACTGTGTCCTGGAAACCTCAGCTGTGACACCGATCCACTGAGATTGTTTTTCATGTGTAGAAATCAATAAAAGCTTTTGGTGTGGAGATTTGGGAGCGGGCTGTGCTCTCTCTCGCCTAGCCACCATCCTTGCTTTCTTAGAATTCTCCTTGACTTTAGAACCAGCCCTCTACCCGCAGGAGACCCCCCAGTGCGCTCTCAAAGCCCCACCCATCTGGGTGGCGTGAAAAGGCCGGTCCGAAGACCTCTCCTCCTGCATCTCGCCAACCAGGCTTCTCTCTCGGCAGACTTTCTGGGAGGGGGAGAGCCCACCCTCCTGCCAACCGCCCTGCTGGCACTCCAGGACGACAGAGGGAAGCCAGGGGCTGGGGAGCCTGCTACACGGCTGCCCAATGCCTACCCTTCTCCTGTGCCCACAGATGCTGAGCTGCCTGGAGCACATGTACCACGACCTCGGGCTGGTCAGGGACTTCAGCATCAACCCCGTCACCCTCAGGAGGTGGCTGGTGAGTGCCAGACCCGCCTTTGGTTCCTCCCGGGCAGGTGGTTTCATCCAGTTCCACAGGCATGAAGGGAATGCATCACCAGGGCACCTTCCTGATGGCACTGCGCTCCCTGAGAGCGGAGGCGACGTTCCCCGGGAGTTCTGTGAGGACGCTCGGCCTGTCTCTGTTCGTCCTTCCACCAAAAAACGTTCTTTACACCCAAGCTCCTGCTCTGATGAGCAAGAAAATAGTGAGACTCTAACATCATCAAGCGGGGCAGCGAGTGCTAAAGCAGCAGTGTGTGGGAGCGTGTATGTGTCTGAGTGTGAGTGGGTGGGAGTGTGTGTGAGTGTGGGTGGGAGTGTCTGCATGTGAGTGGGTGTGGGTGGGAATGAGTGGGTGTGTGTGTGCATGTGTGGGAGCATTGTGGGAGCGTGTGTCTGCGTGTGAGTGGGTGTGGGAGTTTGTCTGGGTGGGAGTGAGTGGGTGGGAGTGTGTGAGTGTGGGGGAGTGTATTCGTATGTGTGAGTGTAGGGATGTGGATGTGAGCGTGCAGGGGGTGTCTGTTTAGGGGTGGATATGTGTGTGGGGTGGGAGTGGGTGTCAGTATGGGTGTGTGCATGTATCTGTGGATGTGGGATATGTCTGCATGTGTGTATCTGGATATAGGGTGTGTGGGAGGGCATGTGTGTGAGAATGGGTATGCATGTATCTGTATGGATGTGGGGTGTGTCTGTGTGGATGTGGGGTGTGTGTGGATGTGGGGTGTGTGTGTGTGCATGTGGATGTGGGGTGTGTGTGTACATGTGTGTGGATGTGGGGCGTGGGGGTGCATGTGTGAGGATGGGTGTGTGCATGTGGGGGGGTGGGGGGGGTGTGTGCCTGTGTATGTGGATGTGGGGTGTGTCTGTGTGTGTGCCCGTGTATCTGTGGATGTGGGGGGTGCGAGTGTGAGTGTGCAGGAATGAGTGTGGGTGTGTGCATGTGTGTCTGTGTGGATGTGGGGTGTGTGTGTGTGGATGTGGGGTGTGTGTGTGTGCCTGTGTATCTGTGGATGTGGGGTGTGTGGATGGGGGTGTGTCTGTGTGTGTGTGCCTGTGTATCTGTGGATGTGGGGTGTGTGTGTGTGGATGTGGGGTGTGTCTGTGTGTGCCTGTGTATCTGGATGTGGGGGGTGCGAGTGTATGTGAGTGTGCAGGAATGAGTGTGGGTGTGCATGTGTGTCTATGTGTGGATGTGGTGTGTGTGTGTGGATGTGGAGTGTGTGTGTGTGCCTGTGTATCTGTGGATGTGGGGTGTGTGGATGGGGTGTGTCTGTGTGTGTGCCAGTGTATCTGTGGATGTGGGGTGTGTGGATGGGGGTGTGTCTGTGTGTGTGTGCCTGTGT
>CM052665.1:55860253-55874364 GCA_028533165.1 Leontopithecus rosalia
GGGGTGGGGTGGAGGGGGGAATGGAGTGGATGGAGTGGGTGGGGTGAGGTAGGGTGAGGTAGGGGTGAGGTGGAGTGGGGGTGGGATGCGGTGGAGTGGGCAGTGGCTGTGGTGCTGCGGTTTCTGACAGGGTAGTCAGGAAAGACCCTGCTGCCAACTTGGTCCCGGAGCCGCGTGGAGGACAGAATCCGCCCCCGCCCTCCCACCAGGATTTCCTAGTCCTAGTTCCTGGAACATGCGAGCATTGGTTCCCACAGCCAAAGTGACTTTGTAGGTGTGATGAAGTCCTGGACTTGAGGCTGGGGAGGCTGTCCCCGCCTGCCCCTGTGGGCCTGTGTCATCGGGGGTCCTTTTGGGAGGGCAGCAGAGGAGGGCAGGGAGACGCAGTGGAGAGGGGCGGAGATGGTAGGAGCAGAGGTTGGAACAGTGGGCTTTGAACTGGAGGAAGAGGCCATGGGCAAGGCCACAGAGAAGGCCAGGAAAGGAGTGTTCCTCCAGGGCCCCTGGCAAGGAAGCCGTCCAGCTGGCACCTCGGCTTCGGTTCCATGGCAGGGCCTGTGTGCTCCTGACACCCAGGGATGGAAGAGAGTGAGTCTGTGGTGCTCAGTCAGTTGGTCAGTGGGTTGGCGATTGTTACAGCAGCAACAGGAAACCAGTGTCCGCAGAGACCTGGAGTCGGGGGTTGGGGAGGGCCTGGAAGAGGGGGCAGGGTAAAGGCCTGGAAGAGACAGGGCGGGGGTAGGGCCTGGAAGAGTGGGGGCAGAGGAAGGGCGGCTACCTTGCAGGACTCAGGTGGGGGCTGGAGCTCGAGGCTTCTGCACTGCAGCCTGGGCTGTCCCAGCTCTGGAGGTCTGAAGCTGCAGATGGGGTGGGATGGTCAGGCTCTGGGGCGGGCGCTGCAGGCGGAGCTGCCTTCCTGCGCATCCTCAAGTGGTGTGCACTTTTGCAAGGGCATGGGTCTCACTCTCCCCTGATGACCTCATCACCTCCCAAAGGCCCCACTTCCTAATGCCTTGGGGGTTGGGATTTCAACAGAGGAGTATGCAGGACACAGAAACGTCAGCCTGCTGCAGCGTCCTGGGCCACTGTGGTCAACCAGGATAAGACCAACTGCCCCAGGGGAACCTGGGCGGAGCCAGGATGTCACTGAATGAAGAGGAAGCTGAACCTGGGCGGAGCCAGGATGTCACCGAGTGAAGAGGAAGCTGAACCTGGGCGGAGCTGGGACGTCACTGAGTGAAGAGGAAGCTGAATGTCATTGTGCAGATCAAAAATCAAAGATCAGTATCATCAGCCAGCAGAGAAATGCCTGGGAGCCTCAGGTGGGCCCCCACACCCACCACGGAGGTGGGACTGGTGCGGGAGGTGACAGAGCAGTGAGCATGGACCCACACAGAAGGTGGGGGCAGGGGACTTACAGCCAGCTGGTATAGCGGGGGCAGGCCGAGAAACAGGCGTGGGAGGGCGACTTGGCCCTCCCGACAATGGAGACGGTGTGAAGGTTGAAAGGAGCATCCCTGTGATGCTGAACAGGTTGTCACTATGGTGAGCCTGTTAATTTGATGCTTTAAAGTGCCCCTCATGCCAAGAAACAAATGTCTAGAGCACAGCTGTAGCACGTTAGGGTCCCTGTGGGCCTCTTCGGTGACCCACACTAGGCGTCACTGTTGCTCATCCACGATGCAGTGGGTGGACAGCACGGGTCTATTTTTCAGCTCCGTTTCTCGGGCGCAGGGCATGTGAGATGCAGGGACCTGTAGTATGGGCAACACTTCAATGTCCTTACGTCCATGGAGGGACAGAAGGAGCGTGCAGGCCGGCTCTGCTCCCACACCGACTCCCCGGCGCTGTCCCAGGCTGCCTTCTGCACTTGATCCACAGACCAGAGCCCTTCAAGAATCCACTTCCAAGCTGGGCTTCATTCATCATAATTTGCTCCCCTTCTTACAACAATGCCTGGAATATAGTAGCTGCTCCATCTGTCCATGCATCCATCTGTCCATCCATCCGTCTGTCCACGCATCCGTCTGTCCATCCATCCGTCTATCCATCCATCCACCTGTCCATCCATCCATCTGTCCATCCATCCGTCTGTCCATCCATCCGTCTATCCATCCGTCTGTCCATCCATCTGTCTATCCATCCATCCGTCCATCCATCCATCTGTCCATCCATCCGTCTATCCATCCATCCGTCTGTCCATCCATCCGTCTATCCATCCATCCATCTGTCCATTCATCCGTCTATCCATCCATCTGTCTATCCATCCGTCTGTCCATCCATCCGTCTATCCATCCATCTATCCATCCGTCTGTCCATCCATCCGTCTATCCATCCATCCGTCTATCCATCCGTCTATCCATCCATCCGTCTGTCCATCCATCCGTCTGTCCATCCATCCGTTTGTCCATCCATCCGTCTATCCATCTGTCCATCCATCCATCTATCCATCCATCCGTCTGTCCATCCATCCGTCTGTCCATCCATCCATCTATCCATCCATCTGTCTATCCATCCATCCGTCTATCCATCCGTCTGTCCATCCATCCGTCTATCCATCCATCCGTCTATCCATCCATCCATCTGTCCATCCATCCGTCTGTCCATCCATCCGTCTATCCATCCATCTGTCTGTCCATCCATCCGTCTATCCATCCATCTGTCTATCCATCCATCTCCATCCATCATCTCCACCAATCGATCCATCCATCCATCCATTCATTAATGTATTCACTCATCCATCTATCCTTCCACCTACTCCATCATCCATGTTTTCATCGATCTATTCATCCATTATCCCTCTATCCATTCATCCACCCACTCCATCCATCCATCATTTTTTTTTTTTTGAGACGGAGTTTCGCTCTTGTTACCCAGGCTGGAGCGCAATGGCGCGATCTCAGCTCACCACAACCTCCGCCGCCTGGGTTCAGGCAATTCTCCTGCCTCAGCCTCCCGAGTAGCTGGGATTACAGGCATGCACCACCATGCCCAGCTAATTTTTGTATTTTTAGTAGAGACAGGGTTTCACCATGTTGACCAGGATGCTTTCGATCTCTTGACCTCGTGATCCACCCACCTCGGCCTCCCAAAGTGCTGGGATTACAGGCTTGAGCCACCGCGCCCGGCCCATCCATCCTTTTTATCCATCCATCCATCCATCCATCCATTTATCTATTTATTAATCTATTCACTCATCCATCTATTCTGCCACCCACTCGACCATCCATGTTTTCATCTATCTATTCATCCATCATCCCTCTATTCATTCATCCACCCACTCCGTTCATTCACCCACCCATCCTTCCAGTCCATCCAATAAGTACTGGAGCACCTGTCAAGCTCTGAGGATGCGTCAGTGAACAAAAGTCTGTTCCCTCCGCAGCTTTGTTAGTGGCAGGAGAAAGAAAACAGACAGTTCCACAGTAAATAAAATCTGCAGCGTCTGTAAGAGGTGGTAAGTGTCATGGAGACAAATGGCACAGAGTGCTCGGTGGCTTGAGGGTGAACAGTGGTTGGGGTGGGGCTGCTGGAAATTCGTGATGAAGGGTGGGTAACAAGACCAGCCACACTCCGGCTTAGACTCTTAAGGGGTATTCACTTTAAACATAATCTCAAAGAGCAAACGGTTCCTGACTTGGAACCCTTGTTTCCCATGTGCAGCTTTAAACACAGCCTGTTCAAGGAGAGGCTGTCTGCATATAGCGCCAGGGAGGGGAAGTGTTGATGAGGGTGCTTGTCCCCTGTCGGCCTCTGAACCGGAGGGGACAGCTGGGCTGGCACGGGGGAGCTCACAGGGGCAGTGCCTGCCCTTTCAAAGTGTTTGGTCTGAGGCTGTCCCATGCTGGGGTCAAGCACGAGGGATCAGAACCCAACCAGAAACAGGAACCCGGGGCACTGCAGGGATCTGCTTACATTTTAAAACTGCATCAGCTCTGATAAAAGACACACAGAATTAAATTCTTCTTCAATTCTGTGCTACGAAAAAGGTGCTTCCTGGGCCGGGCGCGGTGGCTCAAGCCTGTAATCCCAGCACTTTGGGAGGCCGAGGCGGGTGGATCACGAGGTCAAGAGATCAAGACCATCCTGGTCAACATGGTGAAACCCCGTCTCTACTAAAGATACAAAAAATTAGCTGGGCATGGTGGCGCGTGCCTGTAGTCCCAGCTACTCAGGAGGCTGAGGCAGGAGAATTGCCTGAACCCAGGAGGCGGAGGTTGCGGCGAGCCAAGATCGCGCCATTGCACTCCAGCCTGGGTAACACGAGCGAAACTCCGTCTCAAAAAAAAAAAAGAAAAAGGTGCTTCCTCCTGAGTAATTGGTTTGCTTCTTTGTATTAGAAAATTAGGACTAGTAATTCATCATTTTATTTTTCACCCTGGCTTCCAGGAAACTCAGAGCTGAGATTTAACCTCCGTTGCAGTCAGTTTCCTAAGCCAGCTCTTCTGTCATAATTGACTCTGCGTCTTATTTACGAGCTCAGATACTCCGCACTGACTGTCTCTTACCACATCCAGTTTGGCCCATCACAAGCGGACCCATGCCACACACTACATTAGTGGGCTTTATTTTCCAGTTTGGTGTCATGGTTAAGGGCATAGGCTCTGGAGCGGGAAGGTCAGGATCAGATCAGACGTAATGGTAAATAAAGTGCACAGCGAGGGTGTGGTGTCCCGAGCTGTTTGGACCAGTTACATCCGTTGTAAAGTTTGCATTATGTGTCTTTTTTTGAGAGCTTTTTGGAAGTAGGTGGGTGTATTCGCCTGCCAGGGTTGCCATAACAGAATACTGCAGACTGGGGGCTGAAACAACAGGAATTTATTTTTCAGTGTTCTGGAGGCTGGAAGTCCAAGATCAAGGCCCCAGCCGAGCCAGCACCTGGAGAGGACGCTCTCCTGGCTTGCAGCTGCTGCCTGCGTGCTGTGTCCCACGTGGCCTTTGCTTGGGGCATGCGTTCAGAGAGAGGAACAGTGAGCTCGCTGGTGTCTCTGTTTTCACAAGGGCACTCACTGATCCCACCAGGAGGACCTTGTCCTTATGACCTCACCTAACCCTGACCATCTCCTGAAAGTTCATCTCCAAACCCCATCACATTGGGGGTTAAGGTTTCAGCATGTGCATTTTGGGGAGATATATTCAGTTCAGAGCAATGGGGAATAAATCAGAGATTATAAAAAGGAAAATGAAGGGCCAGGTGCGGTGGCTCATGCCTGTAATCCCAGCACTTTGGGAGGCTGAGGCAGGAGAATCATGAGGTCAGGAGTTCAAGACCAGCCTGTCCAACATGGTGAAACCCCGTCTCTACAAAAAATACAAAAAGTTAGCCTGGTGTAGTGGCAGGGGCCTACAGTCCCAGGTACTCGGGATGCTGAGGCAGGATAATCGCTTGAACCCGGGAGGCAAAAGTTGCCGTGAGCCGAGATTGTGCCACTGAACTCCAGTCCAGCCCAGGTGACAGAGTAAGATTCTGTCTCAAAGAAAAAAAAAAAGGGAAAGGAAGAAGAAAAGAAAGAAAGAGATGACATTTCTGACTCTCTAGTTCTTATCTTCTTTTTATTCTGAGAGATGTGGTCTCATTTTGTTCCTATGTTGACCTTTCTGACTCTCTAGTTCTTATCTTCTTTTTTTCCCTGAGAGATGTGGTCTCATTTTGTTCCTATGTTGGTCTCAAACTCTCAAACTCCTGTGCTCAAGTGATCCTCCCACCTTGGCCTCCTACAGCGTTGGGATTACAGTTGTGACCCTCCACACCCACCCAGTTACTGTTTTCTAAAGAGGCAATGGTTCTCTCATCTGCTTTTCCAATGCAGTAAAGGACTCCGACCACCCCAGGCTGTGACCTTGAGTGTCCCCCAGAGCCATTGGAGCTTGGGCTCAGGCTAGAGGATGCCAGCACCCCTCCTTCCTCTCCAGTTCATATGTGAGTGGGTGGAGGAGCCTGCCTTGCTCCCTTGGTAGCTGGAGGGGGAAAGGGAAAGGCATCAGCCCAGACAGTGCCTCTGATTGGCCCCCTGGCCCCCGGTGGCCTCTCTTGGGTCATTTGGGACCCTGGCCTCACAACAGGCCCTGTGCTGGCAATGGGAATACTGTGACAAACAGGGCGGTCCAGGGAGGCTTCCTGGAGGAAGGTGCATCCCGGCGGACATTCTCTGGACCTTTCTTTTGAGTTCCTCAGGTGGAGTCCCTTCTGTGGCCTTGGTCGCTGGCCCACACGCACGGAGAGCACCCACTGAGGAGCTCTCCTGGTGGCCTTCTCCTCCCACACCCTCTCCTGCTGTTCCTTGAGCGTCTCAGGCTATGGCCTCTTTGTCCCCGTCTTGGTGCAGTGGGCCCTTCCGAAACATCCCTGGGGTGCACGAGGGAGGCCTGGTCCCAGCTAATCTAAGCCTCACTCCCCACCAGGCTCTGGCCCCGCCCTTTGGGTGCCTGTGCTGTCCTCGCCAGGGCTTCCCAGAGAAGCAGCCTGACAGGATGTGTGCATGTGTGTGTCCGTGTGTGTGCCGTGTGTATGTGTGCTTGGGTATGTGTAGTGTTTGTGTGAACGTGTGTTTGTGTGTGTAGTATGTATGCAGTGTGTAGTGTGCATGAGTGTGTAGTGTGTATGTGTAGTGCGTGTGGATGTGAAAGTGGTGTGTGTGCAGTGTGTAGTGTGTGCAGTTTGGGTGTGTTTGTGTATGTTTGTGTGCGCTGTGCGGGTGTGTTTGTGTAGTGTGTGTAGTGTGAGCGTGTAGTGTACATGCTTGTGTCAGTGAACGTGTGGTGTGTGTATAGTGTTTTTGTGTGAATGTATGTGTAGTGTATGTGGTGTGTGTAGTGTTTGTAGTGGGTGTTTGTGTGTCGTGTGTGTAGTGTGCTTGTGTGTACTGTTTGTGTGTACTATGTGTGCCATGTGTAGTATGTGTAGTGTGTGTTAATGTGTTGTGTTCGTATATAGTGTGTTGTGTGTGTGAATGTGTGTAGTGCGGATGTTTGTGTGTGTAGTGTGTGCGCGGTGTGCATAGTGGGAATGTGTGTGTGGTGAGTAGTGTGTGTGTATCAGTGTGTAGAGAGAGATTTTAAGGAACTGGCCCCGTGACTGTGGAGCCTGGCAACTCTGGCATCTGGTGGGCGTGGCAGCTCGGGCCCAAGGCAGGATTTGCTGGGCAGTCAGTCTTGGTCCAGCCCGGCCTTCCCTGAGTGCACGAGGCCCGCCCCCAAGGGGAGCAGCACACTTCCCTCCGAGTCCACCGATCAGAGGCTCATCTCATCCTCCAGAGCTTCCTCCTAGAAATGCCGTGTTTGTGCCAGGTCAAGGTGGTGTGTGAACTGACCCAACCCCAGCCTGGCCGTGGGGCGGCTGGGTCTGCGGGTCCTTTGGCAGAAAGGCCCTGCAGGTAGCTGGCACGGGCTCCATGGCAGAGGTTTCGGGAGGGAGCAGCCTCTCTTTTGGGGCCCCCTCTCCCCTTGCTGCGTCCTCAGTGTCTGTGCCTCCTAAGGGGTGAACCACAGGCCTCGCCTCGCCTGAGGGGAGACAGGGCCTGGACGTTCCCTCAGGTCGCCTCTCCCGGCTCTCACGGATGGCTTTGCCTAAGGGAGGCTTTTTTTTTTTGAGACGGAGTCTTGCTCTGTTGCCCAGGCTGGAGTGCTGTGGCATGATCTCAGCTCACTGAAACCTCTACCTCCCAGGTTCAAGCAGGTCTCCCCCCTCAGCCTCCCGAGTAGCTGGGATTACAGGCAGCCACCACCACACCCAGATTGTTTTTTGTATTTTTAGTAGAGATGGGGCTTCATCATGTTGGCCAGGCTGGTCTCAAACTCCTGACCTTGTAATCTGCCCGCCTGGGCCTCCCAAAATGCTGGGATGACAGGTGTGAGCCACTGCACCCAGCCAGAGAGGCTTTTTAAGGGGCCTCCTCAGGACTGGGCTGGGCCCCAGGGCAAGTGTGTCCCAGTGTGCACACGCACACAGAGAGAGAGAGAGAGAGAAAGAGGTAGGTGCTGTGCCGGCTCGGTCAACCCAAGCTCAACTGTCCCCGGTGCCTGCTGTGAGCCAGGCTCATGTTGCTACCCAGGAAGGCAGTCCGGGGCGATGTGTGATGGGTGATGTGTTGTGTGGCATGTGATGTGTGTTGTGTGATGTGGTGTGACGTGTGACGTGTTGTGTGACATGTGATGTGTTGACATGTGGTATGTGTGATGTGTGACATGTGATGTGTTGTGTGATGCGTGGCATGTGATGCGTGATGTGTGTGATGTGACAGACGTGTGTTGTGTGGCATGTGTGTTGTGTGATGTGGTGTGACGTGTGACGTGTTGTGACATGTGATGTGTTGACATGTGGTATGTGTGTGTGACATGTGATGTGTTGTGTGATGTGTGACAGACGTGTGTTGTGTGGCATGTGATGTGTGTTGTGTGATGTGACGTGTGATGTGTTGTGTAACGTGTGATGTGTGTGATGTGAGTCTGCTCAGGTGGCCCTAGTAAGGGACACAGACAGCGGGGGTGGGGAGGCGGTTCGTGGGGGACTTAAACAACAGACACTTATCTCTGGAAGTCTGAGAGAAGGTTGGCAGGTGGGGGGATTCCTCTGAGCCCCCCTCCTCCGCGTGTTGGGAGCTGGCCTCCCCTGCGTCCCGTGTGCGTCTGTGCCCTGAACTCCTCTTCCTGTAAGTCACAGTCAGAGTGGGTCAGGCCCACCCCCGTGAGCTCATGTGACCTTAATTACCTCTTTAAAGGCACCGTCCCCCAGTACCCCCAATACTGGGAGGCACTGGGTGTTAGGGCTTGGACGTAAATTTTGGGGAGAGAATTCAGCCCATAACAAGGCAAGTCACCCCCACAGGCTCTGGTTCCTGCCTGAGGCAGCAACATGGGCCCGTGCCGTGTTCTGCCAGAGCACGAACCCCAGCTCCCAGGAATCTGGGGACGACTCTTGTATTCTCTGTGGCAGCGTGGGGAGTCCCAGAATTGGGCTGGGAAGACCTGCCTGAGGACCCAGGAGGACTGGAACACCAGCACCTTGCTGGGCCCCTCTTGGCTACCAGCAGAGAATAGTCCCTCCCAAATTCAGAGTGACGATGTTACCTGCCCCTTAGATAGATTACCTTTGGACTTAGATTTTTAAACCCTCTCCTCGTGGACACAGTGGAGGAGCTGAGGGCAGAGCACAGCCTTGCCCAGGTGCTGCCCAGCGTCTCCCAGCTGGGGGTATCCAGCCCTGGTTGCCACCTCTGGAGTGGAATGAGGTATGGCCTCCTGTGGGATGGACCAGGGGTGACTGCTCCCCTGTTCCAGAGGCCACCTGGGAGCCGACGGTGTCCACTGATGGGCATTTTCCTGGGCTCAGGTGTTTCAGATGCCCAGGGTTCTCCCAGCCCTCACAGCGGTCAGTTCTGCTTCACTGGTTTCCCACGTGATGTGGCAAAGACGCTCGGATTGGCTTCAGACGTTATGAATAAAGGAAGCTGTGGGAGGCGGTCAAAGTCTGAGATGTCGCAGGTGACACGGGAGGGGCCAGGCAGGGGGATTCGGCTGCAGACACCCGTCCAGGATGCCAGCAGCAGACATTCCTCCCTCCTCCTTCCTTCTGACCCGCAAGGTCAGAGCTGAAATCACAAGGGTCTGTGCTGCCTTTTGCTGGGAGGGCCAGGGCTGCACTACCAACCCAGCAGTAGCCAGCTCCCAGTTGTGAGTGACACTGACCAGGCACATCTCTTGGGATTTCTCAGACCCAGTCTCTGACACATGCAATGTTCCTCGAATTGCTAATAAACGGTCTTGGGGAGAAAAAACGCAACACGGCTCCTTCCTGTGGCCCCGGAGGAGCACAGGTGGTGACGGCGTCCCAGGATGGTGCCAGGCTGTGCAGGCCGGCCCTCCCTTTGCCAACTTGCTGTTCTTTTTGGCGAGATGCTTGCTGTGTGCTGGGAGCTCACCATGGAAAGCCCCAGGCATTGCTGCTGCTGTCTCCCGATGTGGCCCAGCTAGAAACATCTTTACGCTTCATGCTGACTTCATGCTGACTGTCGGGCAGAGAGTTCACCTGGAAACACACCGTCCTCGGTGGAGATGGTGCTGCCCACCCCAGGGGGGCGTCTCGTTCAGTGGGTTGTGCTTGCCGGGGGCTGGGCCCGTCCCCAGGCCTGGGTGCTGTGTTCCCCACACCTGCCTCTGCTGTGGGACCCAGAGCTCTCCGGGGCCATGGGCACATCTGTCTTGCCCTGAGCCTCCACGGCCACATGTAGCCTGTGAATCAGTCCACACGTGTGGCCACCTCCCAGTATGGGCAGGCTCTGGGTGTGCTGGCTTACAAGGGTGGACAGGGCCTCCAACTGTAGGGCTTTGGGCGTAACTCTGCAACAGGAGGGGTTGGTGGGCTTTCTAGGGGGCCCCACACATGGAGACCAGGCTGGCTGCCACAAAGCAGGACTCGTAGATGCCGTCTAGGTGCCTCCTCTAACGGACCTCAGTCATTTGTTGATTTAACTGTTCCAGGACACAGTATGGTTAGAACCAGAGGCAGCGTGCTGGAGGGCTGGTGTGTGTGTGTCCGCGTGTGTGTATGTGTCCGCGTGTGTGTGTCCACGTGTGTGTGCGTGTGTCCACGTGTGTGTGGCTGCATGTTTGCTCATGATGGTAACATTCAAGGAAGCGCCGTACGGACTTTGATGAGGGGCAGAATTTGGTGAGGTGGGCATCCAAGTACTGTAGCAGATGAAGGTGCTGTTCAAAGCGCCTTTTTCAGTTGAGGACGGCAGGTAAGAGTCCCTTCGGAGAGGCTGGCATGGAGGTGGAGGGCGTCGGACCTGATGCCTACGTTTTACTTCAATTTTTGCCAATGTTGCCATATCTACTGGCTTTAGGATTCAAATGAAAAAGCAGAAGCCAAAAGGGGTATAGAAATCAAGGTCCCTATCTGCATTGAGCTTTATTCAAGATGAGATTTTTTCTTTGAGACGGAGTCTTGCTCTGTTGCCAGGCTGGAGTGCAGTGGCACAATCTCAGCTCACTGCCATCTCCACCTCCCAGGTTCAAGCGATTCCCCTGCCTCAGCCTCCGAGTAGCTGGGACCACAGGCGCACATCCCTGGCTAATTTTTTGTAGTTTTAGTAGAGACGGGGTTTCACCATGTTGCACAGGATGGTCTCAATCTCCTGACCTTGTGATCCACCTGCCTCGGCCTCCCAAAGTGCTGCAATTACAGGCGTGAGCCACTGCACCTGGCCCAAGATGGCTATTTTTACAGATGAAAATATGAATTATTTGAAGGTGGGAAGTAATATTCTGGAATTCAACAAGAGGGAACAAATGCTCTGAGGAGTGCGCCTCAACCCAGAAATAAAATGTTTACAAAGCTGAGGCCACGCAAATGGCCTTTACGGATGAGCTCTGCAGGGTGCAGCTCCTCGAGGGGTGGTTCTGCGCCTAGAGCGCAGTGGACACGAGCCCGCAGCCCAGGAACACACACAGCCAGCAGCTTTTCCTTGCTTTTTATAAGATCGGGTCTCCAGAGTCCACCGCACGCAGGCAGTCGCATCACCTGAGGTCGGGAGCTGGAGGCCAGACTGACCATCATGGTGAAACCCCATCTCTACTACAAATACAAATTAGCGGGCTGTGGTGGCGCATGCCTGTAATCCCAGCTACTTGGGAGGCCGAGGCAGAAGAATCACTTGAACCCAGGAGGTGGAGGCTGGCTGCGGTGAGCCAAGATCCTGCCATTGCACTCCAGCCTGGGCAACAAGAGGAAGACTCTGTCTCAAAAAGAAAAACAAAAACAACGGCAGGAAGGGAAGGCCGTCTCTCCTCCCAAGACAGAGGCCCTCAGACGCGCTGAATACATGTCTCTTTTCCTTATCTGAAGATTTACATGTGAAGTCGCCAATCTTCCCGGGCATGCGCGCTCAGTGAGTGCCGCCCTGTGGTCACGTGTGCATTTGCTCCCACACACATGACCTACAGTCTGGCCAACCTGCCTCAGTCTCCAGATGTCCCGCGCACAGCACTGATGTCCCCTCTGCTCAGAAACACAGGACCCAGGCACATCCTTGAGCCTCAGTTCCCAGATGCCCCGCACACAGCACTGATGTCCCCCTCTGCTCAGAAACACAGGACCCAGGCACGTCCTTGAGCCTCAGTCCCCAGATGCTCCGCACACAGCACTGATGTCCCCCTCTGCTCAGAAACACAGGACCCAGGCACGTCCTTGTGCTCAGGGCACCGTTCTGACATTTAATGCTGAATTTACAGGGACGTACGCACCATGTCACACATGGTCAATTGCTCAAAGATACACCCGGGAAAAAGCACAGTGTCCTTTGTCTCCATGAGAGAACTTACCGGAAGCAGCCTGCGTACACAACACGACCAAAGAAGAAGTCCAGTAGCCCTTTCCATAGAAGAATATATTATTTAAAAGACAGTTTAAAAATAAAATTCTGTACAGCGTCATGAACTCCTGTTTTGTATCAGTGAACAAAAGGTTCTTAGAAAACGGGGTTGTGTAGTGCCAGGTGCCCTGGGCAGCTCCTCCCTGTGCAAGGATCCTGCGCAGCTCCGCCAGCGTGTCCAGAACCGTGGCCACGGTCCCCGTTTTCCTCAGGTACAGTCTCCTGGAAGAAGGAAAATGGTGACTGATTTAATTTTGTTAGGATTGGGGTGCAGTGGCTCACCCCTGTAATCCCGGCACTTTGGGAGGCCGAGGTGGGCGGATCACGAGGTCTGGAGTTCAAGACCAGCCTGACCAAAATGGTGACACCCTGTCTCTACTAAAAATACAAAAATTAGCTGGGCGTGGTGGCGCGTGCCTGTAATCCCAGCTGCTCAGGAGGTCGAGGTAGAAGAACTGCCTGAAGCTGGGAGGCGGAGGCTGCAGCCGAGACTGCACCACTGCGCTGCAGCCTGGGTGACAGAGCGAGACAGCATTTCAAAAGAAAAAACAAAACAACAATAACAAAAGTGCTGGCAGTCTCACAAACGTCACAGGATTACACACGAACCATTATTTTTTTTTTGAGGCGAAGTCTTGCTCTGTTGCCCAGGTTGGAGTGCAGTGGCATGATCTTGGCTCACTGCAACCTCTACTTCCTGGGATTTTCAAGCAATTCTCCTGCCTCTGGCTCCCGAGTAGCTGGGATTACAGGTGCACACCACCACACCCAGGCAATTTTTGTGTTGTTAGTAGTGATGGGGTTTCACCATGTTGGCCAGGCTGCTTTTGAACTCCTGACCTCAAGTGATCTGCCTGCCTCAGCCTCCCAAAGTGCTGGGAGTACAGGCTGAGCCGCTGCACCCGGCTGACACACAGAGCATTGTAAAAGAACGAGGCCATCAGACATTGCTGAACACATTCAGGTAAAATAAAATATTGATCCCTCTTTTAAGCCACTAAAAAATATGAACCGACTTAAAAATTAAACGCCAACATTCACTGAGCACTTCCCACGACCGGCGCTCTGACCGCCGAATCGCTAGAAAAGCAGTGGCAGTGGGAGTGCTGCCTCGGGTCAGAGACGGGAGCTCCGATGTTCAGAGACCCCTGTGCTCGTCTCTCGGCTCGTCACTGGCAAGCCTGGACTCAAGCCCAGCTACGCCGGACGCCAAAGCCTGTGGCTGCTCCTCTCATAAGCCGTGTCCGCTGTGTCCCGCCCTGGGCCGTGATGCTTGCTGAGCTGAGTATCTCTTGAATCATCTGTTAGACATGCACAGTGTGGCCTTTGTATGAGGTGAGCAGAGGTGTGCTCTGATTCCCTGTGAGCTGAATGACCAGGTCAACAAGGGCTGAGGAAACGGCTCAGAGCCGTATAAAGCAAATACACGATTTTTGAAGTTTTCCGGACTTCAATTGCACTTTCAAAAAGTACTTACTCTTAGAAGTGACGCATATGCTAATTACTGATGTTTTTCTATTAACTAAAGCATGTTCCCCCTCTTTTTTTTTTTTTTTGAGACGGAGTTTAGCTCTTGTTACCCAGGCTGGAGTGCAATGGCCCGATCTCGGCTCACCGCAACCTCCGCCTCCTGGGTTCAGGCAATTCTCCTGCCTCAGCCTCCCGAGTAGCTGGGATTACAGGCACGCGCCACCGGGCCCAGCTAATTTTTTGTATCTTTAGTAGAGACGGGGTTTCACT
>CM052665.1:55874464-55885846 GCA_028533165.1 Leontopithecus rosalia
GTTCCCCCTCTTTAAGAGCCTCCTTTTTTTTTGAGATGGAGTCTCGCTGTTGCCCAGGCTGGAGTGCAATGGCACAATCTCGCTCACTGCAACCTCCCTCTCCCAGGTTCAAGCGATTCTCCTGCCTCAGCCTCCAAAGCTGTGACTACAGGTGCGCACCCCCACACCCGGTTAACTGCTGTGTTTTTAGTAGAGACGGGGTTTCACCATGCTGGCCATGCTGGGTCTTGAACTCCTGACCTCACGTGACCTGCCTACCTTGGCCTCCCAAAGTGCTGGGCTTACAGGCGTGAACCCCCGGCCTTCAGGGCCTAATTCTAATGACTGGATGCAAGGAACAAAAGTTCCATTCATTTAAAGAGATTCCAAACTTTGGCTTTTCTCCCCTTCCTCTTTCCCTCCGTCCTGCACGGGGGTGATCGTTTACGCTGAGGTTACGCTGAGCATTACCTTCGCTGCCTTTCACGTCTCTGCTTCTCTCTCTGGACTTCTCAGTGGCCCGAGACGTCAAGCTGTCAGTCTTCTTCTGTAACTGGAACAGAGTGCAGAGAAGGCCAAGTCAGGGGCAGGAGACCGCAGGGGAGTGTCTGCCTCTCTTCCAGCGGCTCCTGTTGCCTGGAGATGCTGCAGTGGGAAGGCCTGCGGTCTCCAGCCCGTGCGTCCAGGTGCTCCTGACACTGGCTCTTCAGAGGCAGCTCTGTGAGCCTTGTCCTGCTACTTCTGGGGCCTCATCTGGGGCCTGGACGGGGAGCTCACCCGGCTGCAGCCACCAGAGCCGCAGGGACTAGTACTCCTGACTGCGCATGAGGGCTCAGGACTGGAGGCTCAAGGCCTCACAGCTATGGCTCTCGAGGGGCCCACGAGAGAGCAGGAGCTGCTTCAGCTCTCCTGCGGGAGTCTGCAGTGGGGCACGAATTCCTGCTACATCTGCCCTTCTGCATAACTGTTCTCAGCCTTCCAGAGGTTTAGAGACCTTTCTGTGGATTTCCAGTAGGAGACTCTAGCTAGAGAAGCCAGGGCAGCTGGTCTGGGTTTTCCTAAGCAATTGCTGAGCATCTCCCACGTGCCTGGCCTGGTGCTCCAGGAGGGTGTGGGCAGGGGGAGCTCGGGGCCGTCAGTGGAGGGAGAGGAGTCCAGCACAAGGCTAGGCCTGAAATGGCTCAGCGCTCAACAGGGCGTCGTGGGCCACATGGCTTCAGGAGCGCCCAGGCAGAAAAGATGGGGTGGTGGGCACAGGAACTAGGGGAGCCCTGACTGAGGGGCTGTGGAGAGTGCTTCAATGGCACAGAGGGCATTGAGGGGAGTGGGGGTGGCAGAGGTAACACTGGCCAAGGCCAGGAGGTCAATCCCTGCAGGAGCAGTGACACTGTTCTAGCTGCCTGGGGGCACTGGAGGGCAGAGGCAGGAGGGTGGGCAGGGAAGCGGCCACATCATGGGCAGCTGGGCAACAGAAGGCTGGGGCAATCCGTGGAAAGACTGCATGGGCCCTGAGCCTGTGACCTTGACCCCTTCCTCCAAAACAGTATCAATCCAATAGCAACCTAAAGCCAGCCCCAGGCTCCCTGGCCCCGAGACGTGCTGGTGTATGTATGTTCTGGGCCCAGGAGCTGGCAGGTGGGTGGTCACTTTGTCCCTGTGCCAGGGAAGGGCCCCTCTCTACCCCATGGCCTCCTCTGAACAAGTCAGCCCTGGGGCCAGGACGGTCCAGGCACTGCGCTCAGAGGGGGCCGAGATGCCCTAACAGTGGCCGATACACCCAAGGACACCTGGGTGCCCACAGGGAGGGTAATGGTTGCGATTCTCATGACGGGCATGGCCAGTCAACTCCCTGGAAGGCACCGAGCCCTGACTCATCCTCGGTGAAGGCAGTTTTGGTTCTCATGTTGTCACGTTCTCTCATTACTGAGCCAGGCTTTTTCATGGGAGGGACAAGTGCTCCTGTCCATGGGGCCACCTTCAGCATGCCCTGCTTGGCAGGTCCGAGATCCTGGAGTCACGAGTGCGGAGGGCCGCGTGCCTGCTTGCCCCAGGGAAGGTGCTTCTCGACGTGCGTTTTACCTCTTTCATGCCGTCGTCTATCCGCTTCAGTTCCTCGTAGCGGTCTCGGGATTCCCAAAGCGGCTGCAGCATGATTTCCTCAACCATGGGGAAGAGCTGTGGGAGGCAAAGGGATTCATTCACAGTCCCTCATTCTTAAGGCCATGGGAAACATCAGAGAAAAGCAGGTGTCAGGTGCACTGCACGGAAGCCTCTGGGCCAGTCCCAGCTCCTGGAAACCCTCGTGCTGACCTGGCTGTTCCCGCCTCGCAGTGGCTCTGTCTCTGGCCCTTGTCACTCTCCATAAGTCCTACAGAAAGTCCCCTCCCTGCCTCTTGTGTCCCCTACCCCCGTGAGATGAGGGTGGGGGACAGGTTGGGAGGTTCTTACAAAGACACAGGGCAGGGGAAAGGAGCTGACAGGTCTCCTGGCTGGGGGTCCTGGGAGCAGGAAGAGGGTGGGAGCGGGAAGAGATACCCTGGAGCAGAAGGGTCCGCAGCACACCGGAGCCTGGGAAGGGGAGGGTGCGAGGCTGGGAGCCCAGATCCGGCCACGGCTCAGTGGGGGGAAACAAGATGGGCCTGTTTTGGACACGCTGGGGGTGTCTTGAGGTGGGGCCTTGGCAGCAGGGGCCCTGTGGGGAGCTGGGCAGGAAAAAACTGTGTGCAGCGAGCATGGCCTCGGGGGCTGGGTATGGTGGAGACTGGGACCTGGACAGGGGGTTCACAGTGGTTCCTCCACGGGGGCAGACTCGGCCGAACTGGGGCGCAGAGCAGGGGACAGGAGAGTCAACAACCGGTGCTGCCTCCAGGGTCTTGAAGGCCAGCAGTGACGGACAAGGGCAGTGAGGGTCTCCCAGGGCCCAGCGAGGCAAGGCAGGGAGGGCAGCACAGAGTGGGAGATGCTGGGGTCACATGCCAGGCTGTGGATGGCAGGGACAGTGGTCACCACGACAGCTGGGGAAGAGGGTGCTCAGGATGTGCAGGTGTGCCTGTGTACGTGTGCAAGTGTGTAGCGGTGTGTCTATGTACATGTGTGCCTGTGTGTGCATGCCTGTGTGCCCATGCATGTGCATGTACATGCAGGTGTCCCTATGTGCACGTGTGCATGCGTGTACCTGTGTGTGCCTACATGTGTGCCTGTGTGTGCATGCGTGCGTGTGTGCATGCGTGTGTGTGCTCATGTATCTGAGTGCATGCACGTGTGGCACATGGCGACAGTCGCTCACCTTGGTCACTGTTTCAAACATTGGGATCAGGACAAACTTGATGAATCCAATCTGGGCTGTAGCCTTGGTCACTTTGTCTCGGTCCATGAACGGGGCGACGGGGAGGCCTTCTGACTTCTCGCGGTCGCTCTGCAGGGAATGCAGTAGACAGCGACGTTAAAGACAGACACGCCTGGAACCGGATCACCATGCTTAGAGAAAGACAAGACGCACCAGCTAACTAGCGGCCAACGCAGCCACACACAAACGTGTCAGTAAGAACAAGGAGAAGGCGGCGGCATCTTCAGAGCTGGGCGAGCAGGTCTGGTGGGAGGACCGAGCTTAGGGATAGGCAGAGGTGAGCTGGGTGTATCCCAGGACTGCAGAAGCGTCTGCAGAAACCCTCCCGAGGAGTTCTCCCAGGGTCAATCAAGCCGTGGTATTAATATGTAGCACTTGGTTTCGGCTGGCCTGGTTTCTCTGTCCCTGACTTTCCCGTGGCCACCTGTAAGCTGACCTGCTGGTCTCAGCCCTCCCGGGGCTCCCTCCTGCTGGTCTCGGCCCTCCCGGGGCTCCCTCCTGCCTCTGTAGTTCTTGTTTCTTGACTTCCAGGCGATTTGCTCGACAAGCCTCCCTCTACGAGTGGCTCAATGAGCAGCGACAGGTGGCAGTTTCACAACATTAGCTCTTCTGGGTTGTCACCACCTTTCAGGTCTCAAATTGTAACCAATTTCACTTCTGATGTACGTGTGCCGTGAAGGCTTTCTGGAGGCTGACCTGTGGGTGGCCTGTGACTACGCGGGTCCGCCCTGGCATGCTCTGTTGAACGTGAACCCTTACTAAGTGGGCTGGTAAGAGTGGCTGGAGGCTGGACTGCTCTGCAAGACTCTTACCTGCATAAAATATTCCTCTAATAAGCAGTCCACCCAAGGCTCTGCAACTTCCATTGGCCGGACCTCATTAGAGATATCACAGCATTTTATCAAAATCATCTTCAGCTGAAAGAAGAGGTTCTGGAATTTAGGTAACAGAAGGTAGAACCCGGCCTGCTGCTGTTGCTGTTTGGCTCTGGACTTGCCATTACTGGCAGGAAGACACTGAGGACCATGAAGCTGGACCAGGCAAATGAGCTTGGCTGACTTTCAGGACAGGCTCCCTCCTCCAATGGAGAATGAACTTTCAAGGTCCTGTGTGGGTCCCCTCCTGCCAGCCTTTCTGGCCACCCCAGCCCAGGCGATGCCCCCCAAAGCACTTCCCCATGCCTGGCCACCCCCTATTTTCTGCTGGTCCCCAGGTGGGTGCCTTGCTCATCTTCCCAGGGGACGGGAGCTCCCTCCAAGCTTGGCCAGGGTTCGGCACACCATGGGTGCTTCAGGAGGTGACGGGGCAGGCCCTGGGGTGCAGCAATTTCCACTTGAACTAGGCCAACAGTCGCTATAGGACAGGCTGTGGAGGGCTGGCGTCCCTCAGTCCCGCCTGCACCAGGCACAAATGAGCGGGGCCTGCCCTTTCTAAAAGGCAGACACTGGGCAACCTAGGTGTACCTTCTCATGGGTGAGGCCCCTTGCCCCTTCTCTGTCCACCTTGTCCTGGTTTTAGAGGGGTGCTGGGCTATGGTGTGGAATGGATGGGTGCTGCCTGGTGGGGGTGCTGGCTTGGGGAGCAGGAGCTGGGTCGGAGTTGCCCCCACAGAGGTGGGCTTTCAGGGTACCATGCTAGGCTGTGCCTTCATGGGAGAGCTGGTTTCATTCTCTGGAAAACAGAGCAAGATGTGTGGCCTTCGCCCACGTATCTCCCTCAAATCCAAAAGAGATGGAGGAATGGGAGGGTGCCCCTCTGACCATGGAGGAGGTTCCGTCAGGAGGGAGGCCCTGCCCTGGGCTTTCCTAGTAAGAGCCACGACCTCAAAAACCAGATATATAGACACCTTGTTCCAATGCAAGACTAAGGATTTCGGCTTCTTGGCTCCCAGTGTGAGCTGGATGGATGACCTGCTCAACCAGCCCACTGCTTGGCTGCCCACCCGGGCAGAACAAGCCCACTCACCAGGGTCGTGTGCTCCTCATTGCTGTAGTCAAAATTCTCCATTTTCTCTTTGAAAGAATCCATGATTTCTGCATGCCTTGCCATGTCAGTGGCCAAGATTAACGTGATCATTCCCTGAAGAGCAAGAGGATGAAGTGTTAACACAGGGCGTTTCCCAAAACCGTTCAACGGACGCCTCTTGTGTACCGAGCCCCTGCACACATTGTCTCATAAATCCCTCACTCTGGTTCCTATGTGCCTCCATCACCCTCCATTCATTTGTCCACACATCATCCACCCACCCGAAACCCATGCATCCATCTACCCATCCATACACCCACTCACCCATCCATCCATCTACCCATCCACCCACCCGTCCATCCATCTACCCATCCATCCATCCATCCATCCATCCACCCATTCACCCATTCATTCTCCATCCATCCATCTACCCATCCACACACCCGTCCATCCATCTACCCATCCATCCATCCATACTTCTTTCTATCCATTTATCCATCCATCCATTCATCTACCCATCCACCCACCCGTCCATCTACCCGTCCATCAATCCATCCATCCACCCACTCACCCATTAATTCTCCATCCATCCATCGACCCATCCATTCATCTACCCATCTATCCTTCCATCCATCAATCCATCTATTCATCCATCCATCTATCTGTCCATCCCTCCATCCATCCATCCATCCATTTATCTATCCATCTTTCCACCCATCCATCTCCCCACCCATCTGTCCTTCTATTTATCCACCCATCCATCCTTCCATCCATCCATCCATCCATCAATCCAGCCCTCCCTCCCTCCATCCATTTATCCATCATTCATCCATCTATCCACCCATTCATCGACCCACCCATCCATCCTTCCATCTCTTTGTCCATCCATTTGTCTGTCCTTCCTTCCTTTCTTCCATTTATCCATCTATCAATCTGCCTATCCATTCACCCATCTATCTATCCATTCATCCATCTATTCATCCATCCATCCACCCATCCAAGCACCCACTCATCCATCCCACAAGCATTTACAGAACCCATCTCTGTGCCAGGTATATTTTCTTCTTTCAAGAAAATAAAACCATAAGCATCAGATACAAAACCCAAACCCTTCAAACTAGGTCCTTTCAAATGTATATTTGGGGGTGGCATCACTTGCATCTTGAATTATTCAATTTTCCTGTAAACATTTAATTGTGTTATTAGTGAAGCATTTGTTCCTGAAATCTTCCATGACAAAATATATTTTTAAAAAATTGGTAAAACTAATTTTACCCCTAGAGGAGTCATATTTTGAAGTCAGTGAAGCATGTGAAGCAGGACAATGCTGGTGTGTCCCCATGGTGGCTGGGTTCGAGGACGATCCCATGTGCAGAGTGGCTGCTCCTCCAATCAGGTGCCACCTCCTTCGCTCGTGGGATGCTCTCCGACATGGCTTGGTGGGACAAGGCCTACACTAAGGGGTGCTCACTTGCTTTGATTCCCCGGATTCTGTCCCTGCAGGAGCTCCCCGCTGGGGTAGCAGAGGCAGATAGAGTTCTCTCTTCCTGGCTGCCCCTTTACCTCCTGCAGACGGAGATTCACCACGCCTTATCGTAGCCACACAGGGCACCTGCTTGCAGGGTGGGGAGGGGCGAGCATGGATGAGAGGCCAGAGAGCCTATAGATAAGGGGGAGATAACTCTACTGGAACCGGTGACTCAGTAATGACTGCAAATTGTCTCTGTTGGTGCGATGATGTCATCACAGGCCCGGGAGCCCTGCGGCTGTGCGTCAGCACCTAGTGGGTTCTGAGGTGCAGCTGTCGGTGTCCTCCCAGGCTGTCACCGTGCACACTGTGCATGTGGATGGATGGATGGGTAGATGGCAATGTTCCCTTCCGCTCCTTTCACACTCACAGCGGCCGGCACAGCACAGGCCAGCAGAGGCCTGGACCACAGCATCCCAGTGAACTTCAGCCCAGTTCTGCCACCTCTGCTTTTGGGACATGATGACATGTGACAATTTTGCAGGGGGCCGTGATGCCTCAGGGCCTGTCCCAGGGGGCATGCTGCTTCCTTGGACCTTCCTCAAATGTTTCACTGACTCCCGTTTTTTACATTGAGCTTTGAACTTCCTGGAAGCGTAGACAAATTGGAAAGCCACGGTCGACGAGGCTGCCGCTCTCTGATAAAGGGAGGCTCAGCAGCTCTCGGGAGCACTGGAGTCCAGAGAGGCTTTGTTGGCTGCCTCTGGAAGGAAGGAAGCCATTTAAACTCCAATGGCTGAGGTCTGCCTGGTGGAACGGCAGAAGACGGGACACTGGGTGAGTGTTCTGGGGCCGCCACACCAAGTGCCACAAACCAGGCAGCTTACAACAACAAACATTCTCACGGTGCAGGAGGCCAGAGCCAAGATCCAGATGTGGGTAAGGCCTGCTCTCTCCAAAGGCTCCAGGGGAGGGTCCTTAGGTCTCCTCCTGCTCCTGGGGGCCCCGGGAGTCCCTTGCTTCGGGGCTGTGCCACTCCAGCCACCACTCACCGCCTCTTCACAAGGCCTTCTCCCTGTGTCTGGGCCATTTTTTCTTCTGTCTCTTCCAAGGACACTAGTCTTTGGATTTGGGGCCCCCTTGGGCAATCCACACCAATCTTATCTGGGGATCTTAACAAGTACAAATGCACAGACCCTTTTTCCAAATAAGGTCATGTTCACCGCAGGTGGACCTTGTTTGAAGGACGCTGCTATTCAACCCACTGCATTTCTCCGAGAGCTGCAGATGTCAGAGAGTGAGGGTTTGATGAGGAATTCCCATGTGGAAAGGGGCGTGATTCCGGTGAGCCGGAAGTGTCTGTCTGGGGCAGGTGGACTGGATCATCCTCTCTTGCAGATGTCCTCTCATTCTCTTTGCCTCACCCTCTCCAGAGGCAGAAAGCCCTCTTATCTAAAACGGAAGAGGTGGCCAAGTGCAGTGGCTCATGCCTATAATCCCAGCACATTGGGAGGCTGAAGCAGGCGGATCGCCTGAGGTCAGGAGTTCGAGACCAGCCTGGCCAAGATGGCGAAACCCCGTCTCTACTAAACATATGGAAAATCTGCTGGGTGCAGTGACTCACACTTGTAATCCCAGCACTTTGGGAGGCCAAGGCGGGCGGATCTTGAGGCCAGGAGTTTGAGAGCATCCTGGCCAACATGGTGAAACCCTGTCTCTACTAAAAATACAAAAATTAGCTGCGTGTGGTGGCGTGTGCCTGTAATCCCAGGAGGCTGAGGCAGGAGAACTGCTCGAACCCGGGAGGTGGAGGATGCAGTGAGCCGAGATGGGATCATGCCACTGTACTCCAGCCTGGGCGACAGAGCAAGACAGTCTCAAACAAAACAAAACAACAACAAAATACTGAAAATTAGCCAGGTATGGTGGCACACACCTGTAATCGCAGCTACTCGGGAGGCCGAGGCAGGAGAATTGCTTGAACCTGGGAGGCGGAGGTTGCAGTGGGCTGAGATTGTACCACTGCACTCAGCCTGGGCGATAGAGACTCTGTCTCAAAAAAAAAAAAAAAAAAGGGAGGGGGATGACGGGCCGTGGGTGGCAGGTGACAGCACCTGGAGTTATGGGGCAGTGGTCAACCTTCCTATATTGGATGCAGTAGAATGTCTGTCCAGGGCCCGGCCCCTCCTTGGTCAGGCTATGTACCTTCGCTAAGTCTCAGTTTCCTGGGCTGGAAGGTAGACAAAGCATTTATCTCAAAGGGGCCAGCGGAGGCCGAATTAAATAGAAGCTGGGAAGTGTGGGTCAGTGGGATACATGTGCGCATGGTGAGGGTACCCTCTTTTTTGGGGCTCCACTCTGGGACCTGGAGGTGAGGAAGGAGAGAGGGGTTCCCCTGGGTCCCCAGGACACTGCTGTGGCCCGGAGCTTCTGGGAGCCTCTATCCACTGGAGAGTGGGGCTGCCCTGCCCTACCACGGATGCACCCCTCTCCGGTCGGAGGCCCTCACCCGCGCACCTGTCGGATCTGCTTGAACCCATCCGGAGGGACGCTGGAGAAGATGTTGCACTCGGGCTGGGCGAGGATCTGGAAGGCCACGGCGCAGTGGTGGTTCTCCAGTGGCGAGATGTCATTGTAGCGGACAGCCAGCTCCGTGCGGGCATTGATCTGGTACCTGGGAGGCGAGGGGAGCATGAGGGGAGGCTCAGGCACCCTCGCCCCATGAGGGACACCTCACTCCCACCTCCTGTCCCTCTGCCATCTCTTTTCTCACTCTCTTCTGGCCCCTGCTCTCTGCCTTCCCTGCAGAAGCCAGCTGGGAGTGTGTCCAGGGAGGGGCGAGCTCCAGAGAGGAGCGGGTGGAGCCCCCATCCTTGTGTACACACCGGTGTTGCTTTCTGCCTGGGGTGGAGAAGGTACTGGCACAGCCAGAGCTCTGCGGTGCACCTGAGCCTGGAGCCACGCATGCACAGGGCTGGGAAAGCCCCCCGGGGTCTGATCATCCTGAAGGTTCCTGCTCCAGGAGACCCAAGGCCCCGGGCAAAGCCCAGAAGCTGGAGCTGTGTCGGTGGAGGCAGAGCTGGGGCTGGGAGGCTGCCATTGACAGCTCCATCTGGGAACTGCTCTGAGGGTTGGGCTGATAGGTTCCCTCTGGTAGGCAGGGTGCCTTTTAGAAGGAAAAAGAGAAACCCTGTACATACGTGTTGTTGTAGCCGGGATGGTCCAGATCGTGGCAGATGGCCGCTGTCATTAGGATCAGGATATCCATTTGGGAAAACTTCTCCTGGATTGGAAAACGGCATAGGTGCTTGCCCTCTTCACTTGCAGGATGGGACGGGATGACGGGGGTGGAACTGGGTGAGTGGCGGTGGAGAGGGGACAAAGCCCCTGCAGCCATGTGGAGTCTCCCGGCGTGGTGGGAGAGGACTGGCCTGCCTTCGGGGTGCAGGGGTGACCAAGTCGGGGTGCACTTGCTCAGGTAATCCTAGCAGCAGCCTCTCCCATGGGGAGACTGACGATTAGGGTGCTTCCCTAGGAGGGGCGGAGCGGCTGAGGACCCCGTGCCTGTGGCATTCTTGGTGGGAGGGGCTGCCGCTCCCTGGAAGGAGCCTCCGCCTGACGCAGAGATGGAGGTCTGGGTGTGCAGCGGGCAGGACCCACCTGGAGACCGCAGAGCCAGACCATGCTGTACATCATCTGGGCCACGCAGAAGCAGTGCCGGAAGTTGTGGAAGGGGTTGTTTCTGTAGTTGTCGTGCACACAGAGCTGCGAGAGGCAGGGGGTCGGGGTCACCCTGTGCCTGGGCCCACCCACTTCTCCTCCCAAGCCACCCAGAAGGCTGTGCGCTGGCTTGAACGTTCTCTGCCAAACCCTCGTCCCAAGCAGAGGTCAACAGCGTTCTCGTGTTTGCCACAGATGCCAACGAGGTGATGCGGAGACCCTGAGAACGTCAAATGGGCCACAGCATGGCGCCTGGGGCAGGTGCAGGGACAGAGCTCCCACCAGGGGTTTTCACCTTGCAGTCAAGGACGTTGGGGCACAAAGTTAGGGGGTTGGGAGGGGAGACTCCAAGAGGGGACTCTTGGTCCTCAATCCCATGAAATCTTTAATAGGTTTTTAGTATGTGGTTGTGAACAATATTTCATTAAAAATACCTGCTGCTAAACATATTCACACACAGACATCACATGCTCACACCCACACTCATTCCTGCACTCACACTCGTACCCCACACATCCACAGATACAGAGGCACACACACAGACACACCCCCATCCACACCCCCCACATCCACAGATACACAGGCACACACACAGACACACACACCCCACATCCACACACCCCACATCCACAGATACACAGGCACACACACACACACACACCCCACATCCACACACCCCACATCCACACACACCCCACATCCACAGATACACAGGCACACACACAGACACACACACCCCACATCCACACACCCCACATCCACACACACCCCACATCCACACACACCCCACATCCACAGATACACAGGCACACACACAGACACACCCCCATCCACACACCCCACATCCACAGATACACAGGCACACACACAGACACACCCCCATCCACACACCCCACATCCACAC
>CM052665.1:55886346-55904447 GCA_028533165.1 Leontopithecus rosalia
CACAGTGCACGCACCCCACTCACAGTGCACGCACCCCACTCACAGTGCACGCACCCCACTCACAGTGCACGCACCACACACAGTGCACGCACCCCACAGTGCACGCACCCCACTCACAGTGCACGCACCCCACATTCACACAGTGCACGCACCACACACAGTGCACGCACACCACAGTGCACGCACACCACTCACACAGTGCACGCACACCACTCACACAGTGCACGCACTACACTCACAGTGCACGCACCACACACAGTGCATGCACCCCACTCACAGTGCACGCACACCACATTCACACAGTGCACGCACCGGACGCTTTGCTGGCTGTGCTCTGCTGCTGTTAAACATTTCTAGGAAGTTGTGAATGTTCATCCTTGCTGATTGGTGACCGAAATTCAGCAGCATCCCTGTGGCTCTGCAGCATGTGCCAAGATTAAGTCAAATCACAACGTCTTCAGTCATCTCCCTGTAAAACCGGGTGCCAGCCGGGCCCATCCTCACAACTTCTGAAAGTTCACCATCTGTACCAGCGCTGCCTGACAGAGCTCCCTGCGACTCTAAAATGCGTTCCTGCACTTCCCACAAGAGAGCTACTCTCCAGAAGCAGCTCCTGAGCACAGGGGGTCTGGTTGGAGCCGGGGCTGGGGCTGAATGTTCATGCTGTTTTAACAGCCTGTGTGGCGAGCAGCTACTGCGGGGCAGCGCATCACCTGGACACTGAGGCAGCATGAAAACGTCCACTGTGCCAGAAACGCCAGCCCGCAGACGCTCCTAGAAGAAGATGCGCCAGATATGAACAGGGTAGGAGAACAGCAGAACCACACACAGCTGCCACCCCCGCAGGCGTGCACGCTGCCTCCGACCTGAAAAAAAGCACTTCAAGATCTTCCCCTCCACCGGTCTGGCTTCCCTTCAACCAGAAACGGGGCACAGGCACCGAGCAAGCGCCTGTGCCTGGTGACACAATGTTCTTTCTGGAGCCCAGGGGACAGTCCCATCCTCTGAGCTGATCGCAACTGATGTCACCTTTTTCTTCTTGAAGGGAGACACCAGGATGCAGGGGAACAAGTGAAAATGCTTTTCCTGACTCGAGGTGAGAGGCCCCACCGACTGCCACACTCAGCAACTCAAGGCCGTCTCCCCTGGCCTCATCTTCTTGGCCTGCCCATTGGGCCCAGGCGGGGGACTCTGGCGCCGCTTCTTCTCCAGCTGCTGCTGCAGCCTCTCCTCTTTCTTTCTCAGGTAGGAGGTCATGTTGTCGAAGGTGGCCTTGTAGAGACTGCTGAAGCTGGCGTCCACGCCGGCAGAGCCTGTGATGGGGGAACAGGGACAGGTGCTGGGTGGGGCAGGAGCATGGGACTCGGCCACAGCAGAGCCCCTGCAGCAGGGAGTTACCTTGTGACACCCAGAGTCCTCGGTGGACCGTGGAGGGCGCCTTCTGGGATGGCTCCCCACAGTACCCACCTCCTGGGACCCACACCCTGGCTGGGCCTGAGGACTGCCTCCTAACAGACGGGGCAAAGACGAAGGAGTGTAATGGAAACCAGGGCACCAAGGCTGAGCCTCCACCCCGCCAGCACTCTCTGCTCACGTGTGGGGAGAAAGTCAGTGCTGTGCCATGACACCACGAGCCACACTGTGGAGGGGCCCACATGGCAGGGGACCAGGAGCAGTGGCCTCTGGCCCCGTCCTACTGATAACCTGGAATGAGCGAGGTTGGGCCCCGCTAGATGAAGCTGAGGTGGCCGCCTGCAGAGACACAGCTCAGGAATCCGGACCCCTGGCCCACAGCAACAGTGAGACGCTAAGTGTGGGAGCCTGCTGGCATCAAGTGTGGGAGAGCATGTTCCGCAGCCACAGGGAATGGGCATAGATTCCATCTATTTATCTAAGTGCCAAGGCTTGGGGGCAACGGCTGACCACAGGCACACGGAGACGGCCTCAGCCCAGCCAGGAAACCACAGGCACGGTCACCTGCACACCAGGGACTGCCTCCAGCGATCTGCTGCTTGTGGAACACTGTGCAGCAGCCCTCCCCGTCCCTCTCCCCAGAGGACCCCAAGTCTGCACCAAGAACAGGCTGCTCTATCTACGAACATCTCAGGAGAGCAAGGCCAGGCTTTGGCCTGAGCCTGCTGTGCAAGGTGACGCTCAACAGGTCCATGCTGGCCATGGCCTGGAGCACAGGGCCATGAGCACTGCCACCTGCAGTCCCTGACACAGCCAGTGACCAGCCCACTCTGGAGGCGTTCCTAAAGCAGATCCCAACCGCACTAGGACCCAGCCCTGCCCGTCTCAACCCTCAACGTCCTAAGCAAAGCAGGAAGGAGAGAAGCCTCAGAGGCAGAGCCAGCGCCATCCCTCGGGAAACCTGGCAGCACTCAGGCCACCGTCCGCTGACCTGAAACTCCTCTGACCTGAGTTTGAATCCCTCCAGAGCTCCAAGGAACCTCCGTGCTGACCAGAGTGGGCTCTGGCTTTGCAAGGCTTCCTCAGAGGAGCAACTTCTGAACATGAATGAGGCACCTGGATTCCATGTGGGGCTAACCCATCCTGCAGACACCATCGCCTCCGAGACTGCTCGGTGTTGGCGCAGTGGCGCCCCCAGAAGACAGAGTGGAACTGCTCCTCCAGCGTCCTCCCGAGGCCCCCTGCTCTCCTTCCTGCAGCCGCAACCAACGAATCGCTGACCAGATTCCCTCCCCTGAGCTGAGTGTTCCCGTCAGGACAGTGACCATCCTGCTCGTTCAGCCTCCTGAAGACCCCTGGGGCCTCTGGCTAGCCCCCCACAAGACCTCCCAGTGGGAATCTGCACTTGCTGCCGCATGCAGAGTGGGATCAATTCCCTTGATACCATGGACCAGGCCTGAGGCAGCACAGCGCCCACTCCCTCTGGGAGCCACCAGGTGCCAGCCCTACCCTGGGGACCCCCAGTACCCAATTCTGAAGGCAGGTGGGGAGCGCGGGATGCTGCTCAGATCCTGAGCCCCCGGTTCCTGCGTAGCTCTTGGTAGCCTGACTCCCATGGGGGGGGTCCTTCACTGCTGTGCGCCACCCTCCTCCTGCCCCACCCACCTTCTGATGAGGGCACACGCTTACCCTTCCCCTTTACCCGCACACCAGATCCCTCAGGCGGGTGGCAGTGTGTGATCTTTTTCTCTGGGGACCGTGCTGGGCGTGATCCCCAAGGGCAGCCTGTACCCGTGCTCTCACCTTCCATCATGGCCCAGTTCCCATGAAGAACAGCGGAGACTTTCCTTAACACGGCGCTCTCAAGAACAGACTGCAGGCAACAAACAGGAACCCTTCATTAGAAAGAGGCCGGCCTGAAAACCCAGCACCAGGACGCAACACGCACTGGCCAGAGAGGCCTGCCGGGGAGGCGCCCTCCTGGTGCCTGGTCACCCGTCCGCCTTCCATGGAGACCTAGGGAGGCAGCACCCCCAGCTTGCCCGTGACTCCAGAGCCCTTCACATGCAGCTCATCAGCCTCAGGGGCCCTGCAGCTGCGACAGGCACCCAATAGGGACATCATGTGGCCACCACTTCTCAGGTAAAAAGAACTGGATGGCTTAAAAGTGTTTCCAAAGGGCTCAAATGAACTTTGGGAAATTGGTGCCTACTCCACTCAACTCCACAGCAACCTCGTGAGACACAAGGCAGCCAGGGGCATCACTCCCATGTTACCAGGAGCTACGTGGAGAAAGGACAGGGCTCACCCCATCCCCCAGCAAGGAAATCGCTCAGCCCAGGGTTCTGTGTCCTGAGGGGCAGTGGGTGGAGGAAGGGAGCCGGGCTCCCCCTACCCCCACCTCCAGAGAAGCAGCTCAGCCCGCTGCCCTCGCCCCTTCCTCTGCCCGGGATCCACGTGCTCCCAAGTGCTCCACCAGTGCCCCAGGCCCGAGGCTGTGCTAACCCAGCTCGCAAGTGTTAGTCCCACACACCCCAGCCACACACTCCCCGCAAAAAAAAGAACTGCTGCAGACATCACCGTGTGGGACATCACCAAGCAGCCACGCTGGCCAGGCACCCGGTTCCCGTCACCCACGGTGGAAGCCCCACCCACTGCCCCTCAGGACACAGACCCTGGGCCCCAGAAGTGGCTGAGTTGAAAGAGGCTCATGTGTGGACCCAAAAACCGCAGCTGCCAGCCCCCTCCCACAGGCTTATGGGACAGCAGGGCCTGGGCCATCAGGGAGGTGCCAAGTCTTACCTGCCACTGGCCGCCCACAGGTCTGCAGAGCACCAGGGGGGCCTCCCGGCAGTTCTGAAGCACCCACAGTCCCTGGGTCTCCTCGAAAGCCACGTCCCACACTTGGTGCTGGAACGCCAACTGCTGCCTGTCCACCAGCTGCTGTCTGCTGGCATCCACCCGGAAGATGTAGACCACAGGAGTGCTTGCCACGAACAGAGAGCACGATGACTGGGACTGCAGGCCCACGGCACCACTCCGCAGCCAGCACCCCAGACAGCGCAGCCCTGACCGGCACCACCTCAGGAGAGCCTGCCCCGAGAGCCCCAGCTGCACCTCTGCCGAGTGCTGGAGCCAGGGAAGCCATGGGGGGGTGCGCTTGGTTTAAGTCCTAAGCTCTGGGGTAGCGCGTGGCACAGCAGCAGACAACCAGCCCAGGACAGGCGGGCAGGGCAGGAGGGCGCAGGCCAGCTGGTGCGGCAGACGGGACACAGGCCCTGGGCTCAGGCACGGCGCTCCTCTCACACCAGAACGAGCTAAGAGACCTCCCCAGATTGTCATAGGACAAGATGAAAAGTGCCAAAAGCACCAAAAATAATCCCTTTCCTGACCCAGAAGCCGCTCGGGAAGCAGCTGCGGAACTGCGCCCCACCCTGAAACGCGCCTCGTCAGCACTGAAGCCCGGGGTCCCACCCGACCAGCCCCGAGCAGGGAGTGAGGCTAGTGAGGAGAGCGATGCCCCCACGACCGAGCCCGGGGAGAGTCCAACCTCTCAGAACGCCAGGCAGGGCCGCTGTTGCCCCTTACGCCAGGGGAGTTCGACGTCAGGCTGAAGGGCACTGGCTCAGAGGAGCCCCCACCCCCACGCAGCAGCAGTCATCAAACGTAACACTCAGAGGGAGCTGCAGGGCCACCACCACCACCCAGGACCTCTTCATTGAGGACAAGGGCCAGTGGCCGACCCGCTAACTCTCCCCCTGCAGGTCCGCAGAACCAGAGGCCATGGACGTGCCACCGCAGCTTACCTGTCGCACAGGAGCGCCACGCAGTTCTCCTGGCACCAGAACGCAATCCTGGACGCGGCCAGCCTCTGAAAGGAGAAGCAGCCCGTTAACGTCATGCCACCTGCAGGGGCTGTCGCTGGGCACGCTGATCCAACAAGAGCGAAACAAGGATGCAAAGAGCCCCACATACCCAGGAAGGAAGGAGGAAACAGTACAAGAACATTCTGGAATCAGTGGGGAAACAAGGGTAGCCGATTCCCTGTTTCTCAAGTAAGCAGACATGCCAGGCAGTTATGACAAAAGCCCCCTGTGGCTCTGGTGCTCCCTGAAGGGCCTGCAGCGAGTTTAAGCCCTAAGCTCTGGGGCAGCAATAGATTAACCAGCACGGTGCAGGTGGGCAGGGCAGGACGTGGCTTTCGAGGAGACCCAGAGGCTGTGGGTGCTCCAGGACTGCCGGGAAGCCCTCTGGTGCTCTGCAAGCCAGTGAGCAGCCAGTGGCAGGTGAGACTCGACAGCCTCCAAAGCCAACAAAATGGGTCAGACAGTGAGGAGAGGAGGGAGCAGAGGACACGAGCAAAAAAGAGACAGCAGCTATACACACCACTGTCCTGTGAGCCCCCACACTTCTTGGCAGAGGGAATGTTACGAATGAAGAGGCTGGGCATGCCCAGTGGCTCACACCTGTAACCCCAGCCCTTTGGGAGGCCAAGGCAGGTGGATCACCTCAGGTTTGGAATTTGAGACCAGCCTGGCAAACATGGCAAAACCCCATCTTTACAAAAAAATACAAAAATCAGCCAGGCGTGGTGGCACATGCCTGTAATCCCAGCTACTCAGGAGTCTGAGGCAGAAGAATGACATGTACCCGGGAGGTGGAGGTGGCAGTTATTCGAGATGGCACCACTGTACTCCAGCCCGGGCAAAGATGAGACTCCGTCTCAAAAAAAAAAATTGTTTTTTAATGAAGGAAGCCAGGTACAGTGGCTTACCCCCGTAATCCCAGTACTTTGGGAGGCCGAGGCAGGCAGATCACCCAAGGTCAGGAGTTTGAGACCATCCTGGTCAACATGGTGAAACCCTGTCTCTACTAAAAATATACAATTAGCTGGGTGTGCTGGCAAGCGCCTGTAGTCCCAGCTACTCAGGAGGCTGAGGCAGGAGAATCGCTTGAACCTGGAAGGTGGAGGTTGCGGTGAGCTGAGATCACGCCACTACACTCCAGCCTGGGCAACAAGAGTGAAACTCCTTCTCAAAAGAAAAAAATAAAAAGGAAGGAAACTTCCAGGAACCCAAGTCATGTGACCATGGAGGAAAAGGCCTGGTCCTGTCTCACACAGCCGCCTGGCAGGGGGCAGAGGCCACACCACACAAGTTAACAGACCCATCGGGAAACTTAACCAAGGCTGGGGCATTCAGGGTGTCATGAGATGGCTCCAAGCCGGCCAGACGATGCTGGAGTGGGCCCAGCCCCGCCCTGCCCCACCTGGCCGGCAGACCCACAGAGGTGCCTGCTCAAGCACCTGCATTCCTTCCACTTCAGAGCAGGATTAAAGGCCTTCCTGTACATCCACTGTCTGCAGGCAACAGTGAGACAGATTATTTCCCACTGACATGACAAGACACCTTCAGAATTTGAAATACAAGATTTCCCTCCCACAGGAAGAAGTCTGGCATTAAGGGCAAATGTTTCCAACGGTGAAGTGACTTTTCCACTCAAGCCAAGCGACTGCAGGTACCTACACACACCTACACACAGCCAACAGGAGTGAACAGAAGCAGCTACCTGGGGGGCCTGGGGGTCCACCGGCTCCTGCAGACTGGCCAGGTGACAGCAGTGCAGCTGGCGGCCGCTCCTGTACTCCCAGAGCCTCAGGGTGCCGTCCTGCACACGTCAAACACACAGGTTAGCACACGGTCGTGGGGCTGCTGTCGGGTAAGGTGACAGAGAGGACAGCGGGGTGTGCTCGGGGGTCCACCCCAGTGACAGCCACGCTGCCCGCCCTCGGTTATTAAGGGCTCTCTGTTCTGACTGCGTAAAGAGCTCATGCAAATCATCAAGGAAAACAGTGGGGACAGGAAGGTAACTGATTCCTGCTTCTCCAATGCCGACATGCCCAGGCAGATGACAAAGGAAATGAGGCAGATCCCAGCAAAACGAGCCAAGGACACAGGCGGCCAGGCTGTCACCTGCCAGGAGGCCAGACCACACCTGCTGTGCCCGGGCCAGGCAGATGCTTCAGCCATCATGCATTCTCACTGGGAGACGTGTGAGCTCGCGAGCGCATGGCCATGTCCACTTCACTAAGAATGAGAGAAGGACACGGTCATCGGCAACCGTCCCACGGCAAGCAGTTCAAGCCTTCAGGAAGGCGACACACGAACCAAGAGCCTCCACGCTCTAAAATCATCATAAATGGAAAAAAATCTGTTGTTATTTTTATTGAGATGGGGTCTATGCCACGCTGCCCACTGCAGCACAGTGGCTGTTCACAGGCTTAATCCTGGCTCACTGCAGCCTCTAACTCCCAAGACCAGGAATTTCTGCTGCCTCAGCCTCCCAGTAGCTGCAACTACAAGCATGAGCCACCACCCCTGGCTTAAAAAAAATCCATTGCAGTACTAATTAATGGAAAAAATCAATACTCACTAAACCTAATGAGAGAGCGTCTGTACACTATTTGTGAGATTTTTTTTTTTTTTTGCAATGGAGTCTTGCTCTGTTGCCCAGGCTGGAGTACAATGGCACAGTCTCAGCTGACTGAAACCTCCATCTCCTGAGTTAGCGATTCTCCTGCCTCAGCCTCCCAAGTAGTTGGGATTACAGGCATGAGCCACCATGCCCAGCTAATTTTTGTATTTTTAGTAGAGATGAGGTTTAACCAAGTTGGCCAAGCTGTTCTCGCACTCCTGACCTCGAGCGATCCACCTTCCGCCTCCCAAAGTGCTGGGATTACAGGAGCGACTTACTGCGCCTGGCCTTTGTGAGTATTTTTAAGTGACTGAAAGAAAAAGATGAAAAGTAAATACCCCAAACAGCTAACAGCAGATGCGGATCCTCCGAGTGCCAGGGTAAGAGCGGATGTATGAATGCATGCACACACACACATGCGCACATACAATCGCACACATGCACACACACATGCGCACATACAAACCCACACATGCACACACTCATACACACACAGCATGCGCACAATCCCACACATGCACACACGCACACACATACAAACCCACACATGCACACACTCATACACACATGCGCACAATCCCACACATGCACACACGCATGCACACATACAAACCCACACATGCACACACATACACACGCGCATGCGCACATACAAACCCACACATGCACACACTCATACACACGCACATGCGCACATACAAACCCACACATGCACACACTCTCATACACACACAGCATGCGCACAATCCCACACATGCACACACGCACACACACATACAAACCCACATGCACACACTCATACACACGTGCGCACAATCCCACACATGCACACACTCATACACACGCACATGTGCACATACAAACCCACACATGCACACACACTCATACACACGTGCATGCGCACATACAAACCCACACATGCACACACATATACATGCGCACGCTTGCACATACATGCCTACTCATACCTGCACACACACACATGCACATGCACACACATACACATACACATCTTGCCACAAATTTGGCAGATAATCATGGAGACCAGCACACACATCTACAGGTATTTCCACTCACCCCAAACCTCTGTACAATGACAAGAAAAAGATGTTTACTAACTATGAACCCACTACGCAGGAAGAGAGGAGAAGGCGAGGAAGCCTGGGGGCTAGAGGCCGGGCAGCCTGAAGGCCAGGGTGGCGCAGGGAGCCGTCAAATGTCTTTCCAAAGAGAAATGAGACCTCCCCAATGTATGCTGAGCCCCAAACTCCAGGCCAGCGCAAGGCTCCGGGGAAATGGAAGTGAGAGGCCCGTCTCGGGGACACCAAATACTCCCTGAGAAGAGAGCCGTCCAGCCCCCCCGGACAGCCCCCAGCAAGAGTGAAGGCCAGGACAGCGGCTGCCCAGAAGAGACCGACTGACCCACACGTACCACGGGGCCCACAGGCAAGGGGCTGCTGCCCACGCTCAGGTCTGCTCGGAAGCCTCTCCGGCCCCACCCTGGGCACACACCCAGCCTCCGAGACCGCGGATGCTGATTCCCATCACACACAGGCAGACAGGATCACCAGACATCTGAGGAAAACCTCCAATGAGAAAGGCGACGGCACCCACCAGGGAAAGGAATCAAACACAAGGCCAGGAGCCAATGAAGAAAGAAAAGCCCACACTCATCTCAGTGAGGTAAGAGATCCACACTACCCGAGAATGCGTGTCTGTGAAGAACAGGCCAAGGACAAGAAAGAACCGAAGATTCAAAATCATCCTAATAAAACGCAAGTCTCCACAGAGGCTGGAAAGTAAAGCTGAGGCCATCTCCCAAGAATAAGACTCTTCCTAAATGAACAGGAATATGAGATTGAACAGGAAAGAAAAGAATCAACTGTGGCTGGGCACAGTGGCTCTCGCCTAGAATCCCAGCGGGCAAAGTGGTTGGAAATCATGTAAAATGCCCCAGGTCGGAGGCACTCAAATTACCAGCTGCGCACCAGCTCCTCTCCGGACCCCACCGAGCCACCTCAGCGGCTTCCACGTCGCACACTGGGGTCACACCACAGACCCGGGCAGAGTCCGGCCGTCAGGCCACGGACCCGGGCAGAGTCCGGCCGTCAGGCCACGGACCCGCGGCAGAGTCCGGCCGTCAGGCCACGGACCCGCGGCAGAGTCCGGCCGTCAGGCCACGGACCCGCGGCAGATGTCTGCAGGGTTCCACAGGAAGCACGTCGGGAAACCACACAGGAGCAGCCAGCTGGAGAGCACAGAGGGCAGGGCCTCCCAAGCTCCGAGGGAAACCGCTTCAAACAGGATTTCTACGCCAAACCAACAATCAGGCCTCGAGGAGATTGATGCTATTTCCAGAAAGGCAAAGTCACAAAACACTAACACTCCCTGCACCTTCTAGTGGCTACCAGATAACACGTTCCACTCCACTGCAACCATGAGCGACAGACGGCGCCTGGGAAGGCTTCTCTGCCCGTGGAAAATTTTCTCCATGATGATGAAATAGACTGGACAATGCACAACAAAACGCTGATGAAGCCTGACCCTGACCCTGACCTCTGGAGACTCCGGCCAGACTGTTCTGTTCTCAGGCCACATGGCTGTGCGTTCATTTGAAGGCCAGGAACAGGAGGCCTCGAATGAAGGCAAATCCGAGAATGAACGTGGGGGCAGCCGGAAGGGCCACTGGCCACCCTGCCACACCACACAAGGCCCTCGTCACAGACGGCACAGGAAAGGGCAGCAAAGAGGACGGTGGTGGCGTGTGGGCAACAACTCCTAGGTCCGCAAGACAGACGCTGTGATCAATCCAAAGCCCTCACTTCGGCAAAATCACTCACAACACTTCTGCCGTACTCCTCAGAGGAAACACGTCTCTCGCCACTAAACTGTAAGGCTTCCAGGACCCAGTGCTGGGACACACAAGCTCTACTCAGCAAGCAGAAATCCTCTGCAGTACCCAGGTGCGGGGGCTCAAGCAGGTGGTCCCAGCTACTTGGGAGGCCAAGGAGGGAGGTCGCTTGGGCCCAGGAGTTTGAAACCAGCCTGAAAAATGTAACAAGACCCCATCTCAAAAAAAAAAAAAAAAGGACAAAAAAACGCAGCCAGTAATGGGATGAGCTCAGACCCCCTCCAGAGTCAGAGAGGCCCCCTATCTCCTGCTTCTCCCTGAAATCCTGATCCCTGATCCTGTCATAGACGGCACGGTCACCTTCAGAAGGGAGCTGTCCACACACGCGTCTAGATTATCACCTGTGCAAACACATAGGCACCTACGCACACCCCACACAGTCCTGAATGAGCTGCTGCAAGCGGGGAGCAAGCCGTGGGCAGCTCCAAGGTTCAGAAACAAGCACCATCTAGTGGACAGCCGCGGACAGCAAGCGGACAGCGATCCAGAGGGGCCAGCTCTAAGAGGCACCCACCCCACCCTCCCTGCAGGCTGCAGAATCCAGAGCTGAGTGACGCTGGGCTTTGAATACTTACCCCAGAGGAGGACAGCAGCAGCCCAGGCTGAGTGGGCACCATGGAGATGCGGCTCACAAACCTGTGAGAGCAAGAGAGAAGCAGTCAGCTAGCCCAGTGCCCGCAGGCATGGGAAGGCCACATGCTCATCTAAGAGACGCCTCCGCCCCAAACCCCCGATGCAATAAAAGCAGCCAACATGGGAAGTATCTGTTAACCCTAATCTGGTTAGGGCTGACCAGGTGAAGGCCCCTGGACAGGGCGAGGGAGGCGAGGGGGTCATTCCTGGGTCCCCAACAGCACAGCAACCTCTAACCCAGGCCTCTCCTCAGCCATGCCTGCCAGAGACCCAACGGCGTCTGTGCCCTCTGCAGTGGCTCTGCTCAGCTAGCCACAGGCCCCTAGCACCCACCCTTGCCTGAGGCACCTGCCCTATGATGAAAGGGGCCCTGGTGGAGCCTCAAAGACACAGCACATGGGTAGGAGGGTGCGGGGGGAGGAAGGCAGCCAAGCCCACGGACAGAGTCCAATCAGGGCCCTCATGGCCCCTCAGTGACAACCCAGAGAGCTGGCTCTGCTAAGCCGACCCAGTCCTCCTGCGAGGGTGTGGCCTGCAACAGTACAGGACTCAAGTCACAGGCACGCTCCCATCAGAATAGCCATGAAGAGTGACCCAGGCAGCCCATCCTGGCTCAAGCACCTGCAAGGGTGACAAGGCCTGTTTTTCTTCCCGCTGTAACAGTGACCTCAAGCAATCCCTCACGCACGGGGTCCCCAGGGACTCCTGGAATGGGGTGGCCCGTGAGGCTCCCTTCATGTCCGCCAGTCATGGCCTCTGCTACCTCGGGCTAGCCATTGCCTGGCCTGGGCCTCGGCCCGCAGCCACCGTCCTGCACGGCACCGCAGCACCGAGGGCTGGCTTCTCATCGCAGCATGAGAGAAAGGAAAAGACAGCAGCCCACGGCCCAGGGCAGACAGGGCCCAGGACAGACTGGGCCCAGGAGAGCCTGTGCAGAGGGTCCGAGCAGGCTCACAGTTCTCAACAGGAAAGGACAGAAACCAGTTTCCATGGGTTTGAAAGAAAATCTCAAAAAATACCTCGTTCAATCACTGCAGTGTCTACTGAGCACCTACTCGTACTAGGCACTGTGCTGGGGGTTGCTGTCTAGCAGCGGGCACAACCGGCCCACAGAACCACTCGGACGCAGGGGAGGCAGCCACGAACCCTGCAATGTCGGCAGAGGGCGCGGAGCAGCGCCGACCAGCAGAAACGTAGCTCCAGCCACACACGGGCCACGGGGATTTGTTTTCCACTCGCCAGTCACCGTGGTGATAAGTAAAACAGCAGGTGAAGTTGATTTTAATGCTGCTTGTGTTCAATATTATCCAAGCGATGAGGCATTTCCCAGAGGGGTGGGAAGCGTGCTCCCGTCAGCAGAAACCTCCGTCACATGCCTGGCGAGGCAGGGGAGCCACAGAGACCCCAGCAGGAGACGGTGGAGGGGAGGGGCCGGGGCGCTGCAGTCCAGAGAACTCCAGAGCCACGTCGCCAGGGAACTAAATGCAGGCCAGAACAAGCTAGCCCGAGACACACAGTGACTGGCCTCCTTCAATGGGAAATGCATCCATTCAAAACCAGGAAAACACAGGAAACCTCAGCACTGAATTCCCTCCCTCCAGCTTCTTCCACTGCCCCAAACAATGTATTTTAAAACATTTCAGGCAATTACACTAAGTACTTTTCCTCTGTCAATTCTAATCGGTCTTTTGTGTGAGGGAGAAGTGGGCATTCAGAAACAGCTCTGCACAGGTATGGGCAGAGCTGGCTGCCACGAGGGAGGCCACAGGCAAAGGCCGCCACCTGGGCCAGAGGCAGCTTCATTCTTGGACAGCTGGAATCTCTAAAGTGCGCCCTCGTCCCCAACACGCCCATGGTGCAGAGGTCGCCACGCGGAGACAGGACCTTCCGGGAAACACGCCCTCCGTTTGCTCAGGACCCGTGGGGAGGCACCTGCCGACCGTGCATAGTAGCGCAGCGTGAACCCCACGGTTTTGAGGCTTCCGCAGGCAGCACCACGGCACCTACAGTGACCAAGCACAGGGGCCGCCGCCACCTGGTGGGGCCTCGCTGGCTGCAGTGGCACCTGCTGAGCCGTAAGCTGACGCTGTTTCCAAGCGGAGCTTCTTTCTGCTGCTGGGGCAGGAAGGGGGCACTCACTCTGTGTGTCCCAAGCAGAAGGACTCGATGCTGTGGGGTGCGGCAGCCCAGCTGACTCGGATCTTCTCGTCCCGGTCGGCAGTGAGGATGAAGCAGTCATCCGGACTCACAGCCTGCATCACAGGGGCCAGAAAAGCACAAGCTGCCCGCCTGGGCCTTCCCGGAATCAAGTCCCTCATGGAAGCAGGGAGCTTGCAGCCCGGCTGCCAAGAGGCTGCGGCCTTCGAGGACAGACCAGGGTGGCTCCCCTGTCCTCCTGCCCCTCCATCTAATCACTGGCCCTCGTCCTCCCTCCCTAGGCGGTCCCTGGCCGCCTCCAGCCCACACTCCTCAGCACTAGAGCAGGCTTCTGGGGCGCGGCCAGGCCTCAGCACATCCAGGCCCCACACTCCCATTTCCACCTGCCCCAGGCCTGCTGCACCCTCCTGCCCAACACCAGGGTTGCTCCCTCACCTTCCTGTCCCATGTGTCCCCACACCCAATTGTCACCAAGTCCCAGTGAGGTTCCTCTGACGCCCCGCACCTGCCATTGTTCCTGACAGTCCCTGCTGTGTCCAATCCAGCTCTACCACCTGGGCTGTGGGCCTGGGCCCTCTGGGGCTCCAGGAGTCTGTGACACGGGACGGGCAGGGTGGGGTGACAGGGGCTGCTGGGAGCAGTGCTGAGGTGATGCTCCTACAGCAACTGGCACAGCCCTGGGCCAAGGAGGCAGAGCCAGAGGCTCATGGCTGTACCTGCTTCTCCCACACCTTCACTTCTGACCTGGGGTCACCCCGCCGACTCCCCTGCCTTCATTCTCCCTGCTGTCTATTTCACCTTCCTAAATCCTGTTCCCTCCACTCTCCTGCTCCCAAATCTGCAGAGGGCTGTACCCGCTACAGGAGAGCCCCCCTCTCCCCGCCAGATGCTGGGGCACAGGCCAGGCTGACTCAGCTGTGCCCCACATATCGCATCCCCCACGTACTGTCCGCCACATACCACATCTAACAGCATGGACAGGTGCCCCAGCTCCAGGTGGCCGCATCCGTGAGGCTCCAGCACCGAAAAGGAGTACACGTCTCCAGACTTGTCAGCCACCAAGATCTTCTCCTCGGAGGCTGTGAAGGTCAGAGCCGTACACCTCCTCGCCACCGTCCTAGAAGGCCAGAGAGCCGCCCCCGTTAGCTTTCAAGAGCAGCGCAGGGTCCTCGACAGGCCAGCAGGCCACAGGGGCGGTGGCAGGCACAGGCGCCTGGCCATATGCTGTTTCCAGCTGCTGAAGATGAGCCAAAAACAGTCAGCAAAGCTGACAACTGGAACGCAGCCAATGTCTTCAGCACATTGGCTTTCCCCACTTTTCATTTAAGAAAATGGCTCCTGATGGTGGGATCTAGGTGGTGGATAAATGGGTGACAAAATTCTCAACTTTCCTGTGTTTGAAAGCTGTCAGCAAGAAACAGGGAATGGTTCCTTGACCCCAGTCTTCATCATGCATTGAGGGAGACACCAGCCGTCTCCATAAACACCACCACTGTCAAGGACAAGGGCAGGCACCGGCCTCCAGGGCACCCCAGCCTTGCCGCGCCCCTGACGCGCACTGACTGTTGCTGCTCAGACCAGGAGCATCAGACAGACAGCCGTGCCCCGGGAAGGATCCAGCCCAGGACAGCCAGGAAGTAGCACCTGAGCCTCCTCGGGAGGAAGCACCGCTATCCAGCACATGAGAGAGGCCTGCGCTCCCCAGTCCACATCCAGATCAGCACATCCACGAATCCAACCTTGCCCCAGACTCACGGATGCGCCAGAGTTACGGTGCAGCATGTCTGCACGCTGGTTCAATAAGCAACAGAGTCCCAGTTCCCTCCCTCTCTGGCCCCGGCTTCCTGGAGCAATCATTTTCCACACCATTTCCACTCGGGCCTCCTTTGGTATGGACGTCCTCTCCACAAGGCAGTGACCCATGTTCTGTTTTACATAGATGGGGGTTGTAACACAGCTTCCCACACACGCAGTTAGCCACATGGCCTCACCGCAGAACGGCGGCTAACCCAGCTTCCCCACCGCTCAAAACACAACCAACACCAGGCAGGCAAGCACAGGGCGCCTGGCCCACTGCGGCCAGAAAATGGAGACGGAAGCTTCAGGAACGCTGTCCCCAACAAGGCCCCTGTGTTTCTCTCAGGGCCAGAGGGACAAAAGGACAGAAAAACGCGGGCACGGCCTTTGGGCCACAGTGCAGGCCCGAAGCAGCACCCCTCCTCCAGCCCTGCAGCCGAGCAGCGGAGCTGCAGCAGGAAGGCATAACCCATGAACAGAGAAAACAAGGACTAAGAAAGATAACTGGGCTCTGGGGCAGGATTAATCAGAATCCTCAGGGTGTGCTGTAACTTAAATACCCTGCACCGTGCCAGCCACACAGCCCCCGATGGCTGATGGGCTCATTAAGCAGCTGCCACAAACGTGACCATGGTGGCACAGAGGGGCAGCCCAAGAGGACACCACGGGGAGGAGGGATGGATTTGGACTCACAGGGTGCTCAGCCCCCCATAGGCTGGATGGCATGTGGCAGGGATGGCCCCAACACTGCGCCTCCCGCCTAGCTCAGCAGAGGGCACTGCTCCTCGTCCCTTTGTTCTGCCCCAGCCGGGGGCTCCCACCCAGCCTCTCCAGCTGGACTTATCCTGGCATCAATTCTAGTACGCAGCTGAGCCATACTCGTGGGCTTGGGTGCCAGGATCTGAGGGAGGTTACAGCATGGGGCAGGTCACTGGACCAATGGCAGGCCGGCCTGTCATTCAAGTGGAGGCACAACCCCACCCACCTTCAGACCCCCAGCCTGTGCAGGGTCTCGGGTCTCAGCTCTCCCTCCACAGTGGCTGGGTTCGTGACCCAGAGACCAGCAGAACCAGCAAGCAGGCACCTGCCTCCACAGGCCCCTCTGTCCTCCACCAGGAGTCCAGTGGCTGAGCCCTGAGCCCCCTCCAGAGCACTAAGGACACCAGCGTCCTCCTCTAGCCCACCCCCCGACACCCACAGTCCAGCAGCCAAGCGCTCTCTCTCCAGCCTACAGGCAGAGCCAATCCGATGGTTTCCCGGGCTCTGCCTTTCCCACGTGCTGCTGTGGCTCCCGCAGGCATTTTTGGAAACACTGATTCCACTGGAAGGATTTCTCCCTCATAAACGCACATGTCAAAATCAAATGCATCGCTTGTAACCCTGAGTCCTCATCTTGTTTGGAAAACCTGGCCTCGGTCCCTCGGGCCACGAGCCTCCTGACTGCCCAGGCAGGCATTCTGCCTCTGAGGCTCTCAATGGTGACCTGGGAAAGAACCCTTGCTGCCCACAACTTGCATCTTGCCCGTGCTTCAAAACCCTTCAACGGGAGCTTACCAGCAGCACAGTAACAAAGCAACAGCTGGACAGAGCCTGGGCTCTCACCCAGCTCAGGGAGTACCACAGGGTCTCAGGGAAATGCACACAGGCCACACGAGTACATGGAAGCCCTAAAACGGAATGGAGGTGGATGTGCTAAGGGTGGGCGGTTCTCTGGGGAGAGGGTACATCCCAATCCCAGAGTCTGCATAGGAAGCCCCCAGGTATGGGGAGTGGCCCCCATGTTTGTGGACCAGCCGCAGGGTGCCACCTGCTAGCTCAGCGCGGTTCTACTCACCCCGGTCCTCTCCTCACCCTACGCCCTTTTCCCTGCCCCACTCTCATCCCCTAAATCTACGCCCCTGACTCAATAATCCCCTCCAATTTCCCACTGAGAAAGGGTAAAGATTTAACTCTGCCCAATGCTGAAAAGTTCACAAACCCACAATTCTAAAGGAATTTTAAAAAGAGTGTTGAGAATGGCTGGGCATGGTGACTCACACCTATAATCCCAGACTCTGGGAGACCCAGGTGGGCGGATCATGAGCTCAGGAGTTCGAGATCAGCCTGTCCAATATGGCAAAACCCATCTCTACTAAAAATTACAAAAATTACCCAGGCGTGATGGCCTGTGCCTGTAGTCCCAGCTACTTGGGAGGCTGAGGCAGGAGAATCGTTTGAACCCAGGAGGTAGAGGTTGCAGTGAGCCAAGATCATGCCACTGCACACTCCAGCCTGGGCGACAGAGCAAGACTCTGCCTCCAAAAAGAAAGGTACTGAGGAATTTGCCAACTCATGTTGAAAGTGGCAGTTAACTTCCCACCTTCACCCACTGTCCTGCAGTTTAAGTAGAGAAAGGGGAGGCAGCAGCGCATACCCTGCACCAAGGTCAGGGGAAATCCCAGGCCACACCATCGAGGCCAGATTCTGTAATCTGCTGCCTGGACTGCATCAAGTCACATGGCCTGTCTTCCACACCGCCTAGGGCAAACATTTCTACCCGAAGTTATACTGCTGATACCGCTTTCAAAACCGAAAGCAGGGGGGAACGATCCAAGATGGCCGATCGCTAACATCTCGGGATTGCAGCTCGCAGTTAAAGCTCATAGAACTAGAGGACGCCACACTTTCAGACAAATTCTGGTCGCTCAGGAGCAGAAGATTCCCAGTGGAGGAGACA
>CM052665.1:55904947-55936121 GCA_028533165.1 Leontopithecus rosalia
CTCTCATTGCTTGATTTCCTCCCTCTCTCCCTCCCTCCCTTCCTCCCTTCCTCCCTCCCTTCCTCCCTTCCTCCCTTCCTCCCTTCCTCCCTTCATCCCTTCCTTCCTCCCTCCCTCCCCCCCAAAATAAAAAAACAAACAAACAAAAAAAAAAACCCGAAAGCAGGCCGGGTGCGGTGGCCCACGCCCGCAATCCTAGCACTTTGGGAGGCCGAGGTGGGTAGATCACCTGAGGTCAGGAGTTCAAACCAGCCTGGCCAACGTGGCAAAACCCCGTCTCTACTAAAACTACAAAACTTAGGTCAGGCGTGGCGGCTCGTTCCTATAATCCCAGCTACCCAGGAGGCTGAGGCAGGCGAATCGCTTGAACCCAGAAGGCGGAGGTTGCAGTGAGCTGAGACCATGCCACCGCACTCCAGCCTGGGCAAGAGAGAAATGCCCCCACTGCCAAACAAAAAAAAAAGAGAGAGAGAGGAAGGCAGTTCCGTCAGGGGCACCGTCAGGAGCCAGCCACTGTTCCCTGCTCACATGCCGCAGGCTGCCCATCCCTCATCCCAAATGCTCTGGACCAAAAGTGCTTCTGCACTTCAGATCTTTCAGATTTTGGAATATTTGCAAATACGTACTGGCTCGGCATCCCTAATCCAAAACATTCCGCTGAGCATGTCCTTCTAGCATCTTGTCTAGGTCAAAAGCTTCTGGATTCCGGAGCGTTCTGAAGTTCAGATTAGGAATACTCAAACTAGCTGCACTGCCCGCTCTCGGACGGTGCTTTTGGTTTTTTGTAGACGAGAGCTGTGTTACCCAGACTGGCCTCGAACTGCTGGCCTCAAGAGATCCTTTCACCTTGGCCTCTCAAAGTGCCAGGACTACAGGCGTGAACCACCATACCAGCCTCCCAGCGTTTGATCAGGTGTTTACATACAGAGAATCACAGCAGCACACAACCTTCAAAGGATGAGTCAACACGGCAAGACATCCCCCTCTTGGCAAAGCACCTGCAAACAAGGCTGAAGAGCCCAGCCACCCGCACAGGCTGCAGCAGTGTCTGCACCCACCACGAGCCCCCACTCAGGAGCTCTTGCCCTCAAACGACCTCCTCCAAGAAGCCGACTGCCACAGGCAACAACATGAGTGGAGAGAAGTCGAGATTCCTCTGTCCTCAGACCATGCGTGACGGCAGGAGCAGAGGCCCCAGCTCCCTGGAGTAGTCACAACCCCTGCAGGAGCCCTGGGCCTCTGTGCTTCCATCGCAGTGAAGAAGCTTGGCTGTTAGGAACCAGGGGACAGTGGACAGGCTGACCGGACATCCCCTTTCTCAAAGTTCAAAGTGAGATACTACCGCTGGGCAGTGAGCCCACACTGAGTTCAAGTGACATCCCACTCATGTCTCCATCTTTCTGGCAAGCTCAGAACTTCATAGCCACAACACTGCCCAGGCGCGATAGAGTCAGCGTCTGCAAGACACATGTGAGCTCCCTGCCAGCTCGCCCCACCACCAGCCAGGCCTGCGGCACATGGCCAGACCCAGCCTCCTCTCACCCTCCGGCAGCAGCTACTCCTCAAATGGTGTCTGCTCCCAAACACCAAATGCCTTGGCACCGGGTACGCCTGTGCACAGTGAAGAAGTAACCTTGCCTTTGGCCTCATCTCCAAGAGTAGGGGCCTTAGGCCCCACAGGCAACCTAAGAACGAGATTTAGGCCAGCAGCCTGGGCCACAAGGTAGCCCCTCCACCTCTGCAGGCGCTGGGAGCTAAAGGTCAGCCACCCGGACAGCATGTGATCCACCCAAACAAAACCGCTGGACATGGAGCCTGCGGAAGCTTCGCTGTGTGTGCTGTCACCCATCAGTGCCAATACCGACGCTGTCCATGCCTCCCCCGGCAAACCTGCTCTGAGTCAAACTTCCCGGGGTATAAAGGCAGGAAAAGGTACAAGGAAACAGCAGCATTTGAACAGTGGAACAGTGGAAACAACCTAACGGCCCAGCAACAGGGAGTGACAGTGTGGTCAGCACTGCCTGGGGGAAAACAGGCTCCGGGCTGGCACTGATGCTACAGTGAAACGCATGCAGCTACTGCCATCGGCAGAGACCAGGAGGGCCTGGCCCCGGGCTCGTCACAAACTGGGGCTCCGGGTGGGGAAATCCAGGGTGTTGCTATTGTTCTCACTTTGTACTTCTCAGTATGATTTTCTGTATGGACAAAACCAAACGATTAGAAAGGCACAAGGTAGCAGGGGAGGACACCAAACCGTGCTCCGGAGGAAACAGACAGAAGTGAGGACTCGCTCCCGACTTCTGCGACCCCACTCACCACAGCTGAACGGGAACCCACACGTCCCACCGACACCTAAGTAAGCGGACCCCACCTGAGATCCACGGACACAGCGCACAGGACTCAGCTCTGCACCTGTTCTCCACCCCAGGGCTCTGCAGTTCTGCCAGCTCAGGCAAGGGGACTGGAAAATGCTAATCCAGTCTCAGTGGCTACCCATGCCGCTCACCTTATACACCTGTGCCACAGAAAGGCCGTGTAAGAGTGACACTTTGGGAGATAGGCTCATTTTGTAAAAATAAGAGTCCTAATATAAAGAGCTTCTATAAACCAATAAACAATACCCCAATAGAAAAACACAGGATACGGGAAAAAAAAAAAAAGCTTACAAAACACAAATGATTCTTAAGTACATAAAAAGTTGCTCTTCCAGCCAGGAGCCAGTGGCTCCAGCCTGTAATCCCAGTACTTTGGGAGGCCAAGGCAGGCAGATCACCTGAGGTCAGGAGTTTGAGACCAGCCTGGCCAATACTGTGAACCCCATCTCTACTAAAAACAATTAAAAAATTAACCAGGTGTGGTGGTTCACACCTGTAATGGCAGCTATTCGGGAAGCTGAGGCAGGAGAATTGCTTGAACCCGCGAAGCAGAGGCTGGAGTGAGCCGAGATAGTGCCACTGCACTCCAGCCTGGGCAACAAGAGTGAAACTCCGTCTCAAACAAAAAAAGAGTTGCTCTTCCTCATTCATAATAAAACAGGTACTCAAGATCCCATGTTTCTTCCATCAGACTCAGAGTCAACAGTCTGACAGCACCATGTATTATTATCCACGATGAGAAAACAGAGCACTCAGACTCCGGGAGGGAGAGAACCTCTTTGGAAGGCAAAAAGGGATTACAGATCTAAATTACAAAAGCACACACCTTCTGACCTCACAATTCATTTTGGGGTATTTCTCCTACAGATTTACTCACATATGGGAAATATTACATCTGTGTCTGATTATTCATTAAAGTGCCTTTTAAATATCAAGACAAGTAAAATGTTAAGTAAAAAATGCTGACCACCAGTAGAGGCAGTCAAGAACTGCTGTAGCTGGGTGCAGTGGCTCACCCCTGTAATCCCAGCATTTCAGGAGGCTGAGGAGTGATCACCTGAGGTCAGGAGTTCAAGTCCAGCCTGACCAAAATGGCAAAATCCCACATCTACTAAAAATACAAAAATTAACTGGGCCTGGTGGCGAGCCCCTGTAATCCCAGCTGCTCAGGAGGCTGAGGCAGGAGAATCGCTTGAACCCAGGAGGTAGAGGTTGCAGTGAACCAAGAGTGGGCCACTGCACTCCAGCCTGGGCGACAGAGCGAGCCTGCCTCAAAACAAGTAAATAAATAAATAAACTGCAGAGCGTATGGCCAAGCCCAGATGAAATGAATCAAAGTCTGCACCTTCACAAGACACCCAGGCGGCTCTTGGGCACACGCCTATGTCAGAGCTCAGCCAGGCCTTTATTTTAGGAAAAGAGTTACCAACAGACTCCTTTAGAGCATTTCATTTTTAACTTTCAGGAGTCAAAGCCCCCTTTGAGAATCTCATGTGAATCATGAAAACTCTCTAAGGCAGCCAGTGTCAGAAAGGCAAGATGAACTGTTACCTGCTAAAATGAATCCCCCAACCCACAGCTCCTATGTGAAGCCTGACCTAGCTGGGACCTCAGAAGGTGACTGCATTTGGATAGGGCCTTTACAGAGGTGAAACAGAGGTCACTGGGGTAGCCCTGGCCCAACTGAACTGGTGTCCTTATAGGAAAAGGAGATGAGGACACAGACACACAAGAGGAAGACTCTGCGAGGACACAGGGAGAAGACGCCACCCGCAAGCCAGAGGGGCCTCAGAGGAACCAGCCCTCCCTGCCAACCCCTTGATCTTGGTCTTCCAGCTCATTTCAGGCCCCCAGTCTGTGGTATCTTGTTAGCCCACGCATACTAGGACGACCACCATCTTCTTTCAACACTGAGAGGTGAAACCTGTCCATCCCTCCTTCCCAATTTGTCCGAGAAACCCAAAGTCAAGACCAACCTACCAGAAAGCCCCTGCCACCTGCACAGATTGCTGCGGGGGGCTTGGGGCAGGACATCTCAAGGCCACCTTGAGGCATTCACCCTGAATCCTGAAAACACTTCCCACCTTGTATATTCTGGGTCCTAAACGACCTACGTTTTGGCTATCTTAGTAAGAAGACGCTGTTCACAGGCCTTTCAACGTAAAGATGACGCACTCCACAGCAGTCAGGTGGAAGCAGCCATTTCTCATCAGTTATAACTCGGACACGTAGGGATATGCATTTAAAAGGCATTTTCCTACTGAGAAACCATCACTGCCATGGGAAGGGAGCCAGAAGGTGGGTGAGGAGGGAGACTATCGCATACTCTTTGGTTTAATTTTGTTTTCAGTTTTTAAACCATTCTCAAAAAACCTATCTGATACACAAAACACAAAAACATTGTAGATCACAAATACATAAGCATATATGGTAAAACCCACATACACAGAAACACAGACATAGAAACGACGCTGCGTTTCAGGGCCTTCTTTTTATCCGACTGGAAGAGAGGACAGAGCAGGCATTCACTGCTTTGGCTACCACCTAGAATTTGGCTTTTTTTCTTTTTTTGAGACGGAGTTTCACTCATCACTTAGACTAGAACACAGTGGCGTGATCTTGGCTCACTGCAACCTCCGCCTCCTGGATTCGGGTGATTCTCCTGCCTCAGCCTCCCAGGTAGCTGGAAGTACAGGGATGCACCACCATGTCTGGCTAATTTTATATTTGTAATAGAGATCCCTATCTCTACTAAGAGAACAGGCGCGAGCCACCATGTCCGGCCGAATTTGGTTTTTGTTTTTTCTTTTTTTTTTAAGATGGAGTTTCGCTCTTGTTACCCAGACTGGAGTGCAATGGCACGATCTCGGCTCACCGCAACCTTCACCTTCTGGGTTTAAGCAATTCTCCTGCCTTGGCCTCCCAAGTAGCTGGGACTACAGGCGTGCACCACCATGCCCAGCTAATTTTTGTATTTTTAGTAGAGACGGGGTTTCACCTTGTTGACCAGGATGGTCTCGATCTCTTGACCTCATGATCTACCCACCTCGGCCTCCCAGAGTACGAATTTGGTTTTTTACTCTTCCCTTTGAAAGTAAGATGAGGCTGGAAGCGGTGGGTCACACCTGTAATCCCAGAATTTTGGGAGGATGAGACGGGCAGATCATCTGAGGTCAGGAGTTCGAGACCAGCCTGGCAAACATGGTGAAACCCTGTCTCGGCTAAAAAAAAAAATAATAATACAAAAATTAGCCAGGCATGGTGGTGTGCACCTATAGTCCCAGCTACTCGAGAGGCTGAGGTGAGAAAATCACCTGAACCCAGGAGGTGGAGGCTGCAGTGAACCAAGATCACACCACTGCATTCCCGCCTGGGTGACAGAGTGAGACCCTTCTCAAAAAAAAAGAAAAGAAAAGAAGACGAAATAAAAATCTGAAAGGCTTAGCCGAACCCAATTTTATGAGTGTGTGAGCTGGCTACAAACAGATATTCCTTAACCTCAGGAGCTCAAACACTGCAACTATCAGGGAGCAGTTACACCATGCACACAGCTTCAGGGAGGTGAACATGAAGCGCCCAGCAGTGATTCTGCTCCGTGTGTGTTTTCATCAAGGTTACAGAACAGTCGGAATGATTCTAGCCCTGACTCTATTAAGGGAATAGTAGGAGACTGTCAGAGGCGACAAAAACGTCCATCTGCCCAGCGCCGTGTACCACAGTGTCCCCTGCCTCCTCTCACGAGGACATGCTGGTAGTGAGAAAAGGCCAAGGCCTGGGAGAGAGTCACAGAACAGCAGGGTTTCCTCCCTTTCAGAAAGTGATGGAGAACACTTGGAAGAGGAATAGGAAGCAGGGCACGGGGGCTCACACCTGTCATCCCAACACTTTGGGAGGCCAAGGCGGGCGGATCACCTGAGGTCAGGAGTTCAAGACCAGCCTGGCCAACAGGGTGAGACCCCATCTCTATTAAAAATAGAAAAAATTAGCCAGATGTGGTGGCATGCACCCATAATTCTAGCTACTTGGGAGGCTAAGGCAGGAGAACTGCTTGAGCTGAGATGGCACCACTGCACTCCAGCCTGGGCCAGAGTGAGACTCTGTCACAAAAAAAGAAAAAAAAGGAGGACAAAAGAATCTTTCCGGACTTCACTTGCAAGAGGGCAAAGCACAGCGGTATCTCTGTTGTTGCCAGAGTTACTGGCCTCCCCATCCAAGGGGATCTGCTCCCCACCCACTCTTCAGATACTCAGAAATACATGCACTAAACCCCCCTCGCTTAACACTGTGGTGCAGACCCCTCGACGCACCCCAAATCCCTAACCCTCTCCCAGTGCAGGCGCACTGCCTTGTTCCCACTCATCACTAGGACGGAGGACCGCTCTGGACAGCAGGGGCACCGACGCTGCAAGCAAAGGGACCAGATAAGGGCCCGGCTCTGCCTTCCGACCCCACTGACTGCAGGTACCCAACTCCTCACCACCCAGCGTGAGCTAGAACAGCACCTCTGCACCCTCCCAGAGCTGCTGTGAGGCTCGGATCAGCTAACACACATGCAGCGCTGAAAGCTGTGTCCGGCACCGACTGTGGCTCCGCACCCACCACTTATCACCGTGGTGTGGTCACTACTGCTACAGGCATGCAAGTGTAAGTGTGCATTTGACATCTTAATCATCAACGTTAGCATCTCATACCTGACACTCAGACATTGCCATGGGTTTGTACGGAAAAGAATCAGACGCTTACTGTCATCAGTTAAAGCAAAATAGCTGCCAGACTTGGAGAAGGTGGACGCCAGAATCACACCACTCCCCTGGACCAAGGGCGCGTCCTCCCTGAGGAAGAGAGGAGGAAGATGGTTAAGCTTCACCGAGGGAAATGAGGCTGCATTCCCTGATGGCCAGCATGGACATTGCTAACATGGGAAGAGGTAGAAATTGTTAAGAGGCTCACATAGCAAAAATACAGACATATTAAGGGGACATGGGAGGCTCAGGCAGGAGAATCCCTTGAACCCAGGAGGTGGAGGTTGCAGTGAGCCAAGACTGAGCCACTGCACTCCAGCCTGGGCAACAGAGTGAGACTCTTGGCTCACTGCAACCTCTGCCTCCCAGATTCAAGCGATTCTCCTGCCTCAGCCTCCCAAGTAGCTGGGATTACAGGTGCCTGCCACCACGCCCAGACAATTTCTTGTATTTTTAGTAGAGACAGGCTTTTGCCATGTTGGCCAGGATGGTCTGGAACTTCTGACCTCAAGTGATCTGCCTGCCTCGGCCTCCCAAAGTGCTAGGATGATAGGCATGAGCCACCATTAAGAGTACAGCTGGCAGGGCACGGTGGCTCATGCCTGTAATCCCAGCACTCTGGGAGGCCAAGGTGGGTGGATCACTTGAGGCCAGGAATTCGAGACCAGCTTGGCCAACATGGTGAAACCCCGTCTCTATCTTTTAAAAAAAAAAAAGAGTACAGCCAACACTGTACTCTTAATTTCTAATTTGAAAGTTACTTTTACATGTCTTTCCTGACGTGGTACGTAGCCGCACCGTTGTGTGACAGAAGCTAAGAATCCAGCAAGTAAGATGACAATTGCTTCTTAGACCCTCTGGTCCCATTCTCAAACCATTAAATCAGGCCCTGAAAAAGCTTTCCCACGTCTCACCCTTTATTTTCTTGTGACTTCTTTTCTGCAGCACTGCAGTCATAGATGAAGAGGCTGTCATCATCACTGAAGATAAATAACAGAACGATTTAAAAGGAGTCATCATTAAAGAGAAACAACAATGATTATTTTTAATTTAGAATAATCTTTTATTCACAATACTTTTTTTTTAAATGATTATACTTTAAGTTCTGGGGTACATGCGCAGAACATGCAGGTCTGTTACATACGTATATACGTGCCATGGTGGCTTGCTGTCCCCATCAATCTGTCATCTACATTAGGTACTTCTCTCCTAATGCTACCCCTCCCCTAGTCCCCCACCCCCAACAATTTTTTTTTATAATTTTTTTTTGAGACAGAGTCTCACTCTGTCACCCAGGCTGGAGTGCAATGGTACAATCTCAGCTCACTGAAAACTCCACTTCCCGGGTTCATGTGACTCTCCTGCCTCAGCCTCCCGAGTAGCTGGGATTACAGGCGCCCACCACCATGCCCAGGTAATTTTTTGTATTTTTAGTAGAGACGGGGTTTCACTATGCTGGCCAGGCTGATCTCGAACTCCAGACCTCAGGCGATCCACCTGCCTCCATTTCCCAAAGTGCTGGGATTATAGGCATCAGCCACTGTGCCCAGCAACAATGATTTTTAAAGGAGAAGGTTGTTTAAAAAAAAAAAAAGATTTTTTTTCTCTGTAGATCAAAAAATATTTGCACACTCATTAAAGGTCTTATCCATGACAAGAAACCTGTCTAGACACAATATTTCAGGGAACAGTTAACAAACTTTATTTGCTAATCTCTTATTGGAGTATATCATACACAACCCGAATAGTTCTGTGGGAAAAAAAATCCAGGCCAGGCGGGTGGCTCATGCCTGTCATCCCAGCACTTTGGGAGGCTGAGGTGGGTGGCTCACGAGGTGAAGAGTTCAAGACCAGCCTGACCAAGATGGTGAAACCCTGTCTCTACTAAAAATACAAAAATTAGCCAGGTGCAGTGGTGGGTGCCTGTAATTACAGCTACTCAGGAGACTGAGGCAGGAAAATCGCTTGAACCCGGGTGGCAGTGGTTGCAGTGAACCAAGATCCTGCCTGGGAAACAGAGTGAGACTGTCTCAGAAAAAAAAAAAAGTTCAGTAAAACAAATGAGGGGCAAACACTCAAGAGGAATTAATAACGTTATTCTTATGCTGTTCCTTCAGGCACCAGAAAATCTAAGCGATGTTTTGATGCTGTTGAGTTTTCAATGGGATTCTCTATACAAATTTCAAAGAGCCATTACCTATTCAGAAACACATCTCACCTACCTGAAAATGTTCCCATGACCCCAAGCACTCACCAACATAACAATCACCCATCTTCCATACTGAACCTAAACTCTCTCTTCAGTTTATCCCATTCCCAACCCTGGCACGTAGCTTGTACTTATTTATGGCCTTTAAAGTGCACCAAAAAACTTTCCCTATGGAACAGTGGACTTGTCTTCCAAGTAGGAAACTCCACCAGCCACTAGAATTTCCTCAAAACGAGTAGACTGAAGGTAAGCAGATCACGTCTAACGCATCCACAGCTCACTCTGGCAGGTATTAGACCGTGAGTCTCTAAAGCAACATTATCTCGGATACATGACAGGTTTCTGAGTACAATTTTTGTAAGACCTAATTTAACATCGAATTGGCTTTCTGAAACCAAAGAATATACAGTACATCTGAGAGACACATCGTCTGTTTCCAGTATTAAATCACAAACAACCTGGGAAAGAAAATGAGGGGCCGAAACTGACAACACTACTAATAGCTCCGAGAGTCCCAAGTCGGGACTGTCCCATCAACAAACACTGACTAATTTAAAAATCCCCGGCGTCGTCCTAGCACTGGCGATACAGTAAGGACAGAGAATAAAATTACAGAAAGCAAAATCGAGCCGTGCGAAGGGTCGCTAGGGAGGGGCAGCTGCGAGCTCTACGTGCAGCCTCGGGTCGGTTGTGTGTCAGAGACGACCCGGGAGTCCTGACGAGCAATTAAGGCCGGGTAGGTGGATGCAGGCCGGGAAGAGGGGACAAGCACCCCCGCAAAGAGACGGAGCCCGCTCGGGGGTCAGCGAGCTCGTCGTAAGCCCCGCCCCTCTCACCAGGGAAACCCGAGACCCCCTTCTTCCCAGTCCTTCACAGCGTATTCGGCCCGGCCTTGCCAAGCGGTCAGGGTCCCCGCCGGCGCCGCGGAGACTGGAAGTGACCTGGCGCTAACCGGGCGAGAACACTGCAGACTCGCTGACCAGGGCGAGGGGCGCGCCGGGGCCCATGGGGCGCCGAAATCTAGGATCTCATGGTCTCTCCTAGGTTGGCTTGTCTCCCCACGCCCGGACACGCGGCCAGGTAGAGACAGCGGCGGAGGGCTCCTGGACTGGAGGGGGTTCCCCCGGGTCACCGCAGAGCAGGTGCGATCAGGCAGTGCGGGAGAAGCCGCGTCGCCAGGGCCCGACGCGCGCCCGCAGCCTGGGCTCCCTGTGACGAGACCAAGGCCCCCTCACCTGCTTGCAGTGGAGGTGGCCAGGAATCGGCTGCCGCCCCGCACCACCAGCGTCTGCCCGCACAACGCCAGTCCCACAGGGCCCGCCATGTACCCGCCCGCCGCGCCGCCATACACATGTGCCACCCCAGAGCCTCTTCCTGTCCGCGGCCGTCGGTGACGTCACGCGTAGACGCCGAGAGATGACGTATCTACCCGGAAGAGCCTGCCTTCAGCGTGCGCCGCAGGTGCTGTGACCGTCCTCCCGTTTGCGGTTGGTGGCCGTCGGTGTTTCGGGCTGGGCCGCTCACTCGCCGAGGCGATCTGATGGCGTGCCCTTCGCGCGATTCCAAGTGCTTGCCTAATGTCCGTCCTTTCCTCCAGACGGGGTAGGGCTGGTTCTGGATCTTTTTCCGCCGTAGCTGGAGAGACAGGACCTGATAGGTGCTTGATGGCTGGTAAAAATGATCCTTCAAGAAGTGAATGAGGCCAGGCGCGGCGGCTCACACCTGTACTCCCTGCACTCTGGGAGACCTAGGCGGGCGGATCACCTGAGGTCGGGAGTTCGAGACCAGTCTGACCAACATGGAGAGACCCCCCCCCGTCCCGACTAAAAATACAAAATTACCCCGGCCTGGTAGCACGTGCCTTAATCCCAGACACTCGGGAGGCTGAGGCAGGAGAATCGCTTGAACCCAGAAGGCGGAGGTTGCGGTGAGCCGAGGTCACGCCATTGCTCTCCAGCCTGGAAGACAAGAGTGAGACTCCGTCTTAAAAAAAAAAAAAAAAAAAGAAGTGAATGAGCTGGGAGCTGTGGTTCACACCTGTAAACCCAGCACTTTGGGAGGTTGAGGGAGGCGGATCACCTGAGGTCAGGAGTTCGAGACCAGCATGGTGAAGCCCTGTCTCTACTAGAAATAAAAATTAGCCGGGCGTAGTGGCACGTGCCTGTAATCCCAGCTACTCAGGAGGCTGAGGCAGGAGAATCGCTTGAACCCGGGAGGTGGAGGTTGTAGTGAATTGAGATTGCCCCACTGCACTCCAGCCTAGGCAACAAAGCGAGGCTGTCTCAAAAAAATAAAAATAAAAAAATAGTCCAAGATGCGGTGGTGGGTGTGGCTGTCACACAGGTGGGGTCAAGTCTGAGGTCGCTGGAAGTAAGCCTGCTTAACCTTTGCACTTAGACAAGCCAAAGATGCCTTAAAATGTCCAAACAGGAGAGATATTTTCAACCCAAACTGTGATTGGTTTCCAGTGTTCCTCCCAAGATCCCCAAAAGCTTCTTCCAATCCCAACATCAGGCACAAAATCTAGGAGCTCATTGTCTGTCCTAGATTGGCTTGTCCAGTGCAGCTCCTCATGATCCAGAGACTTACAAATGAAAAAGATGCATTTTCTCTCCCATGCCCTCAACATATGATGGGAACGGGGACCAGAAAACCACAATGAATACCTCAGCATGAAAAAGAGAAGAGGAGGAGACAGAACAATCACAAAGCAATTCTGAAATAAAACTGGAAGATGTTTTCAGGCCCTAGGGGGGTAAGAAGTGTTCCTAAACCAGACCCAAGTTCTGCTTGCTGGGAGTACCTCCCCAGGCTGTTTCTCAGCACAGCTCTTGCCTCTGCCTTCCTGGGTGACCCTCCTTTGCCAGAACCTTCTTGGCCGTTTTGAAGAATGTGCGCTCTGAGAAACTTTCTCAGCCCATTTCCTGTCATTAGCAAATTGCGGACCCAGAGACCTTTTTTCATGTTAAACTGTTGTGTCCACATTTTGGCAGCTAGTGCTGCTTTGTTCACCACAAGTCCCTTAAAAACGTTGTGGGCTAAAGAAAAGAAAAAAAACCCAACAACTTTGTGGGCTTCTCAAGAATCTTGATTCAGGTTCTCTCCATGCTCCAAAAGCCACTCCCACTAGCGTTTTTTTTTCTTTTTTTTCTTTTTTTTTTTTTATAAAGATGGGATTTCACCATGTTGGTCAGGCTTGTCTTTAACTCTCGACCTCAGTTAATCCGCCCGCCTTGGCCTCCAAAGTGCTTGGATTACAGGCATGAGCCACCACGCACTAGTGTTTTTAAAATAAGCCTCGTGGGCCGGGCACAGTGGCTCACGCCTGTAATCCCAGCACTTTGGGAGGCTGAGGCGGGCAAATCACAAGGTCAGGGGTTCAAGACCAGCCTGGGTAACATGGTGAAACCCTGTCTCTACTAAAAATACAAAAATAAGCCGGTCATGGTAGCAGGCGCCTGTAACCCCAGCTACTCAGGAGGCTGAGCCAGGAGAATTGCTTGAACCCGGGAGGCAGAGGTTGCAGTGAGCCGAGATTGTGCCACTGCACTCCAGCCTGGATGACAAGAGCAAGACACTGTCTCAGGAAAAAAAAAAAAACTTTCTGTTTTCTTGTGACTGATCTCTTTGGGCCAATTTCTTCGAGTGGCCCCACTGCTCAAAGGTAGCCAGGTGTGAACCACCACACCTGGCCACATACTAAGTTTCTAAATACATGTGGTTCTCTCGCTGAACTCTGTTATATTCTACTAGCAAACTGTCTACCCCTGAATAGATACCACACAGACCTAATCACCGTAGCAGCATATTAAGTTGTAATATCTTCTAGTCTTCACCCTTTTTTTTGAAGTAAAGGGTGGGTTTTAATGTTTATTTACAGGAGGCTGCAAGATATGAAATTCCACATAGAAATAAGAAACGTAGCCAGAGGACAAGCTTCATACAGTTTGTACAGTTGGAACTGTTCAAGTATAGTTTCAGTGTAAAAAGTGCTACAATAACCACATTTAGAAAGAGTTCTTCGTAGAGAAACAGGAAGACAAAATACCAAACGCAGTACACAATAAATGTACGCCTCAGCTACATGATCTGAAAGTTACAGATCCCAGGAGTCCCACCCTGAACTGGGAAGGTGCAGCCTTCAGAGGTAGCTTCTGGCACAACGTTTTGATCTTACTCTTCCTCTACAGAGAAATGCTTCTCAATTCAGTTTAACGAAGCCTTATACACAGACCCATTTTCATGGTTTTGTAGAGCTTCAGTTTTGTCTAAGCCTCCACATTCTTCAATCATTATACTAAGTTCTCAGTTTCACCTGCTTTCTCAGCAGCCTGAAAGATATTTGAAATGGCATCCAGGATAACAGAATCATCTTGGTATCTTTTGAAGTTAGAGGTTGCTCAGTGGTTCTATTCCGCCACAATGAACAAGGTACACAATCTGCTCAACTTTCCCACCACTGCTATTGTTGGTCACAGCCCATACAGCTTCCTTTCGTGTCTTAAAATCTGCCTTAGAGAGAACACTGACAAGGAATGGGACTAATCCATGATCCACAACTTGCCGTATCTGGTCCTGACGGCCAGCGGTGATGTTTGACATTGTCCACATAGCTTCCTTCTGAATGTTCGTTTTGGGGTTGGTGAGCAGGCTGGGAAAGATGGCAAGTGCTCCTGCATCGATCACAACCTGAGTCTTTTCATCTGTGCCAGTGACAATATTCCCTACGGCTCGTAGTGCAGGAGTCACAATTTGGTCATTCAGAAGCTCCTAGAAGCTTCACAAGTTGGGGCACAACTCCTGCTTTCACGACCATGTCAATCCATTCACTTGGACCGTCAGTGAGGTAGGAAATAGCCCGGCAGGTGTCTGCTGTTATTTCTGGATCGTCATGATGCAGGAGCCGGACTCAGGTAGGAAGAATCTGCTCAGCAGCATCTAACGGGGGTGCACAAGTCTTGTTGCAGCAAAGATTTGAAAGTGTCCAGGTAAGATTACGCAAGTAACCACATGCCAAAGATGACATATCAGGAACTGCAGGAAGAGCCAAGGGTGGGTCAACTGCCCCGTACTTAATAACCAAGTCTCGGAACACTGAGCCATCACCTGCAATGTTTCCTAGAGCCCATTCAGCTTGTTCACTGATGTGAGCATGGGAGATGCCAACAGAGGAATGAATGCTGGGGTGGCACCTCCATCTACCACAGCCTTGGTTTGTTCTGATGTCCGAGAAGCAATGTTAGTGAGTGCCCAAGCAGATTCAAGCTGAATGGGACTACAGTCAGTTCTGCCCAAGAAGGACACACATTCTGGAATCAAACCAGCCCAGATTATGTGGTCTATGGGGGGCTGTTTTTCTCTAGAAAGTAGCTTCCTGGCAGCTTGAGTAGCTTGGAGCTGATTTTCCACGTTGTTGCTAGTTATGCCTTTGACAGTGTCATCAACAGACCAAGTTACAGTGCCCTGGTTGGTGCGCTTTTCCTGCAGCGGAGAAGTAGCACCATCAGGAAATGAGCTTACATTTCTCCTCTTCAGCATCTAGTCGTCCTTCTTAGTTTTCCTGAGCTCCACGCTGACTTCTATTCTGCGACGCCTCATTTCTGTACTGTCTTTTCCCTTGTTCTTGAATCTGTGAAGACGGGCAGCTGGGGTATGTGCATTCGCGTCGGTGGACACGGTTATGAGACAAGGGAGAAAGCTGAGAAGCGGGCCCGGGGCTTCCACAGGAGGCTTAAGCAGGGATCCGCGGCTGTGGGGAGGCGGCGCTAAAAGTGACCACCTCGGCTCAGCTCAAAGACCGTGTGGCCATCTTCACCCTTTTTTCCTCACTTTTCCCCTCCTTTTCCTGTCTTCTTCCTCCTCCAAGAAAGCCTTGAGTATTCACGGCCCTTTATTCCTTCCATATAATTGTTATAACTAGGGCCTGGCGTGGCAGCACACACCCGTAATCCCAGCACTTCGAGGGGCCAAGGCAGGTGGATCACCTGAGGTCAGGAGTTTGAGACCAGCCTGGCCAACATGGTAAAACCCTGTTTCTACTAAAAATACAAAAATTAGCCCAGCGTGGTGGCATGTGCCTGTAATCCGAGCTACTCTGGAGGCTGAGGCAGAAGAATAACTTGAACCCAGGAGGCAGAGGTTGCAGTTAGCTGAGATTGCACCACTGCACTCTAGCCTGGGCAACAAGAGCAAAACTCCATCAAAAAAAAAAAAAAAAAAGGTCGGGTGCAGTGGCTCACGCCTGTAATCCTAGCACTTTGGGAGGCCGAGGTGGGTGGATCACCTGAGGTCAGGAGTTCAAGACCAGCCCGGCCATCAGGGTGAAACCCCATCTTGAAAAAAAAAAACGATATAAGTAGGTTGTCAATTTTCCCGAAAATCCCTGCTGGGATATTGATTATAATGTAACTGAATGGATTTTTTATATATCCAATCTGTCCCCAAGCTGGAGTGCAGTGGTACCATCACAGCTTACTGCAACCTTAACCTCCTAGGCTCAGATGAATTGTCCCACCTTGGTCATCTGAGTGGCTGGGACTACAGGTTTGCACCATAACCCATTAACTTTTAAACTTTTTGTAGAGACTGGGGTCTTGCTATATTGCCCAGGCAAGTGCCAAACGCCCAGCTTCAAGTGATCCTCCCACCTCAGCCAAGATTTTTTTTTTTTTTTTAGACAGAGTCTTACTCTGTCGCCCAGGCTGGAGTGCAGTGGCGTGATCTTGGCTCACTGCAGCCTCCACCTCCTGGGTTCAAATGATTCTCCTGTCTCAGCCTCCTGAGTAGCTGGGACTACAGGCACACATCACTACGCCCAGCTAATTTTTGTATTTTTAGTGGAGACAGGGTTTTGCCATGTTGGCTGGGCTGGTCTCAAACTTCTGACCTCAGGCAATCCTACCACCTTGGCTTCCCAAAGTGCTGGGATTACAGGTGTGAGACACTGCACCTGGCCTAGATTTTTCTGAAGAACATTCACATGTTTACAATATTTAGGAGCACCTTTTCTCTTCATTTATTAATGTCTTACAATAAAATGTTATCCAGAAAGTGCACAAAAAAAATTTTTTTTTTTGAGACGGAGTTTCACTCTTGTTCCCCAGGCTGGAGTGCAATGTCGCTATCTCGGCTCACCGCAACCTCTGCCTCCTGGGTTCAGGCAATTCTCCTGCCTCAGCCTCCTGAGTAGCTGGGATTACAGGCACGGGCCACCATGCCCAGCTAATTTTTTGTATTTTAGTAGAGACGGGGTTTCACCTTGTTGACCAGGATGGTCTCGATCTCTTGACCTCTTGATCCACCCACCTCGGCCTCCCGAAGTGCTGGGATTACAGGCGTGAGCCACCGCAAAGAGGGCATTTTGCGAGTGTAGACGGGATCCTTTTAAAACTTCCTGTTTGTTGCTGGCGTCTGGAAATACGATTGACTTTTGCATCCAGTGGTTTTGCTGAATGCTTGAATTCATTTCAATAATGTTTCTAGATGTTCCATGGGCTTTGCGAGCAAATGCTGCCAGTTTGCCCACTTTGTCAGGGTAAGGCCTGTGCCCCCAGGTATATTCCCAGCCTCTGGGGAGGAATGGGGAGCCCCTGCCAGCTGTGCTGCCCGGCCTTTGGGTCATTGCCCTCCAAGCTTTACATTTGTTTACATTTCTTTTTACTGCTAATGGCATCTTGTGGTCTGTAAGTGTCCATATAAGTTTTAATAAACCTTAACTTTTTATAATCCAGCACCCTCCTGGCTGGGTTTAACCAATAGCCCCAGCCCACTGAAAGCCTGGTAAGCAGAAGGGAAAGAGAAACAAGATGTGAATGCACAAGAAGGATGTGTCTCCTGAACAGCTGCTGCTCCTGCTGGACAAGCCCACTGGACGCCCAGCTTCCAACGAATGAGCCTCCAAGCCCCACCGTTACTTTTTTTTTTTTTTTTTTGAGACGGAGTTTTGCTCTTGTTACCCAATCTGGAGTGCAATGGTGCGATCTCAGCTCACTGCAACCTCTGCCTCCCGGGTTCAGGCAATTCTCCTGCCTCAGCCTCCTGAGTAGCTGGGATTACAGGCACGTGCCACCGTGCCCAGCTAATTTTTTGTATTTTTAGTAGAGACGGGGTTTCATCACGTGGACCAGGATGGTCTCGATCTCTTGATCTTGTGATCCACCCGTCTCGGCCTCCCAAAGTGCTGGGATTACAGGCTTGAGCCACCGCGCCCGGCCTTTTTTTTCTTTTTTTTTAAGACAGAGTTTCATTCTTGTTGCTCAGGCTAGAGTGCAATGGCACAGTCTTGGCTCACCACAACCCCTGCCTCCTGGGTTCAGGTGATTCTCCTGCCTCAGCCTCTTGAGTAGCGGGGATTACGGGTGCCCACCACCACATCCGGCTAATTTTTTTTTGTTTTTTAAACACAGTATCGCTCTGTCACCCAGGCTGGAGTCAGTGGCGCGATCTCAGATCACTGCAACCTCCACCTCCTGGGTTCAAGCTATTCTACTGCCTCAGCCTCCTGAGTAGCTGGGACTACAGGTGTGTACCACCATGCCCAGTTAGTTTTTGTATTTTTAGTAGAGACAGGGTTTTACCATATTGGCCAGGCTGGTCTTGAACTCCTGACCTCATGATCTGCCCACCTCAGCCTCCCAAAGTGCTGGGATTACAGGTGTGAGCCATCCTGCCAGCCTTAATTTTGTATTTTTAGTAGGGACGGGGTTTTTCCATGTTGGTGAGGTTGATCTCAAACTCCTGACCTCAGGTGATCCACCTGCCTCAGCCTCCCAAAGTGGTGGGATTACAAGGGTGAGCCACCTCGCCCAGCCTAATTTTTTTAAATTTAATTTTATAAAGAGGCAGAGTCAGCCGGGCACGGGGGCTCATGTCTATAATGCTAGCACTTTGGGAGGCCGAGGTGGGCAGATCACGAAGTCAAGAGTGTGAGACCATTGTGGCCAATATGGTGAAACCCCATTTCTACTAAAAATCCCAAAAAAAGCTGGATGTGGTGGCGGGTGCCTGCAATTCCAGTTCCTCGGGAGGCTGAGGCAGGAGAGTCACTTGAATCCAGGAGGCCGAAGTGGCAGTGAGCCGAGACCACACCATTGCACTCCAGCCTGGGCAACACAGCGAGACTCCATCTCAAATAAATAAATAGGCAGAGTCTCACTATGTTGCCCAAGCTGGTCTCAAACTCCAGGGCTCAAGCAATCCTTCTGCCTCAGCCTCTTAAAGTGCAGAAATTACAGGCATGAGCCACCACCTCTGGACCCAGCCTCTTCTTGTTACTGCAATATGCAATTTGAAGAGACTTAACGGCTCACAGGGAAATGGCTAGTGTCACATAGCATTTGAAGTGGATCCTCACGGTACTTGGGCTCACCACCATAGCAACAGGAGGTGGTTGTGAAATTTATTACAGTAGTAAGGTATGTGCTAGCAGTAATGTATGCAGCTGTGATTGAGTAGCACGCGTTTACTACATTTACATTTCTCTCACTGCGAATGCTGCCACGTGTGGTCTCTGTTAATGTGTGTAAGTTTTAATGAATTTTAATATTTTATCATCAAATTGAGTATATTTTTTGTAGTGAATGATAAAATTATTATCTACATATGTTTTTTTTTTTTTTTGAGACGGAGTTTCGCTGTTGTTACCCTGGCTGGAGTACAATGGCACGATCTCGGCTCACCTCAACCTCCGCCTCCTGGGTTCAGGCAATTCTCCTGCCTCAGCCTCCCGAGTAGCTGGGATTACAGGCACACGCCACCGTGCCCAGCTAATTTTTTGTATTTTTAGTAGAGACGGGGTTTCACCATTTCGACCAGGATGGTCTCGATCTCTTGACCTCATGATCCACCCACCTCGGCCTCCCAAAGTGCTGGGATTACAGGCTTGAGCCACTGCGCCCGGCCTATCTACATATGTTTTATGCATTCATGACATACCATTTTTTAAATTTTTCAGTATTTCTAGGTATGTACTTCATCCTAGTTTTGACAAATTATTTCATTTCTACAAAAAATTTTTCAACATATTTATTGAAATATGTTGAAACCTAGATATAGATATAAATATCTATATTATAAATAGCAGCCAGGCACAGTGGCTCATGCCTGTAATCCCAGCACTTGGGAGGCGGAGGCCAGCCTACTACTTGAGCTCAAGAGTTCCAAACCAGCCTGGGCAACATGGTAAAAACCTGTCTCTACAAAAAATACAAAAATTAGGCCGGGCACGGTGGCTCAAGCCTGTAATCCCAGCACTTTGGGAGGCCCAGGCGGGTGGATCACGAGGTCATGAGATTGAGACCATATGGTCAAAATGGTGAAACCCCGTCTCTACTAAAGATACAAAAAACTAGCTAGGCATGGTGGCGCGTGCCTGTAATCCCAGCTACTCGGGAGGCTGAGGCAGGAGAATTGCCTGAACCCGGCAGGCGGAGGTTGCGGTGAGCCGAGATCGCGCCATTGCACTCCAGCCTGGATAACAAGAGTGAAACGCCGTCTCAAAAAAAACAAAAACAAAAACAAAAACAAAAACAAAAATTAGCCAGGTGTGGTACTGTGCACCTGTAGTCCCAGCTACTTGTCTGAAGTAGTAGAATCACCTGAGCCTGGGAAAGTTGAGGATGCAGTGAGCCGAGGTAGAGCCACTGCACTCCAGCCAGGGTGACAGTGAGACCCTGTCTTCAATAAATTAATAAATAAATAACATGCATACATACATGTCTCCTTTCGGTTTTGTTTTTCTGGAAAACCCTATCTACCACAACAGCCAAATTTTGAAGATTTTGGCCGGGTGCAGTGGCTCACGCCTGTAACCGCAACACTTTGAGAGGCCGAGATGGGCAGATCATTGGAGGTCCGGAGTTCAAGACCAGTCTGGCCAACATGGTGAAACCCCATCGCTACTAAAAATACAAAAATTAGCCAGGAGAGGTGGCACGTGCCAGTTGTCCCAGCTACCCAGGAGGCTGAAGCAGGAGAATTACTTGAACCTGGGAGGTGGAGGTTGCAGTGAGCTTAGATTGTACCACTGCACTCTAGCCTGACCAATAGAGCAAGACTGTCTCCAAAAAAAAAAATTTTTTTTTAAATCTGTTGGCATTTTTTACCTTCTCCCTTTAGGTACAAAGGGTTCCCTTCTCATGATTATCCTAAGATTTAAGGTTGTTGTCTGTGCCTCCCAGGGTGGATGGTGGCAGGTTCCCTTGCATACTTGATTCCAGGCGCCTCTCTGATAAGGGCCTGAGGGCATCTCGTTCTGCCAGTTTATCTTGCCAACTCAATGAATCTCTAGTTGTGAGTCAGGTATCCCTACACAATTCATTTAAATGGCCATGGCATGGCCTCTATGGGAGCTGAAGGCGTGGGCATGTCCATTTCCGATGAATTGCGAATAGGGTGCTGGGCACAAGAAAGGAGGCAGGAAATTCAAGAGGCACAGAAGGAAGCTAATAACTAAGTACACCGACTCCATATTTACGCCTAACACTGGGGGCGAACTCTTTGCTCTGAAAGTCATAAACATTCATCGGGTGCAACACAGCTTCCGTTTCCCATCGGCCTAGCGCTGGTATGAGCGTTGGCAGGGGCGGCGCAAGATGGGCAGTGAGCAGTGGAGGGCGCGTTGCCGGCCGAGTGAGGGAGCTGGGCGCGTGGTGCGGGCGCCGAGGTCGCGAGCTGAAGAGCTTTCAAACGCCCCAAAACAGGAATGTCAATCAAGTAGGACCAGACTGCCCCCGGGGAAGGGCTGGGATTTAAGGCTGCGAGGACAAGGGGAAAGAAGTGCGAAGCGGTTGGGTGCACGTTGACGCTGCTGCCTCTGATTGGTGGCTCCGATACGGGGCGTGGCCTCGAGCGCGGTGTGTAGCCCCACTGGGGATGCGCGCGCAGGCTCACGACCATTGCTCCGCCCCCATCTGAGCTGTGATTGGCGCATTCGGCCCAAGGGGCGGGTGTTCAGGCGGGGGTGCGCGCGCAGCTGCTGCGTTCCGGACTTCAGCGCTTGCTATCACCGCCATGGCGGCCCCGCTTTTGCTGCAGCAAGGACGAGCCGGGGCGCTGAAGGTAAAGGAGGAGCCCGCCTGGGCTGGCTACGCGGCCCCGAGCCCACGTAGGGAATGGGGTGAGGGGCCGCGGCGCTGGTCAGGCCGGGCCTCTGCGCGACCTCCAGCCGTCCTGGTTGGGCCGATGACTCCGCTCCCTGGGCCAGGACTGAGGGTCACGGGGCCAGGCCCGGTGTAGCCGGCGAGCGTCCCGGGGCTCCCCCATTCTCTTCCCCTCCGCAGCTGTCCGAGGCTGGCGTGCCCCGTGCACAGCGCCCTACCACCCCGCGCGGTGGTGTCCCCCGCTGGAGTCGAATCCCCTGGGGAGCTCCCGAGGGCTGCGGGCCTGGGCGGCAGACAGGGGTGGACGCTTCCAGGCGATGCTGCCGCGCCGCCGGGGTCAGCCGCCGTGCGACCTCCCGCGCCGCTTCTTTACGGACATTGACGCCCCCGTTGAGCCAAGGGAGGGTAGGAGAGAACTGTCAGGGACCTGGTCAGCCCGGTAGCTTACTGACAGCCGACAGGACCTGACCCGCGAAAAGGGGAAGAAGGGCTGCTTTTTCTGCAAATGAAAAGCTAAGGCCACACCGGATGCGGGCACTTGGGATTTTCCCTGTAATCCCATTACTTTGGAAGGCGGAGCCAGGCGGATCACTTGAGCTCAGGAGTTCGAGACCAGCCTGGCCAACATGGCAAAACCCCATCTTTACAAAAAAATTATCCGGGCGTGGTGATGCATTCCTGTAATCTCAGCTACTTGGGAGGCTGAAGTGAGAGGATCCCGGGAGTGCCGGACTCGGAGGTTGCAATGAGAAGAGATTACACCACTGCACTCCAGCCTGGGGGACAGAATAAATAAATAAGGCTAAGGCCACGTCATTATCTTATAAATTTAAAAATGGCTGTTACTACAAAAGCAATAGCTATTACCTTTTTTTTTTTTTTTTTTTTTGAGACGGAGCCCAGGCTGGAGTGCAATGGCACGATCTCAGCTCACTGCAACTTCCATCTCCCGGGATCAAGCAGCTCTCATGCCTCAGCCTGCAGAATAATTTCAGACAGGGAGGGAAATACGTTGACAGTCCACAGTTACTCCTTCAAGCATCTAGTTCCTAACGATTTTTATCAGCTTGTATTCACATAAGCACAGGTACTCATGCTTACAATCCCGGACATAAATGTTTCAATGTTTCTATGTGCACATACAGGCGCCTCTCTTCTGTATCCAGCATCTAGAACATTGTACTGTCTTTCACTTAGTAGGCTTAAGTGAATATATGCGGAGTGATGTGGCAAGATACAAAATGTAAACAGTTACATTGTAGACACTTTTGAAGCAGTTACGATATACCTGCATCATTTTAATGGCCAGATAGTATTTCTTCTACTCTTATTTTCTAAGTATAGGAAAACATTTTACAAAAAGAAACTTAGGGCCCTATGGGTGGCTCATGCCTATAATCGCAGCACTTTGGGAAGCCAACGCAGGTGGATCATTTGAGGTCAGGAGTTTGAGACCAGCCTGGCCAACATGGTGAAACCCCATCTCTACTAAAAATACAATAAGAGCTGGGGCAGTGGCTCACACCTGTAATCCTAGCACTTTGGGAGGCCAAGGCAGGTGGATCACCTGAGGCCAGGAGTTCGACACCAGCCTGATCAACATGGTGAAGCCCCATCTCTACTGAATACAAAAAATTGGCCGGGCGTGGTAGCGAATGCCTGTAATCCCACCTACTTGGGAGGCTGAGGAAGGAGAATTGCTTGAACCTGGAAGGTGGAGGTTGCAGTGAGTGGAGATTGCCTCACTGCATTCCAGTCTAGGTGACAGAATGAGACTCTGTCTCAAAAAAAATGTAAAAAGATACAAAATAACGAGCCAGGTGCCCTGCCTGTAATCCCAGCTACAGGCACGATCGCTTGAACCCAGGAGGCAGAGGTTGCAGTGAGCCAAAATCACACCACTGCACTCCAGCCTGGGTGACAGAGTGAGACCCATCTCCAAAATAAATAAATAAATAAAGTAGTATTTTGTAGGTTTATCAGTAATAAACCTACAAAAAATATGCAGAGCAGAACATCTGGTTGGAGTTTCATTAACCCGAATATTAATCGTGATTGTCCTTGAACTCAGGCATTTTCTTCTTGCAGCATTTTTGTACTTTACAAAGTGTCCACAACATACCCATGAAAGCTGTAATACCACTAGGAGCATAGTCTGCGAATGTCGTCCATTCGGGTGTAGTATTTTGTACCGTATGCACAGTGCCTGCATGCGTACAATCTACAGTCTTAGCACTTTGCTTGTTTTTTATTTTTTCCCCTGAGACGGGGCCTTGTTCGGTTGTCCAGGCGGGAGTGCAGTGGCTCAATCTTAGCTCAGTGCAACCTCCACCTCCTGGGTTTAGACAGTTCTCCTGCCTCAGCCTCTGGAGTAGCTGGGACTACAGGCACGCACCACCATGCCCGGCTAATTTTTTTGTATTTTTAGTTGAGATGGAATTGGTCAGGCTGGTCTGAGAACTCTTGACCTCAAGTAATCTGCCCATCTCAGCCTCCCAAAGTGCTGGGATTATAGGCATGAGCCACCATGCCTGGCCAATGCCAGCATTTTGGGAGGCCGGGGTTTCAGGATCATTTGAGACCAAGCTGGACAACATAGCCACATCTTGTCTCCACAAAAAAATAAAAAATATTAGCCAGGCATGGTGGTACGTGCCTGTAGTCCCAGCTGTGTCAGAGGATCACTTGCACCCAGGAGTTGAGGCTGCAGTGAGCCATGATTGTGCCATTGCACTCCAGCCTGGGTGACTGAGGGAGACCCCGACTCAAAAAAGAAAGAAAAAGTATTCATATGTAGTACCAACTATTATATAATAGCATTACTCTAAACATCCATATTCATTGATTCTTTTGTCAGACTATCCTGCAGGAAGCCCATGTGTTTCGAGGACTTGCTTCTACAGTTTCTTTGTCTGCGGAATCAGGGAAGAGTGAAAAGGGTCAGCCACAGAATCCCAAGAAGCAAAGTACACCGAAAAGTAAGATTCTGATGGTAGTCACAAGGGAAGGAGAATGCAAAAAGTAAATAGATCCGGCTTCCAAGCATGACAATGAGTTTTACTGGCTACATAATTTATGCTGCTTCTTTTTCAGCAGTGTCGATTATGTGAGACACGAGATCTGTAACAGATTTTAGACCAAACACGCCAGGGATGTCAGCCCTGAAGTGGTTCCTCCTGTATCTTCTAAATGCCAAACCCCCCCTGAAGTGAGTGATGCCTTGGGTAAAGGCTCTGTGACACTTAGGTGGCACCGACACAGTGAAGTTGCCAGAAAGCCACCTTACTTTCTTCCTCTGATGCTGACTTTTCTTTTCAGTCTCTCTGAGACGCATTTGTGATTTTCCAAGCTCTGCTTAGTCCCAGTCCAGGATTGCAGCAGCATTTTATGACTGGAGACGGAGCTAACAGCGGGCACGGTGTTTTTTCCACTCTGACTCGCACTGCTGATGCCTGATGCTTCCAGCTCTTCACGGGCATTTTGACTTTTATTACCACATTTTTTACCTTTTGCCCCTCCCTGAATACCAGTGCGGCATATACTCATTGAAGGAAAAGAAGAAGTGCAACAGTATATTTTAAATGCTTCTCCCCTGAGAATAATTTTATTTTCTATTTGCTGCTCCTTATTGGTAATTGATTATGGTCCAGGTCCGTTGCAGTTAGCCGTACGTGTTACAACCCTAATTTACTCTTGAAAGAACATGTGTATGGGCCAGGCACAGGCTCATGACTGTAATCCCACCGCTTTGGGAGGCTGAGGCAGGTGGATCATCTGAGGTCAGGCGTTTAAGACCAGCTTGGCCCACATGGAAAAAGCCTGTCTCTACTTAAAATACAAAAATTAGCCAGGCATGGTGGCACATGTCTGTAGTCCCATCTACTCAGGTGGCTGAGGCAGGAGAATCACTTGTACCCATGAGGAGGAGGTTGCAGTGAGTTGAGATCACACCACTACGTTCTAGCCTGGGTGGCAGAATGAGACTGTTTCTAAGAAAAAAAAAAAAAAGCACAAACTGTCTGTAAATCTTTAATTCTTATATGAGGTTGTAGAATGATAATTGAGTTCAGTCTTACATTCCGCAAAATCCTGTTTCCTCAGTTTGAATGTTTGGAAGTATTTAGATTCTTTGGTTTTCTTTAGATTTTTAAAAATTTGTGTTTTATAGAGAGTGCCAGCTCCTGACTGCCTCTCACAGTGCATCGACTTGAGGCTTGGATTCCATGAGAACGTTGTTTAGTTTTATCCTCTGATTCCTGCCTCCTTTCTCAATCCTTGTTCTTTTCTCTTTTCTTCTTCTTTTAATGTTTTTTTTTTTTGAGATGGAGTTTCGCTGTTGTTACCCAGACTGGAGTGCAATGGCACGATCTCGGCTCACCGCAACCTTGGCCTTCTGGGTTCAGGCAATTCTCCTGCCTCAGCCTCCCAAGTCGCTGGGACTACAGGCTGTGCCACCGTGCCCAGCTGATTTTTGTATTTTTAGTAGAGACGGGGTTTCACCATGTTGACCAGGATGGTCTCGATCTCTTGACCTCGTGATCCACTCGCCTCAGCCTCCCAGAGTACTGGGATTATAGGCGTGAGCCACCGCGCCCAGCCTATGTTATTTGTTTTAAGACAGAGGCTCTGGCTCTCTCTCCCAGGGTGGAGTGCAGTGACACAATCATAGCTCACTACAGCCTCAAACTCCTAGGCTCAAGTAGTCTTCCCACCTCAGCCTCCTGAGTGACTGAGACTGCAGGCACATGCCCCCAAACCTGGCATATCCTTGGCATGTTCTGTTGTTTATTTTTTGAGACAGAATCTTGCCCTGTCACCCAGGCTGGAGTACAGTGGCACAGTCATAACTCACTGCAGCCTCGACCTTGCAGGCTCAAGTATCCTCCCACCTCAGCCTCTGGAGTATCCAGGACTAAAGATGCACGCCATCACCTCCCAGCTATTATTTTAATTTTCCCTAGAGATGAAGTCTCACTGGATTGCCTAGACTGGTCTTGAATTCTTGGGCTCATGCGACCCTCCCACCTCAAACTTCAATAGTATTGGGATTACAGGCATGAGCCACTGTGCCCAGTCTACCTGGCACGTTTCTGACATTCTCTAAAGATTTACTGATGAACAATTAGTTCGATTTCATTACTAACATTATCCGCTCCTTCAGTGAATTTCAGTCTGTGTCTGCAATCCTACATCATAGACTTCTGCATTTGGATTAAATGGATTTTTAAATATGGCAGAACCAGAGAGTCCCCTTTTAGATACATGCATCTGTGTGTGAGTGGAAATGGAGTGCCTCATCCTGTGGCCATCTGGGCTGTGGTTTGGGGAGGGGAACGCTGACCTGGGAGCGGGCCTTGGGCTCTCGTGGAGCTTCTGCCTCTGGCCTTGATGGTCCTGCAGGCCTCGGAGCCTCAGTTCCTTTGTGCGTAAGCAGGACTCACTACCAGCCTCACTGGGTGGTGGTGAGACCGGCCGCAGTGGGTTACACGTAGCTACTGTGCACACTGCGGAGTGCTTTCAGTGGGAGGACAGTTTTCAGAACTAAGCTCGTCAATACACATAATAGTGTAACATCTTATAATTCTTTTTCTCATACAGAGTCTTACTCTATCCCCCAGGCTGGAGTGCAGTGGCGTGATGTCAGCTCACTGCAACCTCAACTCACTGCAACCTTCGCCTCCTGAGTTAAAGTGATTCTCCTGCCCCAACCCCTGAGTAGCTGGGATTACACAGCATGCCACCACACCTGGCTAATGTTTGTATTTGTAGTAGAGACGGGTTTCAACATGTTGGTCAAGGCTGGTCTCGAACTCCCAACCTTATGATCTGCCCACCTCGGCCTCCCAAAGTGCTGGGATTACAGGCATGAGCCACCACGTCCAGCCTGATTTTTAAAAGAATTTCTGTACAGGCTGCACATGGTGGTTCATTCCTATAATCCCAGAACTTTGGGAAGCTGAGGCAGGAAGGTCAGTTGAGCTTAGGAGTTTGAGACCACCCTGAGCAACATAGTAAGACCCCATCTCTAGGAAAAATTTTTAAAAATAGCCGGGAGTGGTAGTGTGCACCTGTGGTCCTAGTTACTCAGGAAGCTGAGGTGAGAGGATCATTTGAGCCCAGTAGGTTGAAGCTGGAGTGAGTCACGATTGCACCACTACACTCCAGCCTGGGTGACAGAGTGAGACCCTGTCTCAACAAAAATAAAAACTGAGTCCAGTTGTGGTGGCTCACGCCTGTAATCCCAGCATTTATGGAGGCCGAGGCAGGTGGATCACTTGAAGTCAGGAGTTTGAGAACAGCCTGGCCAATATGATGAAACCCTTTCTCTACTAAAAATACAAAAATTAGCTGGGTGTGGTGATGTACGCCTGTAGTACCAGCTACTCAGGAGGCTGAGGTTTCAGTGAGCTGAGATCTCACCACTGCACTCTAGCATGAGTGACTAAGCTTGACGCCATCTAAAAAAAAACAAAAAGAAATGTGAGCTATCCAGATACAACAAGCAGTGCCAGCCGCTTCTCCAGGTACTTCCCCATATCTCATCCTCCCCAGTCCTCAGCAACCCAGGGAGGAGATGCTCCTGTCATCCCCATGTCACAGACAAGGAAGTCATGGTGTGGAGGGGCTGAGCTGCCTGAGTGCACACAGGTGTCAGTGGAGAAGCCTGGATTTGAACCCAGGCACTCCGTCGGTGCAGTTCATACTTTAATCACGGTGCTGTCTTCCTTCTGAAAACTCGATTCTCCTGTGTTTATTTAAAAATAAAACTTTTTACAGTGAAACACCTGTAGAAGTTTCCATTACCATGTAAACTTTGAGTAACTTTATTCTCTAATGTACTGTTTAAATGCACCTTTGTTTCTGAATGTGCCTTGTTTCCAAAGTTTGTTTTGTGACCTTTTGACAAGATATGGAAATATTTTAAGGTTGCTAATCCATGTCTCACACCCTTATCATTGTTACTTATAGGAGGATCATTAAAAGCTTGAGGGCCATACCCTCACTTTTTAAGTAAGCAGAAAGGAGAGTAGGAAATGTGAGTTCTGTTTCGAGAGGAGATAGGGAAACAAGGAGATGTCCTGCCTGCACTATTTACTGGTACAGTATTTGTATGTCTTTATTTCACATGGGTTGTGATGGTCTCTGAGAGAAGAGAAACAGTCTCTGAAAGTCCCCATCTTGTGCTGTGAGATAGACCTACAGTCACCCTTCAGGATCTGAGGGGAATTCCTACTGTCTGTTAGCCTTTCCATCAGATTCTCCCAGGAACTTGTGTGAACAGAAGAAACTTTCAATCATTATTTTGTATGATAGACAAATGTTTTCTCTTCAGACAGAATTTGTGAGTCATAGCATTGCTAATCCCATCTGAAATTTTGTGTCCATTTTCAGTAGGTAATAAATCAACCTATTATGTAGTTTTAATATTCATTAAAACTTTTTAAATCTCCAGACAAATTTTGGAAGATTCAATAGTCATTATTTTTTTATTCAATACAGCCTATCTAAGATAAACCTTATTTCCAGTTATTTTTTCATACTTGGAAAATTCCTGCTCAAAATATAGTTGAATTAATGATCCAGGTGTGTGGGCTGTGAGGGTTTGAAGGCCAGTGTGTCTTAGACATTGCCATCGGGACTGTTGAAGCTGTGCAGTTTAGAGGGACCCCCATCTTTATGTCTGGACCTCTGTGTGAGCTCTGAGAATGGCCAGCACCAGCACTGCTCTGGGCAACCCAAATGCAGGCTGCAGGCGAGCGCCTGGTGGGGGTGGTCCTGATGGGGCTGGAGTGGGTCCCACACGCCCCCACTCCTCTGGCTCTTCAGCCATTGCCTCTCACGATGCCCGTCGGCTTCTCTCTGGGCCATTTCTGATTGCAATTCCTCAGTTTTTTTTTCTGTTAGTCTGTTAAACAGGTGCCTGAGCTCAGGAAACAAATACCCATTTGGATTCTGTTCAGTTAGGACAGGTAGGAGGACAATTTTTCTACTTTAGGGAAGGAGAGAAGTAAGATTGTAATTTATTTTTTTTATTTGAGACAAGTTATCACTCTGTCATCAGGGTTGGAGTGCAGTGGCACAGTGACAGCTCACTGCAGCCTCTACCTCCCAGGCTCAAGCGATCCTCCCACCTCTGCCTTGCACACCCGGCTGGTGTTTGTATTTTCTGCATAGATGGGATTTCGCCATGTTGCCCAGGCTAGTCTCAACTCCTGGCCTCAAGCAGTCCACCTGCCTTGGCCTCCCAAAATGCTAGGAGTACAGGCATGAGCCGCTGCGCCCAGCTGGATTGTGATATTTTTAGTGTAAAGAGGACTCCTAGACTTCAAGACTCTGGATTTAGATGCTGTTCACGTATAATATTTGCTGGGTGAGGCGTCAGAGCCCCAGCACTGGGAAGTGGTTGACACAGGAGGTTGGTAAGAATTTACCAACAACAGTATAGGTTTGAAAAAGGAAAGATGGCTAGGCATGGTGGCTCATGCCTGTAATCTCAGCACTTTGGGAGGCCAAGTAGGATGGATCACCTGAGGTTTGGAGTTTGAGACCAGCCTGACCAACGTGGTCAGAAACCCCGTCTCTGCAATTAGCCAAGCATTGTGGCACATGCCTGTAATCCCAGCTACTCTGGAAGCTGAGGCAGGAGAATCGCTTGAATCTGGGAGGTGAAGCTTATGGTGAGCCAAGATTGCATCATTGCACTCCAGCCTGGGCAACAAGAGCGAAACTCAGTCCCAAAAAAAAAAAGGAAAGTTAAGCAGAAAGAACGCTGCAGGAGAGTGCAGCGGGGTGCCGGCAAGAGAGGACTGAGCCCGCTGTGGTGGATGTTCCTTGGGAGCATTTATGGACCTTAAGGTGGGAGCTTGAGGCTAATCTGGGCCATATTAGCCCTGTGGGTCATGATAAATGATTACAGTGCAGACATTTTGGTGCCTTAACGTCAGCAAGGCTTGCAAAATGAGTGTCGGCAAGGCATTCCAGAGATGTGTAGAAATTCTAGTGACTTATAAAAGTTGAAAGAGGCCTGGAACCAGATGCCGACTCTAGATACTAGGGAAGTTTAATGACTTCTGAATTCCTAGGTAAGGAGTTTAGCCTCCAGGGCCTGTTTGCTGGCCCCCTGGTGGTCTTTACTCCCTCCTCAGTTCCTCAGGAGAAGTCTCTGTCTCCAGGGCCTGTTCACTGGTCACCAGGTGATTTTCACCCTTCTCACTCCTGCTTCTCCTCCCAAATATTTAGGTCCTATCTTTTACCCTTGATATTCCCCCATGCTCATGTCTGCCCGCTGCCTACTGGGGTCTCAAGAAAGGTAAAAGTGAATGCCCACAGTGAAGAGGGGTGTGGAGTCCCTCTGGCTGCTTCCTGCTGAAAGCCAGTGCCGAGGGGACAGGTTACCTTTTCAGTTTCTTACTCTCTGTCATGAAGGACTCGTTCACTGGGGAAGACTGGATTCCATCAGGAGGCCCGTGGAAGTGGAAGTTGCTGTTGCAGGCCTGCATTGGGATTGCCTAGCCATCTGCAGGAGAAACTTATTTTTTTTTTTTTTATTATTTTTTTTTTTTTCTGGAGACGGAGTTTCGCTCTTGTTACCCAGGCTGGAGTGCAATGGCACAGTCTCGGCTCACCGCAACCTCCGCCTCCTGGGTTCAGGCAATTCTCCTGCCTCAGCCTCCCGAGTAGCTGGGAATACAGGCACGCGCCACCATGCCCAGCTAATTTTTTGTATTTTGAGTAGAGACGGGGTTTCAC
>CM052665.1:55936221-55948676 GCA_028533165.1 Leontopithecus rosalia
TGCAGGAGAAACTTATAACCTAGAAGATGTAAACTATTTCTGTGGGGCGATCTTGCTTCACTGCCCTCTGCCTCCCAGGTTCCAGCAATATCTCATGCCTATACTTTGTCTTGCTGTTTTGTTCAGAAAGTTTAAGTTCTGATTTTTTAAAGAATATTTGAGGAGCAGCAGTGTTTTAAAAACTGAAAAAAGTATACATTTGTAAAATTTCAATAATCTGAAAATACCTTTATTATAATTTAACTGTCTTAAATCTGATGAACTTGTTTAGAAAATAATTATTGTCAGAGAACCTGCCACTGTGAAGAAATGGAGACAGGCCTGGCGTGGTGGCTCACACCTATAATCCCAGCACTTTGGGAGGCCAAGATAGGTGGATCATGAGGTCAGGAGGTCGAGACCAGCCAGGCCAACATGGCAAAACCCCGTCTCTTCTAAAAAAAATACAAAAATTAGCCAGATGTGGTGGCAGCTGCCTGTAGTCCCAGCTACTCGGGAGGCTGAGGCAGGAGAACTGCTTGAACCCAGAGGTGGAGGTTGCATTGAGCCGAGATCACCCATTGCACTACAGTCTGGTCAGAAGAGCCAGACTCTGTCTCAAAAAAAAGGAGACAAATTCGTTACTCTTATTAGTGAAAATCCTCATTTTAAAAAATGTTCAGCTACAAAGAAAAGTATCTCTACTTGTTTTCTGCCTTGATCGTGAGGCCGGACTTTCACAGGAGAGTGGGTTTCCATGGGGCCTGTCTTAGGATGATCGCACTGAGGGTACCATCAGTAACGAGTAATATGTCATGAAATGTCTGCGATTTTCACTGAGTCTTACGTTATTTTGTTAAATGATATTCCTCTTTATGCCATTTCCTAGATGTAGTGGAACCAAAGCAGAGGGGCAAGCTCCTAGCCACCCAGACAGCAGCTGCATTGTCTGAGACCCTACCTTCACCCGGTTCTCACCCGCCAGCTGCGGATAAGGGCAGGATGGTAGCTAGCCCCAGCCCCAAGGGCAGCGTGCTGTTCACAGATGAAGGGGTTCCGAAATTATTGTCCAGAAAGACTTCGGTAGAGTTTCCACAGAAAGTTCCGTCTCCATTCAGAAAACAGGGCTCTGGTTCAGAAGCTCATCAGGTGGGTCGGAAAGTGGCATCTTCATCCTCATCCAGCTCCTCTGATTCCGAGTCTGACGATGAGGCTGATGTTTCAGAGGTCGCTTCTCCAGTGGTGAGCAAAGGCAGAGGGGGGCTTCGAAAACTAGAGGCCTCTCATTCCTTTGAAAACAGAGCCCCCCAAGTTACAGCATCAGCAAAAGAGAAAACCTCGCTGCAGAAGCCACATGCAGATGTCACTTACCCAGAGAAGCCCCGCCAGCCAAGGAAGAAAGGGCTCCCCGCTAAGCCATCAGAAGGCAGGGAAGATGCGAGAGCAAAACCTGCAGTGCCCAGATCTCAAGTAGATGAGTTTTTGAAGCAAAGTTTAAAGGAAAAACCATCGCAGAAAACATTTAGATTAAATGAACTAGATAAAGAAAGCCAAAAGTCATTTGCAGTTAAAGGACCCTTACCTGTCCACACAAAATCAGGGTCATCTGTGCCACTGAAGGGCAGCCCAGCACCTACTGTGCTGGCAGAAGAGGCCAGAGCACGGGGGCAGCTGCAAGCCGTTCCTCCTGGGGCCTCAGAGGAGCATCTGGAAACACCGGTGCCAGAGCCCCAGCACAAGGTGGTCCCTCCCCTGCTCGGAAAGGAAGCCTCGGGGATGCAGGGAAGGGAAGGGCACCTGAAGGCTAGAGAGGCAGTGGTGGAAGATCAGATTCCACCAAGCGATTTGGAGACAGTTCCTCTTGAGAAGAACCACAGTTTCCATGAAAAGCCAGCAACGCCGAAGCAAGAGGCCAAGGGCGAGGCCATGGAAGACACGGCCGCGCCAGGGGATGATCGAGACTGCACACAGGGTATACCTTAACTGACATTCCCACACACTCCCTGCTCCCTAGGGTAGTGAGGCAAAGGAACTAGTTTACATGTGCTTGCAGAGCAGTGTCACAGTTAATCAAATTCTACGCTAGAAATGTGGTCTGTGACACTCTCAGCCAGGCACAGAAGTATGTCTTACGTATGGACAATCCACATCTTTATATTCAAAAATCCCTAAAATAGTTAACATTCTTTTTTTGTGTGAGATGGAGTCTCACACAGTCGCCCAGCCTGGACTGCAGTGGTGCAATCTTGGCTTACTGCAACCTCCACCTTCCTGGTTCAAGCAATTCCCCTGCCTCAGCCTCCTGAGTAGCTGAGATTACAGACACACAACACCCCACCCAGCTAATTTTTTTTGTATTTTTAGTAGGGACAGGGTTTTACCATGGTGGCCAGACTGGTCCCGAACTCCTGACCGCCTTGGCCTCCCAAAGTGCTGGGATTACAGGCATGAGTCACCACAGCTGGCCTATGAAGGGCTTTTAAAGGGCAACAGTATTTATTCCTATTATGTTTTAGGTTTTTTTCTTTTTTTTGGAGATGGAGTCTCCCTCTGTCGCCCAGGCTGGAATACAGTGGCATGATCTCAGCTCACTGCAACCTGCGCCTCCTGGGTACAAGCGATTGTTCTGCCTCAGCCTCCCGAGTAGCTGGGACTGCAGGCACCCACCACCACGCCTGGCTGATTTTTGTATGTTTAGTAGATACAGGGTTTCACCATGTTGGTCAGGTTGGTCTCGAACTCCTGACCTCAGGTGATCCACTCACCTTGGACTCCCAGCGTGCTGGGATTACAGGCGTGAGCCACCACGCCTGGCTATGTTGTCATTTTCTTGAGCACTAAAGTTGATAAAATGCAGTGCGCTTTAGGTGCGCTTCTGTTTTGGAATCCATGGCTCTTCTTGAAGACTTCTCTAAAACCCAGGATCCCTAACAAGCACGGCTCCATCCTGTGTCTCCTCTCCATCCTCTGTACCGCCACCCCTTGCCTTTTGTGCCTTACCTGATGCCTCCTTGTTCTTGGTTCGTTATGCGACGGGATCTATGTGTTTTCTCCCTCTCCATCTGCTCCCTCTTCCATCAGTTCGCAAAGTGCCAGTGCTTGCCAGGCTTCTCCAGGCCTCAGGAGCTGCATTTTCTGATGCTGCTGTTTTCACTCCTTCTGCTCTAAAATGGAGAGGAATAACACAACTTGCAGGATAAAAACACAGAATTGGGAGTTTTCAGATTGCAAACCTTTTTGAACAGAAACTTGCTTCTAATATTTCACGGATGTGTTGTTTTTTAAATATTTTCTGTGCCCATGCGCGCAGCCCACCTTGCAGAGCTGTGTCTGTGTGGGGCCGCCATCTCACCAGGTAGTCCCTGCCCTGGTACTTGCCTTCCAGGTGGATGGGTTTTAGATCAGAGTTTTATAACCCACATCTTGGTCAGTTACCCTCCCTATAGTAACTATGTATGTTCTGCTTTGACGGTGTGTCTGCACCCTACAGAAGACACAGCTTGTGGAGGTTGGAACCATGTCAGCTCTTTAAATAAGACATTGTTTTTTCTTACCATAACTTAAAAAGGAAGAACTGAGCTTTTGATATTAACTGAATAGTGAGAAAATAAATGTATTTATTTTTTTGTGGTGCATGAATGGAAGACAGACCTGATGACGTGATTTCCAGAAACTGAGTCAGCACAAATCTTAACCCAAACATTAGCCTGTCTTCCCATGCAGGTTTTGATTTTGCCATTATGTTACATTACATGTCCCACTGCAGGAAAACAATACTTCTTTTGCCTCAACCCCTACTTGTAGTTTAGAATTACCAAATGTTCAAATGCTGTGTTGTTGCTGTTACTATAATTTATCTAATTTTCTTATATCAGTCATTCAAAAGGCTCCTTTAGTTTAAGCTTTTCAAAATTTTCTTTTTTTTTTTTGAGACAGAGACTTGCTCTCTCCCCCAGGCCGGAGTGCAGTGATACCATCTCAGCTCACTGCAACCTCTACCTGCCAGTCTCAAGCGATCCTCCCACCCCAGCCTCCTGAGTAGCTATTTTGCCCAGAATGATCTGGAACTCCTGAGCTCAAGCAATCCTCCCACCTTGGCCTCTCAAAGTGCTGGGATTATGGGTGTGAGCCACCATCCCCAACCCAGATTTCTAGTAGAGGTAGATTTTTTTCATGTGTGTCTCTCAGTGACCCAAAAGTCCTGCCACAATTGTTCTAGGCATTTTCAAACTTTAGCCTAGAAGTATACAAACTAAGACGTTAAAACACGTTGCGTGTCCAGGCACCGCGGCTCACGCCTGCAATCCCAGCACTTTGGGAGCCCGAGTGGGCAGATCACTGAGGTCAGGAGGTTGAGCCCAGCCTGGCCAACATGGTGAAATCCTGTCTCTACTGAAAATACAAAAATTAGCCAGGCTTGGTGGCAGACGCCTGTAATTCCAGCTACTTGGGAGGCTGAGGTGGGAGAATCACTTGAACCTGAGGTAGAGGTTGCAGTGAGCTGAGATTGCACCACTGCCCTCCAGCCTGGGCGACAGAGCAAGACTCCATCTCAAAAACAAGAAATGTAATAACTATTCCATTTCTGAAATTGCTCTATGTTTTGGAATAAGTTTCCAAGTAGTACATTTATTTTTCTTTTGAAGACACTGTGACTTTCATGGGCTTTTCTTTTTTCATTAGACAGTTTGTTCCTCACAGATAGGGCTGACGAAGAATGCTTGGTAGATGAGGGCCTGTGAGCCCCGTCATTCTCAAAGAGCTGCTGTCGTGTGGGTCTCACGGGTATCGCGTTTCCTCCACAGACCCGGCCTCGGCGCCCACTGAGCCGTTCGACAACACCACCTACAAGAACCTCCAGCATCATGACTACACCATGTACACCTTCTTAGACCTGAACCTCGAACTCTCAAAATTCAGGATGCCTCAGCCCTCCTCGGGCCGGGAGTCACCTCGACACTGACAGCCTCGGTGTGAAGATGAGCCTTGCTCCGTCTTCACTGCACCCTGGAGTGCAAGAATAAAATCCACCCGAGTCCCACAGCCCAGAGTGCAAAACTGCTCTTACTTTTACACTGTTACTTTTCTTCTAGACAGGTCTCAGAAACGGACGGAGCGCAGCAGTGCAGTCTCGGCTCCCTGCAGCCGCCGCGCCTGGTTTCAAGTGAATCTCGCTTCAGCCTCCCAAGTAGTGGGACCACAGGCACCCAGCACCACGCCCAGCTCATGTTTATCTTTTTAGTAGAGACAGGGTTTCACCATGTTGGCCAGGCTGGTCTCCAACTCCTGACCTCTAGTGATCCGCCCCCTCGGCCTCCCAGAGGGCTGGGATTATAGGCGTGAGCCACCGCGCCCGGCCCCTTTCACACTCTTTACAGTATGCGGTGAATGAGCAACACTAATGCTGATTATTCAACATACACTTTGGAATATCTACTGTGTGCAAGGCATTTTCTTAAACTATAGGGCTATGGATCACTGGGCAAATCCATATAATTAGAGAATTGTAAGTGCTTTAGAGCAGTGTGATTCTACTATGCCAAGCCTGGTCAATTTAGCATTAAACTGATTATCAGCTGAGTAGCCATCATGTAATAGTGACTTCTAGTCCTACAAGCCTCAAGATTTTGTCTTCGTCATAAAAGATGACACGTAGAACTGGATCACGTGGCCCTTTCTCTCCCAGTTGAAAATGCCTGCGTCTTTTAGCAGCCAGCATTCTCGTAGGTCTGCAGTTGGGCTCAGCGCACTCAAGCCTTAGCAGTCTTCTTTTTAGCCTTTTTCCAGAAAATTGGCTTGGTTTGCCCGCCATAGCCACTCTGCTTCCTGTCATGATGCCGCTTTCCCTGGGCATACAGAGAATCCTTACCCTTCTTGTGCTTGCCACACTTCTCACAGAAAGTCCGCCATGTTTGCATGAGCACCATCGGCATGGAAAGAGGCCTGGTTTTTGATGATGAGAAACAGGAGTTTTGGCCGGGTGTGGTGGATCACACCTGCAGTCCCAGCACTTCGGGAGGCTGAGGCAGGTGGGGATCACCTGAGGTCAGGAGTTCAAGACCAGCCTGGCCAACATGGTGAAACCCATCTCTACTGAAAATACAAAAAGTAGCCCGGTGTGGTGGCGGGCGACTGTCATTTCAGCTACTTGCAGGAGAATTGCTTGAACCCAGGAGGCGGAGGTTGCAGTGAGCCGAGATCGCGCCACTGTACTCCAGCCTGGGTGACGAGTGCGCCTGGCCACAAGTGGGTTTGTTTTTTGTTTTATTTGTTTTGTGTTTGAGATGGAGTCTTGCTCTTGTCACCCAGGCTGGAGTGCAGTGGTGGGATCTCAGCTCACTGCAACCTTCACCTCCTGGGTCCAAGAGATTCTCCTGCCTCAGCCTCCTGAATAGCTGGGATTACAAGCATGTGCCACCACGCCCAGCTAATTTTTGTATTTTTAGTAGAGACGGTTTCACCATGTTGGTCAGGCTGGTCTCAAACTCCTGATCTTGTGATCCACCCACCTCGGCCTCTCAAAGTGCTGGGATTACAGGCATGAGCCACCGCACTGGGCTTCACAAGTGAGTTTTTAAAGGAAAAAAGAGGCAGTTGGTAAATTGCTCGCCAACAATTTACATTAAAATACATAAGCAATTGATTGGCTTGTTCTTTGTATCACAAATTCCACAAATTTAGAATCATGATATTAACGTGTGAAACAGGCATTCAGGGTCAAAATGACTTTAAACAATTGCACTGGGCATGCGTGCAGGACGCAACTGACGCCCCCAGTTCAGGTCTCTGTGTAAGCTTTGCAGAGCGCAGAACACTGGGCTAGCTTTTCTGCTAAGGAATAGAGTGGGCAGGACAAATCTGGGGGCACAGATGAGCCAGGGTAACCGTGCCTGGTCGAGTGACTGACAGGCTGTGTGAGCTCAAAACATCCAAGACACCTCTCAGCCAACTTGGAAAGTTTACTTTGCCAGGGTTAAGGACATGCCCGTGACAACCTCGGGAGGTCCTGAGGACTTGTGCCAACGTGGTTGGGTGCGGCTTTCATACATTTTAGAGAGACATGAGACATAAATTAATATGTGTGAGGCCGGACACAGTGGCTCACACCTGTAATCACAGCACTTTGGGGGGCTGAGTCGGGCAGATGACATGAGGTCAGGAGTTTGAATCCAGCCTGGGCAACATGGTTTATTTGTACTGAAAATACAAAAATTAGCCGGGCATGATGGTGCATGCCTGAAGTCCCAGCTACTCAGGGGACTGAGGCAGGAGAATCGCTTCAACCCGGGAGGCAGAGTTGCTCAAGTGAGGGGAGATCGTGTCATTGCACTCCAGCCTGGGTGACAGAGTGAGACTTCCTCTCAACAGCAACAAAAATCAGTATGTGTGAGCTGTTGTCAAGGCACAGAAGCTCACGCCTGTAATCCCAACACTCTGGGAGGTTGAGGTGGGCGGATCACCTGAGCCCAGGAGTTTGAGAACAGCCTGGGCAACGTGGTGAAGTCCTGTCTCCCACAAATACAAAAAATAGGCAAGCATGGTAGCACGCACCTGTGGTCCCGTCAGAGGCAAGTGAACCACAGCAACTCCGTCTTGAATAGAGGCTGGGTAAAATGAGGCTGAGACCTACTGGGCTGTGCTCCCAGATGGCTAAGGCATTCTGAGTCACAAGATGAAATAGGACGTTGGCACAAGACACAGGTCAGAGAGACCTTCTGATAAAACAGGTTGCAGCGAAGGAGCCAGCTAAAAGCCTCCAAAACCAAGATGGCCACGAGAGTGACCTGTGGTCATCCACACTGCCGCACTCCCACCAGTGCCATGGCCGTTTACAAATGCCAAGGCAGCGTCGGGACGTTACCCTATATGGCCTGAAAAGGGGAGGCATGAATAATCCACTCCTCGTTTAGCATGTCATCACGGAATAACCATAAAACTGGGTAACTAGCAGCCCAGTGCAGTGGCTCACACCTGTAATCCCAACACTGTGGGAGGCTGAGGTGTGCAGATCATGAGGTCAAGAGATTGAGACCATCCTGACCAACATAAACCCCATCTCTACTAAAAATATAAAAATTAGCTGGGCATGGTGGCGTGTGCCTGTAGTCCCAGCTACTTAGGCGGCTGAGGCAGGAGAATTGCCTGAACCGGGGAGGCAGAGGTTGCAGTGAGCCGAGATTGCGCCACTGCACTCCAGCCTGGCGACAGAGCGAGATCAGTCTCAAAAAAAAAAAAAAAAAAGGCACCCAGTAGCCCTGAGGGCTGGTCTGTCTATGCAGTAACCATTCTCTTATTCCTCTACTTTCCTAATAAACTTGCTTTCACCTCATGGATTTGCTCTGAATTCTTTCTTGTGCAAGATCCAAGAACCCTCTGTTGGCTCAGGGCCTCTTTCTTGTTATGGTCCCAGCTTCTTGGGAGGCTAAGGTGGAAGGATCCCTTGAGTTCGGGAGGTCAAGGCTGCAGTGAGCCTACACGGTGCCACTGCACTCCAGCCTGGGTGACAGAAGGAAACCCTGTCTCCAAAAAAAAAGTAAAAAAAGAGTATGTGTGAGATGCACATTGGTTTGGTCTGGAAAGGTGGAGTGACTTAAAGTGGGGCGTTCCAGGTTAGAAGTAGACAAGAGACAAGGCTGGCACAGTGGCTCACCCCTGTAATCCCAGCACTTTGGGAGGCTGAGGTGGGCAAATCACCTGAGGTCAGGAGTTCAAGGCCAGCCTGGCCAACATGGTGAAACTCTGTCTCTACTAAAAATAAAAAAAAAAATTAGCCTTGTGGTGGCGTGTGCCTGTAGTCCCAGCTACTCAGGAGGCTGAGGCAGGAGAATCACTCGAACCTGGAAGGTGGAGGTTGCGGTAAACTGAGATCATGCCACTGCACTCCAGCCTGGGCAACAGCAGCAGAGTGATAGATACTCTGTCTCACGCACAAAAAAGAGACAAAAAGCTACATTCGTTTGAGTCCTTGATCAGCCTCCATAGAATACATTTTTATGTAAATAATAGGGCAGGGGAAGTCATCAGATGGGCATTTGTCTCAGGGGAGCCTCAAAGGGATGACTGAGTTGTCTGTCCTTTGTCCACAGGGAACTTCCTTGTGAGCACATTGTGAGGGAGATGTGTACCTTCTTGTCTTTGTAGCTATTTTGTTTAGGAATAGAATAGGAGGCCGGTTTTCCTTATCGTTCCCAGTTTGCTGTTTCCCTTGGCTTAGTGATTTGGGGATCAGGAGATTTATTTTCCTTTCACAGGTGTCTTGAAACTGCCTTTGAAAAATGATGACAGTAGGCTGGGCGCGGTGGCTCACGCCTGTAATCCCAGCACTTTGGGAGGCCAAGTCAGGTGGATCACCTGAGGTCAGGAGTTTGGGACCAGCCTGGCCAATGTGGTGAAACCTGTCCCTACTGAAAATACAAAAATTATCCAGGTATGGTGGCGGGCACTGTAATCCCATCTATTCAGGAGGCTGAGGCAGGAGAATCACTTGAACCCGGGAGGCAGAGGCTATAGTGAGCCAAGATCCTGCCATTGCACTCCAGCCAGGGTGACAGAGCAAGACCATGTCTCAAATAAATAAATAAATGAATAAAAGCCTGGCTGTGGTGGCTCACGCCTGTAATGCAAGCACTTTGGGAACCTGAGCTTGGCAGATTATGAGGTTTAGAGTTCAAGACCAGCCTGACCAACACGGTGAAATCCTGCCTCTACTAAAAATACAAAAATTAGCTGGATGTTGTGGCATGTAATCCCAGCTACTCGGGAGGCTGAGGCAGGAGAATCACTTGAACCCGAGAGGCGGAGGTTCTGATGAGCCAAGATGGCGCCATTGCACTCCAGCCTTGGCAACAAGAGTGAAACTGCATCTCAAAGAAAAAATAATAATAAATAAAATATAAAATAAAAAGAATGCAGCCCTTCCCCTCTCACCTGTGTGTGACCTGCAAGCGCCCTCCCCACTTCCAGTCTTCCTGCCTTTGCTTCAAGTTGTCCTGCCTTCTAGACCGAACTGATGTGCTTCTTACGGGTATTGCTTGGTGTCTCATGACTCCCTAAAATGTGTAAAACTAAGCTGTGCCCAACCACCTTGGGCACACGTCATCAGGACGTCCTGAAGCTGTGTCATGGCTGTGTCCTCAACCTCGGCAACATAAACTTTCTAAATTAACTGAGACCTGCCTCCAATGTTCGGGGTTCACATGCCTTAGCCTCCCGAGTAACTGGGACTATCGGCACGTGCCACCATGCCTGACTAATTTTGTTGTTGCCACAGAGTCTCGCTCTGTTGCCCAGGCTAGAGTCCAACTGCTGAGCTCAAGCGATCTTCCCGCCTCTGCCGCCCAGAATGTGGGATTACAGGCACAAGCCACCATGCCCGGCCTTCTTCTCTCTCCAGCATAGGCTTTGAAATCTTATGAAACCCAAACGGATAGGAGCCTAGGCTAACAAGTATATCTTGATGGTTTTAGTTCACCAGAACCCTTGCCAAGACTTTTATTTTTAAATGTACAGCTTAAAATATATCATCCTCGGCTCTGAGCCTACCAGAGGAAGCCAAGGTAAAACACGATCTTCTCCAGGACATATGGAAAGTGGCTGCTGTCGGAATAAGGGAGGACTTCTAGAGAGGAAGTTCTAGTGCGACAGGCAGAGTTTCACGGCACCAACAGCTATTTACCAGGAAAGAATTTTCAAACTATGGAGTTTATGCAAAAAAAAGACATTTCTGCAAACTGACATAAGCCCTGGGAATCTGAACATTCCTATCTGGGGAAAGGGAAGGGGGAGTCCGGGGCCTCTGCAGGATGCAGGTGCAGTGTTTACCTGCTGTTCTCACTGAGGCTTCTCTGCATTGGCCTGTGTGTGCGTGGTACCCAAAAGCAGGGCCTTTTCCACCCTCCCTCCCTCCCTTCCTTCCTTTCTTTCGAGACAGAGTCTGGCTTTGTCACCCAGGCTGGAGTGCAGTGGCCCGATTTCATCTCACTACAACCTCTGTGTCCCAGGTTCAAGCGATTCTCCTGCCTCAGTTTCCAGAATAGCTGGGATTACAGGCGCCCACCAGCATGCCCAGCTAATATTTGTATTTTTAGAAGAGACGGGGTTTCACCATATTGATCAGGCTGGTCTCAAATTCCTGACCTTGTGATCCACTCGCTTCAGCCTCCCAAAATGCTGGCATTGCAGGCGGGAGCCATCACGCTTGGCCATTTTTTTTTTTTTTGAGACAGGGTCTCACCCTGTTGCCCAGGCTGGAGTGGAGTGGTATGATCTTGGCTCACTGCAACCTCCACCTCCTGGGTTCAAGCGATTCTCCCTCCTTAGCCTCCCGAGTAGATGAGACCACAGGTGTGCACCACCACGCCCGGCTACTTTTTGTATTTGGTAGAGATAGGGTTTCACCATGTCAGCCAGGCTGGTGTCAAATGCTTGACCACAACTCATCTTCCCAAGTGCTGGGGTTTCAGCATGAGCCACTGTGCCTGGCCCAGACCCTTGTCTTTCTCATGGCTGCCAGTTCCCACCCTTCCTCCCTTCCCTTGTGCCACCAAGAACTCTAAATTAAAGATCCCAATTGTGTTAACAGAGAGAGTTGCAAACCAAAGCATCTACTTGGAGGAGTCAGCCTAAGACGGCTCATGGGACTTGAAGGTTTTTTTGTTTTGTTTTTGTTTTTGTTTTCTGAGACGGAGTTTTGCTCTTGTCACCCAGGCTGGAGTGCAGTGGTGTGATCTTGGCTCACTGCAACCTCCACCTCCCGAGTTCAAATGATTCTCCTGCCTCAGCCTCCCCAGTATCTGGAATGCACCATAGCTGCATGCACCCCCACGCCGGGTTAATTTTTTTGTATTTTTAATAGAGACGGAGTTTCTCCATGTTGGTCAGGATGGTCTCGAACTCCCAACCTCAGGAGATCTGCTCACCTTGGCCTCCCAAGGTGCGGGATACAGGCACGAGCCACTGCGCCCGGCCGAAGTGTTTTTCAGGTGTACTTTTCAGCGTCTACTGACGCCCTTCGTGCGCCCTTCAGTGTTTCAGTTACTCTAAGTGTGTCTTTCTCTTTCCACACCCTCAGCACTCTGCGGGGTTCCGCTGCTCTCCTGTTCCTTCGGTGAATGTTCTAGTTATGACTGACGTAAAAGTGAGCACCCTTGGGTGGCTCTTCCATTCAGTACAGCTTGAGCCGCACTGCCTAGAGGCCAGGGTGATCCTGGATGTCACAAGGGCTGTGAAGCGACCCTCATATCACAGGAAGGGGTCCAGATCCTGACCCAAGAGAGGGTTCTCAGATCTTGTGCAAAAAAGAATTCAGGGCGCGTCTGGAAAGTGAAAGCAAGTTTCCTAAGAAAGTGAAGGAACAGGGAAGGGCTATGCACAGACAATCAGAACAGGACCGGGAAACCGCGTGCGGTGTCACCAGACAGACTCGGAACAGGACCGGGAAACGGCGTGCGGTGTCACCAGACAGACTCGGAGCAGGA
>CM052665.1:55949176-55982007 GCA_028533165.1 Leontopithecus rosalia
TTCCTTCCTGCCTTCCCTCCTTCCTTCCTTCCTTCCTCCCTCCCTTCTTTCCTTCCTTCCTTCCTTCCTCTCTCTCTCTCTCTTTTTCTCTTTCTTTTTTTGTCTTTCTCTGTAACCCAGGCTGCTGGAGGGCTGTAGGAAATCACAGCTCACCCTAGCCTCGACCTCCTCCCAGACTCAAGGGATTCTCCCATCTCAACCTCCCAAGTAGGTGGAACTACAGGAACACGCCACCACACCCAGCTCATTAAAAAAAATTATTTTTTGTAGAGATGGAGTCTCACTATGCTGTCCAGGCTGGTCTCAAATTCCTGGGCTGAAGCAATCCTCCCTCCTCAGCCTCTCAAAGTGCTGGGATTCACAGTCAGGAACCACAGTGTCCAACCATTTTCTAAAAATGCTTATGCAACTAATGGCCATCAATGTCACTTTTTTTTTTAAACATGCTGTAATAGGCTGGACATGCTGACTCAAGCCTGTAATTCTGGCACTTTGGGAGGCTGAGGTGGGCGGATCACCTGAGGTCAGGAGTTTGAGACCAGCCTGGCCAACATGGTAAAACCCCATCTCTACTAAAAATACAAAAATTAGTCAAGCATGGTGGTGCATGCCTGTAATTCCAGCTACTCGGGAGGCTGAGGCAGGAGAATCATTTAAACCCAGAAGGCTGAGGTTGCAGTGAGTTGAGATCATGCCATTGCACTCCAGCCTGGGCAACAGACAGAGTCAAAAGACTGTCTTTCAGAAAAACAAGTAAGGCCAGGTGCGGCACTTTGGGAGTCCAAGGCGAGTGGATCGCCTGAAGTTAGGAGCTCGAGACCAGCCTGGCCAACATGGTGAAACCTCATCTCAGGTCACAGTGAGCTGAGATCACGCCATTGCATTTCAGCCTGGGCAAAAAGGGCGAAACTCCACTCAAAAATTAAATAAATGAAAGTATGGAATTGCCTCATCCTCTCTCTTTTTTTTTTTTTGAGACAGAGTCTTGCTCTGTCGCCCAGGCTGGAGTTCGGTAGCGCAATCTCAGCTCACTGCAACCTCTGCCTCCGGGGTTCAAGCAATTCTCCTGCCTCAGCCTCCCGAGTAGCTGGGATTACAGGTTCGCGCCACCATGCCCAGTCAGTTTTTGTACTTTTAGTGGAGACAGGGTTTCACTATGTTGGTCAGGCTGGTCTCGAACTCCTGACTTCGTGGTCTGCCTGCCTCAGCCTCCCAAAGTGCTGGGATTACAGGCGTGAGCCACCAGGCCCGGGCCCTCTCTTTTTTAGAAAACACAGAACATGAGTATCCAGAAGTCTTTGATGATTAAAACAAGATAGGAGTTGAAGCTTATCTTTGTTTAAAAACCCTTTGGTCTTAGAGTAACAAGATGATGTAACTATGGCTTAAAGGAAAATCATTTCAAAAACAAAACAAGGAAATGAAAAATGAAATGTAAAAAATCCTTGCCGAGATCGCACCATTACGCTCCAGCTTCGGCAACAGAGCGAGACTCCATCTCAAAATAAATAAATAAGTGAATAAAAATTTAAAAACCCTTAAGTGTGATGAGCTTCAAAAACAGAAAAAGTATAAAAAATTTAAAAAAGGAATCTTCATATAAATAGAAAAAATGATTTTCAGAGGACTTTGGAAACTCATTTTTTTCTAAATCTGATATTGCTTTTGGAATGGTCTTTCCTCGTTCAGCAAATGTCATTTCCTGTTCCCATGGGGCTAACAGGAGTCCACACCTGGCTCTGGGGAAATCTAGTCACTCTGTGAAGGGAACGTAAATCTCAGGACCCCACGCTGCCCTAGGCAAACTTGCCTCCGATTTTATTCCTAAGGAAGATTGCTATGGAGATAACAAAGCGACATACCTTCCTCCCATTTGCCCACAAGGAAGTTCCTTGCCAGTCTCAAGATCTTTACCTTAAAACAGTTCTTTTGAATTTCACCTGGCGACGTGTAGCTGATCTTCACGGGTATGGGACAGAGGACAGAACGCAAAGCCAGCCCTCTGCTGACCTCAGACAAACGCATAGCTGATTGCTTCCTCTGCCCTACTGTCTATTCATTTATTTTTTATTTTTGGCTTATTTCTCCAAGACAGGTGCCCTGTTTTTTATGTAATAATGCAGATTCTTTAAGCCGGGAAGGCATAAGTAACTATTCCTCTACCCACCTGTCACATGTAAATTGTGTATTCAGTGAAATGCTGATCAAGGACTCAAAGGAATGCAACTTTTTGGCCAGGCGCCAGTGGCTCATGCCTGCAATCTCAGCACTTTGGGAGGCCCAGGCAGGTGGATCCCTTGAGGCCAGGAGTTCAAGACCAGCCTGGTTGGTCAACATGGTGAAACCCTGTCTCTACTAAAAATGCAAAATTAGACAGGTGTGGTGGCACATTCCTGTAATCCCAGCTACTCGGGAGGCTGAGGCAGGAGAATAGCTTGAACCTAGGAGACCGAGGTTGCAGTGAGCCAAGATGGTGCCACTGCACTCCAGCCTGGGTGACAGAGAGAGAGAGGGAGAAAGAGAAAGAGAGAGAGAGAGAGACTCTGTCTTTTTTTTTTAAAAAAGGAATACATCCCTGAGTCTCATTTGCTATGACCTGGAAGCCCCACTCTGAGCTGCCTTTCCAGACAGAACCAGTGAACACCTTGATTGATGTTTCACGTCTCTTTCTTTTTCTTTTTCTTTTTCTTTTCTTTTTTTTTTTTTTTTGAGACAGAGTCTCGCTCTGTCACCCAGGCTGGAGTGCAGTGGTGTGATCTTGGCTCACTGCAACCTCCGCCTCCCGGGTTCAAGTGATTCTCCTGCCTCAGCCTCTTGAGTAGCTGGGACTACAGGTGCATGCAACCATGCCTGGCTAATTTTTTCTATGTTTAGTAGAGACGGGGTTTCACTGTGTTAGCCAGGATGGTCTCGATCTCCTGACCTCGTGATCTGCCCACATCGGCCTCCCAAAGTGCTGGGATGACAGGCGTGAGCCACCGCGCCCGGCACTTTTCTAACCCTCAGTATTAGTAACATGTCTCTAAAACGTAAAAACCAAGCTGTGCCCTGATCACCTGCGGCACATGTCATCAGGACCTCGTGAGGCTGCCTCAGGCCTGTCCTTAAATCTTGGCAAAATATCCAGCCTGGTCAACATGGTAAAACCTTGTTTCTACTAGAAATGCAAAAATTAGCCAGGCGTGGTGATACACACCTGTAAACCCAGCTACTTGGGAGGCTGAGGCAGGAGAATCGCTTGAACTTGGGAGGCGGAGGTTGCAGTGAGCCGAGATAGCACCACTGCACTCCAGCCTGGGCAATAGAGAGAGACTCCATCTTAAAAAAAAACAAAACAAAACTTGGCAGAAAGGCTTTCTAAATTGATTGAGACCTGCCTCAGATACTCTTGGATTCTTGTAACTAAGCATTAATCAGGCTGCCCTTTAGCCCACTTCCTTGTAACTGAAAGTCACGTAGCTGTGGATACCAATCATTTGTAACCCCATTTCCCCACAGATAGGATCTCTGACGTTACAATCATAAGGATCTTGTTTAAGAATTGCTTAAGATGCAGGCTGGGCACAGTGGCTCACACCTATAATCCCAGCACCTTGGGAGGCTGAGGCGGGAGGATCGCTTGAGGTCAGGAGTTCCAGAACAGCCTGGCCAATATGGTGAAACCCTGTCTCTACTAAAAATGCAAGGCCAGGCTCAGTGGCTCACACCTGTAATCCCAGCACTTTGGGAGGCCGAGGTGGGCGGATCACCTGAGGTTGGGAGTTCCAGGACAGCCTGACCAACATGGAGAAACCCTGCCTCTACTAAAAATACAAACTTAGCTGGGTGCAGTGGTGGCACCTGTAATTCCAGCTAATCAGGAGGCCGAGGCAGGAGAAAAACTTGAACCCAAGAGGCAGAGGTGGCAGTGAGCTGAGATTGCGCCATTGCACTCCAGCCGGGGCAACAAGAGCGAAATTGCATCTCAAAAACAAACAAAGAAGAATTGCTTAAGATGTTTTCCAGATTCTGAATTCCAACAGAATGGCTGACAACACCAGCCAGTTTAAAGCCCTTCCCGGAGGAACCCAGTCAGCATGTGAATCCAGTTTTCTCTCTGTTTCTACCCCGCATTTTTCATCCAATCAGTGATGCCCACCTTGGCCCACTCCAAACCCCTTAACATCCCCAGCCCCAGACTCCTGAGGGAAGGGGCTTTGAGGTGTCCTCTCCTCTCCGCATTCCGCAGTCTTAGGACGACACCTCTCTCCCTCTGCTACAACCCTCAATTGGTGTTTGGATGTGTGCGTCAGGCAGCAGAACTGTTAAGGTTACAGCAGCAACAGCTGAGCTAATGGTGTCGAGCTGTTAAACCTCTGAAGATCTTTATCAGGCAAGACTTTGTGGTCCTCGTTCATACGGCAAGTGGTGCAAGAGTATACCCAGCTGCAGAAGACCAGCTTATGCCACCCCAAATGCACTCCTTGGCATAGGATTATTTTGAGCTGATTGTTTTGAGAGCCAGCAGACTCCGGAGTTCTGGACACAGTGTGTAAATTACCCTTTCGTAAGGGAAAGAAATGTACATAAAGGAATCTCCATTGGTCCCGGCGGCTTGCTCTTTGTGCGAGGAGGAGGAGGGTTCTAAATCAAGAGGGACTTCGTCCTCACCACAACCTCGCCTTCTCGACTACACCGTTCTCTGCTGTTCTCCTGCCCTTACCTGCCTCCTCCACATCTTCTTCCTTTGTTTTCGGGGAAGATGGTATTTAAGCTCAAATTCTTTGTTTTGTTTTGTTTTTGTTTTTGAGAGGGAGTCTTGCTCCGTCACCCAGGCTGGAGTGCAGTGAAGACATCTTGGCTCACCACAACCACCGCCTCCCAGGCTCAAGCGATTCTTCTGCCTTAGCCTCCCAGGTAGCTGGGATTACAGGCATGTGCCACAATGCCCGGTTAATTTTTGTATTTTTAGTAGAGACGGGGTTTCTCCATGTTGGTCAGGCTGGTCTCAAACTCCCCACCTCAGGTGATTCGCCTGCCTCAGTCTCCCAAAGGGCTGGGAGTTCAGGTGTGAGCCACCACGTCTGGACTCCATATTCTTTTTTTGAGACAGGGTCTCACTTTGTCACCCAGGCTGGAGTGCAGTGACAGCAACGCAGCTCGCTGAAGCCTCCCAGGCTCAAGCAATTCTCCCACCTCAGCCTCCCTAGTAGCTGGGACTACAGGCAGGCACCACCACACCCCACTAATTTTTTGTTTGTTTGTTTGTATTTTTTGTAGAGATGGAGTTTTGCCATGTTGCCCAGGCTGGTCTGGAACTCCCAAGTTCAAGCGATCCATGAGCTCAGGCAATCCACCTGCCTCAGCCTCCCAAAGTATAACCCCCGCAAACGAGTTCACCTTGCCTGCTGCCTAGACGGAGCAGATTCATCAACACAGGGGAGATGAAATAGAGAAAAAGTAATTTACCAGGGTCAGCTATGCAGGAGACCAGGGTTTTATTATTACTCAGATCACTCAAAAGTACCCAAGAATTGGGGGATCAGAGTTGGGTTTTTGTTTGTTTGTTTGAGGTGGAGTCTTGCTCTGTCCTGTCACCCAAGCTGGAGCGCAATGGTGAGATCTCAGCTCACCACAGCCTCCGCCTCCTGGGTTGAAATGATTCTCCTGCCTCAGCCTCCCGAGTAGTTGGTATTACAAGCACCCACCATGAATGCCCAGCTAATTTTTGTATTTTTAGTAGGGCCGGGGTTTCACCATGTTGGTCAGGCTGATAATTTTTGTATTTTTAGTTGAGATGGGGTTTCTCCATGTTGGCCAGGCTAGTCTTGAACTCCTGACCTCAAGATCCACCCACCCTGGCTTCCCAGGTTGCTGGAATTATAGGTGTGAGCCACCACCCCCGGCCCCACAAAGTTCTTTCTATCCTCATCAAAAATATGCTGTAAGAAGGCTGTTCGCAGTGGCTCACACCTATAATCCCAGCACTTTGGGAGGCCAAGGCGGGTGGATCACCTGAGATCAGGAGTTCGAGACTAGCCTGGGCAACATGGCAAAACTTGTCTCTTTTTATTTTTTTGAGACGGAGTGTTGCTCTGTCACCAGGCTGGAGGGCAGTGGCACAGTCTCGGCTCACTGCAATCTTCACCTCCTGGGTTCAAGCGATTCTTCCGCCTCAGCCTCCCAAGTAGCTGGGACTACAGGTGCGTGCCAAACGCCCGGCTAATTTTTGTATTTTTAGTAGAGACGGGGTTTCACCATGTTGGCCAGGATGATCTCAACCTCTTGACCTCGCGATCCACCCGCCTCGGCCTCCTAAAATGCTAGGATTACAGACGTGAGCCACTGCACCCAGCCGTCTCTTTTAAAAATAGAAAGGAAAGCAAATAAATAAATAAATAAATAGAAAGGAAAGCCAAGCATGGTGGCTCATGCCTGTAATCCCAGCACTTTGGGAAGCCAAGGTGGGTGGATAACCTGAGGTTAGGAGTTTGAGACCACCCTGACCAACATGGTGAAACCCTGTCTCTACTGAAAATACAAAATTAGCCAGACATGATGACTGGGTCATTTGAGGTCGGGAGTTTGAGACCACCCTGACCAATATGGAGAAACCCCATGTCTACTAAAAATACAAAATTAGCCGTGTGCATGGTGGCTGGCGCATGCCTGTAATCCCAGCTACTTGGGAGGCTGGGGCAGGAGACGTACCTGAACCCAGGTGGCAGAGGTTGCGGTGAGTGGATATCGTGCCCTTGCACTCTAGCCTGGACAACAAGAGTGAAACTCCATCTCAAAATAAATAAATATAAATAAATAATAGGAAAAGGCCAGGCATGGTGGCTCACTCCATAGTCCTACCACTTTGGGAGGCCAAGGCAGGTGGATCACCTCAGGTTGGGAGTTCAAGACCAGCGTGGCAAACATGGCAAAACCCTGTCTCTACTAAAAATACAAAAAATTAGTGGGACATGGTGACGTGTGCCTATAATCCCAGCTACTCAGGAGGCTGAGACAGGAGAATTGCTTGAACCTGTGAGGCGGAGGTTGCACTGAGCTGAGGTCGTGCCACGGCACTCCAGCCCGGGTGGCAGAGGGAGACTCCTTAGCGAACGAACAAGCAAACAAAATAGAAAAAAAGAGAAACGGCAACTGTGTTCCTGGATCTCTCACAAGACCGTGAACGTTCACTTCGGCATGATTAGGGAAACAGCCAAGAATGAGGGGCAAGAAGAGAAAGGAAGTTTTTCAGCTTGATGCTGCTTTCTGTGCTTTCTCTGCGCTGCCCGGGCACAGGAGCTGGGAGAGGGGCCCGCCATGCCTCCCAAGCCTCCCCTTTCTCTCCCCCACCCTACTCCTCATCCAGGCTGAGAGGGAGCACAGGCCCCTCCAGTCAGAGTGTCCAGGCCCTGGCGGCCTGTGCAGCAGAGCATTGCTTCGGGCAGGTGGGAAGCAGGACCACAGGGATTAGGAAGCACCTTTGCTGTGCCTGAGTTTGGCTGCAGGATCCCTCTAGGAAGGGCCACAGGTGAGAGGTCATTGGGACCATGGGCCCTCCAGGATTGATCTAGGGCAGCCTTGGCGTCCACCGTGGGAAAGCAGGCCATGGTGTCATGTGTGGGTAGAGGTCACTAAAGCATATGCCATCATGAGGTCCCAGAGTTCGGAATGGGTCCTGCACCAGTCACAGTTCTCCAGAGAAACAGAACCAATAGGATGGAGATAGTTGTACACCGACAGAGAGAGAGATTTATTTTAAGAATTGAGACTGGCAAGTCTGAAATTTGCAGGGCCGGCTGGAAATTCTAGCAGGAGATGATGCTGTCGTGTGAATCCCAATTCAAAGGCAATCTGGAGGCAGAACTCCTTTCTTCTCCGGGGCCTCAGTCTTTTCTCTGAAGGCCGTAAATGGGTGCATGAGGCCCACCCACATTATGGAGGGTCACCTGCTTCACTCAAATCCATTATTAAAATGTTAATCCCATCTAAAAACATCTTCTCCAGTTGAGGTGGCTCATGCCTGTAATCCCAGCACTTTGGGAAGTCGAGGCGGGTGGATCACCTGAGGTCGGGAGTTTGAGACCAGCCTGACCAACATGGAGAACCCCGTCTCTTCTAAAAATACAAAATTAGCTCGGCGTGGTGGCAGGCGCCTGTAATCCCAGCTACTCCGGAGGCTGAGGCAGGAGAATCGATTGAACCCCCGGGAGGTGGAGGTTGCATTGAGCTGAGATTGCACCACTGCACTCTAGCCTGGCGACAGAGTAAGACTCCATCTTAAAATAAAATAAAATAATGTTAATCCCATCTAAAAACATCTTCACAGAGACATGTAGGGTGTTCCATGACCACTGATCTGGGCACTGTAGCCTGGCCACATTGACACATAAAATTAACCAGCCCAGGTCCCAAAGCTCAGGAAGTATCATCTCGTCCCAGGACAGGTACTCCATGTCCAGAGTGCCGCCTGCACACCCCATGGTATGGCAGTTCCTGCTCATCGAGCTTCCTCACCTGTCTGAGCACACCTGGCTCAGGTGCAGCCGGTGTGTGTCAGGACTCTGAGCTGTCTCTCGCTCTCTCACCTGAGCTCTCTCGCTCTCTCACCTGAGCCGTCTCTCGCTCTCTCACCTGAGCTCTCTCGCTCTCTCACCTGAGCCGTCTCTCGCTCTCTCACCTGAGCTGTCTCTCGCTCTCGCACCTGAGCCGTCTCTCGCTCTCTCACCTGAGCTCTCTCGCTCTCTCACCTGAGCTGTCTCTCGCTCTCTCACCTGAGCCGTCTCTCGCTCTCGCACCTGAGCCGTCTCTCCCTCTCTCACCTGAGCTGTCTCTCGCTCTCTCACCTGAGCTGTCTCTCCCTCTCTCACCTGAGCTGTCTCTCGCTCTCGCACCTGAGCTGTCTCTCCCTCTCTCACCTGAGCTGTCTCTCGCTCTCTCACCTGAGCTGTCTCTCGCTCTCTCACCTGAGCTGTCTCTCGCTCTCGCACCTGAGCTGTCTCTCGCTCTCGCACCTGAGCTGTCTCTCCCTCTCGCACCTGAGCTGTCTCTCGCTCTCGCACCTGAGCTCCCAAGGCTTTGGTCTCTCCCATTGCTGACTTGCCCTGTTGACGTGGGGTTCATCATTTTCCTCTATTGTTGCTGCAGTTTTTGTATGCAGATTTTTTTTTGTTTTTATTTATTTATTTATTTTTTTGGTGAGTCTCACTACGTTGTCCACGCTGGTCCAAAACTCCTGGCCTTAAGTAGTCCTCCTGCCTTGACCTCCCGAAGTGCTGGGACGGCAGCTGTGAGCCATGGAGCCCAACCAGTCAAGCACGTTTCAAATGTTCATTGACCTAACTCAGAAATTACATCTTTGGGCTGGGCGCAGTGGCTTGTGCCTGTAATCCCTATACTTTGGGAGGCCGAGGTAGGAGGATCCCCTGAACCCAGGAGTTTGAGATCAACCTGGGCAACATGATGAAATCCTGTCTGTACAAAAAATACAAAATTAGCTGGGCCTGGTGGCGCATACCTGCAGTCCCAGATACTCTGGAGGCTAAGGTGGGAGATCACCTGAGTCCAGGGAGATTAAGGCTGCAGTGAGCAGAGATCGTGCCACTGCACAGCAGCCTGGGTGACAAAGTGAGATACTGTCTCAAAAAAGAAAAAAATATATAATTTCAATTGAAATAAATGAAAGGAACCCCGGCACAATAGCTCATGCCTATAATCCCAGCACTTTGGGAAGCTGAGGTGGGTGGATCATTTGAGGTCGGGAGTTCAAGACCAGCCTGGCCAATATGGTGAAACCTTGTCTCTGCTAAAAATACAAAAATTAGCCAAGTGGTAGTGGCATACGCCTGTAATTCCAGGTACTTGGGAGGCTGAGGCAGGAGAATCATTTGAGTCTGGGAGGCAGAGGTTGCAGTGAGCTGAGATCGTGCCACTGCACTCCAGTCTGGGTGACAGAGTGAGACCTGGTCTCAAAAAGAAAAGAAAATTACATCTTTGATAAATTGGCTTTCTTTTTTGAGGCAGGGTCTCAGCTTCTCAGTCTGTCACCCAGGCAGGCAGGAGTTCAGTGATGTGATCCGGGCTCACTGCAACCTCTGCCCCTTGGGGCTCAAGCAGTCCTCCCATCTCAGCCACCCAAGTAGCCGGGACCACAGGTATGCACCATCACAGCCAGCTATTTTTTTTTTTATTTTGTTTTGTTTTGAGACAGAGTCTCACTCTGTCACCCAGGCTGGAGTGCAGTGGTGAGATGTCGGCTCACTGCATGCTCCACTTCCTGGGTTCAAGTGATTCTCCTGCCTCAGCCTCTGGAGTAGCTGGGATTACAGGCACATGCAACAGCAGCCGGCAATTTTTTTTTTTTTGAGATGGAGTCTTGCTCTGAGTCCAGGCCACACTAAATGTCCACGGTCATCCTTCAATCACCTTGTTGGTTTCACCTGCAGGGCTCCTGTGCTGTGTCTTTGTGAGTGGAAAAAACACTGTGTTCTTCCTCTCCTCTCCTTTTTTCTGGTTCTTTCTGAGACAGAGTCTCACTCTGTTGCCCAGGCTGGAGGGCAGTAGCGCCATCTCGGCTCACTGCAGCCTCTGCCTCCTGGTTTAAGCGATTCTCCCACCTCAACCTCCTGAGCAGCTGGCATTATAAGTGTGCACCGCCACGCCCAGCTAATTTTGTATTTTTTACGTAGAGATGGGGTTTCACTCTGTTAGGCTGGTCTCCAAGTCCTGACCTCAGGTGATCCACCTGCCTCAGCCCCCCAAAGTGTTGGAATTATAGGTGTGAGCCGCCACGCCTGGCCTCCTCTCACACCACAACCATCAACACAGAAAACTTCTGTGGGTTCAAGACATTCTGTGACCAAATGTTGAAGGGGTTTCTCCCCACTGCCATCCACGTGATCAGTTCTGCAGCAAGCGGCTGCCAACTAGGTGTCCTCCAGCTTAATTCTGTCACTGTCTCCTTCGGGTGGTGTCAGATCCCATATATTGGGGGCTCAGTCCCCAAAACTGCTTCCTCAAACTAATCACGAGTCTAGGCCTCCAGAGTTTCTGACCAGCCAGCTATCAGTCAGAGTTTCCAGGACCCACACTGTGGATTTTATACTCAGGAAAACGCATTCACCAGTTTATTATAAATGATGTTACAGAGGTCAGGCGCAGTGGCTCACACCTGTAATCCGAGCACTTTGGGAGGCCAAAGCAGACAGATCATTTGAGGTCAGGGGTTCAGGACCAGCCTGGCCAACATGGTAAAACCCTGTCTCTACTAAAAATACAAAAGTTAGTCAGGTGTGGTGTTGCATGCGGCTGTAATCTCAGCTACTCGGGAGGTTGAGGCAGGAGAATCCCTTAAACCCAGGAGGTGGAAGTTGCAGTTAGCTGAGATGGCACCACTGCACTCAAGCCTGGGTGACAGACACTGTCTCAAAAAAAAAAAAAAAGATATTACAAAGGATACAGACACCCGCTGAGAAGGGGCTCAGAGTGTCAATGCCCTGTCCCAAGTCCCACCCTCAGAATCCTCCCCGTGTTCACCTACCCAGAAGCTCTTCAAACCCTTCATCTCTCGGGTTTTCTGGATGCTTTGTTACCTAGGCATGACTAGTTAAATCCCCGACCACTGGTGATCTACTCTACCTTTAGTCTTTTTCTCTCTCTCCCCTCCCTGGGGGTTGGGGTGACACTGAAAGTCCTCCCACCTTGTTTTCTTGTTTTTTGAGACAGGGTCTTGCTCTGAGGTCCAGGCTGGAGTGCAGTGGTGGGATCCGCCTCACTGCAACCTCTTCCTCCTGGGTTCAAGTGATTCACCTGCCTCAGCCTCCTGAGTAGCTGGGACTACAGGCACATACCACAATGCCCAGTTAATTTTTGTATTTTTTTTTCTTTTTCTGAGACGGGATCTTGCTCTAACACTCGGGCTGGAGTGCAGTGGTGTGATCTTGGCTCACTGCGACCTCTGCCTCCCCAGGTTCAAGTGATTCTCCTGGCTCAGCCTCCTGAGTAGCTGGGACTATTGGTGTGCACCATCACACCTGGCTAGTTCAAATTTTTTTCTTCTTCTTTTGTAGAGACCAGGGCAGGTGGTGAATCTCACTATACTGCCCATTCTGGTCTCAGACTACTGGCCTCAAGCCTCTTAAAGTGCTGGGATTACAGGAATGAGCCACCATACCCAGTCTAGTCATGCATTTCTTTTTTTTTTCTTTAGGTAGAGTCTTGCTCTGTACCCCAGGCTGGAGTGCAGTGGTGTGATCTCAGCTCACTGCAACCTCCATCACCTAGTTTCAAGCGATTCTCATGCCTCAGCCTCCCAAGTAGCTGGGATTACAGGCACCTGCCACCACACCTGGATAATTTTTATATTTTTAGTAGAGGTGGGCTTTCACCATGTTACCCAGGCTGGTCTTGAACTCCTGATCTCAAATGATCCACCCCTGATCTCAAATGCCCCCAACATTGTGCTGGGATTACAGGTGTGAGTCAGTGTGGCAGGCCTAGTCATGTATTTCTATAAACAATTATATGTGCCTTTTTATTTCATATTTTTTAAAGAAAAATAATAAATCTGGCCGGGCATGGTGGCTCACACCCGTAATTCCAGCACTTTGGGAGGCGGAGGTGGGCAGATCGCCTGAGGTCAGGAGTTGGAGACCAGCCTGGCCGGTATGGCAAAATCCTGCCTCTACTAAAAATAAAAAAATTAGCTGGGCATGCTGGCGGGCACCTGTAATCTGAGCTACTTGGGAGGCTGAGGCAGGAGACTCACTTGAACCCAGGAGGCAGAGGCTGCAGTGATCCCTTCAGCCTGGGCTACAGGCTCTAAAAAATAAAAAAATTAACAAAATGCTCTTCCTGGATCCTATCGATGGGACTGGGTAAAAGGAAAAAAAATGTTGTAAAGAGAATAGACAGAATGGCTGGCTATTTGAATTACAATGTACCTGGTTTTTTTTCTTTAGAAGGCACTTTGGGGCTCAGCACCAGGAGAAAGCCCCCTGTGGCCCCACAGGTGTGGGTGGAGGCAAAGGTGGATTCGCAGGGAAGCAATGAATCTCCACCCCCCAGATGCCCACACCTACTGAACCGTGAATTACTTCCCTAAGGATTCCTCACAGTATGCAAGTCTCAGGGCCAAGCAAACCTGGCCCATCCCCAGAGGAGGCGATTACTGGTGGTGCATCTGTCAGAGGCATTTGAACCAAAGCAACTCCATCTTGAATAGGGACTGGGTATAATAAGACTCAGACCTTCTGGGCTGCATTCCTAGGAGGTTAAGGCATTCTTAGTCACAGAGTGACATAGGAGGTCGGCACAAGACACAGGTTACAAAGACCTGGCATGCAGTGAAAAAGCTGGCCAAACACCAAAGCCCAGAGGGCGATGACAGTGACCTCTGGTCATGCTCACTGCTCATTATATGCTAATTATAATTGATTAGCATGCTAAGAGACACACCTACCGGTGACCTGGGTGACCAGGCACTCAGGTCCCCCTGTGGACCTCCTGCTGTCTCACAGGCTGTATGCAAAGAAATGAAAGCTTCAGATCCGGGCAGGTCTAAGTGTGGCCAGTGAGTCCAGGGCCACTTCCTGGGACCTGACCAGCACGTCACAAGGCCCCTGCCCCTGCTGAGAAGGGCCCAGGCTTGGCTTCTGCTGTCACTGCCTTGAAATTCTTCACTGTAATTTCTGAGCCAAGGACCTTGTGCTGCTGGAAAGGGGTCTCGATCCAGACCCCAAGAGAGGGTTCTTGGAATTTACACAAGAAAGAATTCAGGGAGATTCCACAGAGTACAGTGAAAGCCAGTTTATTAGAGAAGTAAATAAAAAAAGAAAGGCTACTCCATAGGCAGAGCACAGCCTCAAGGACTACTGGTTGGCTACTTTTATGGTTTGTTTGTTTTTTTCTAGAATCTGTTCCTGAATTATATGGTTATTTCTCGATCATGCGCTAAACAAGGGGTGGATTATTCATAAATTTTCTGGGAAAGAGGTGGGGAATTCCCAGAACTTAGGATTCTTCTTCCATTTATTTATTTATTTGAGATGGAGTCTCACTGTGTTGCCCAGGCTGGAGTATGGTGTGACCTCGGCTCACTGCAACCTCTTCTCCTGCCTCAGCCTCCCAAGTAGCTGGGACTATAGGCACGTGCCACCACACCCAGCTAATTGTCTTGTATTTTTAGTAGAGACAGGGTTTCACTATATTGATCAGGCTGGTCTCCAACTACTGACCTCAAGTGATCTGCCCGCCTTGGCCTCCCAAAGTGCTGGGATTACAGGTGGGAGCCACCGTGCGCGGTCCCTTTTAGACCATGTAGCATATGGCATTTGTAAACTCTCATGGCGCTGGCAGGAGTGTGTTTTAGCAAGCTAACGTATTATGATCAGTTTATAATCATCAGCTAGGAAGGCCAGAGGCCACTTTCTCCACCATCTTGGCTTTGGTGGGATTTGGCTGGCTTCTTCAGTGCGTGCTGTTTTATCAGCAGGATCCTTGTGACCTGTGACTTGATCCAACCCCGTTTCTCCTGCTACTGATCATGCTTGAACCCACTGGGGTGCGGCCCAGCAGGTCTCAGCTCCAGCTCACCCAGCCCCCATGCAGCCCCTCTGTTCCCACACCTCTTGGCACTTGCTTCTGCATCTTGTACAAGGCTCTGCAGATTACGCTTAGTCTTGAATACTGAGCTTTTCTTGTGCCCTTGAATTTCCCTCCTCGGGCGAGCATCTCAGGGCCTCCCTCTAGCCCGCCCTGATGCCCTCCGTCTTTCTGAAACAGGCGGCTCTGCGGCTGCACAGCACTTAGCCAAGACCTTCTGGCGGTGTGGAGCTCTGGAGACACAGGACAGATGTCCTCTGAGCTGCTCATGCCTAGACCTACCCCTGGCTCCCTCCAGCAGTCAGCTCCTGTCCTGGGCCTGCCTTCCTTCCCGGAGGAGAGGGGGCCCACAGAGCTGCCCTTCCACCGCTGTGTGCAGACTCAGAGCCCTGACTGCACTCGGTGGGCCACCGCGTAAACGAGGGTTTTTGCAGTATTGGAGGCCAGGTGCTTTCCTACGCAATGGGAATGTGCCGCATCTTCAGTACATCTTGGAGAGCAAAGCCACGGTCGGGACGCGCGGGTACACTGCGGCAGTGATCGGTTAGGGTGGTCTTTCAAAGCACAGCTTGAAATGCAGGCACTTGGCGTCCCCTACGGCAAGTGCCCTATACCTGGAGGCTGCATCGGTCACCTGGACCTGCAAGGCTCGCCTGGGCCAGAAGGTGTGTTCAAGTGAGGCCAAGTAGCCCAGAGGCCAGCTCCAAGCACTTGTGAACAACATGAGTCCCTGCTGGGACTCACACGGAGGGGGTACAGCGCCCAGGGTAAGGCCTCAGGTGCCAGGCACTCACACCGCTGCCCGCAGGTAGGGAGGAATGTGAGCATGCACTGTGCCGCTGCAGCCCGTGCCCACCCGCGCTCCGGAGCCTGGGGTGGAAGGCTGCACAGCTGCTGCAGGCTGGCACCTAAAGGGGGCGCGCACAGTGTGCGGGCCTTCGGCGTTGGGACGCCCAGCTGTGGGGCCACGGATGGTACAACCCTCTCTCCCCGCCTGCTCGAGGCAGATGGTTTCTCCCGGCTTCGCACACGTCTCCCGGACCGCTAGGAGCGCGCGGAGGGGGCGTGGCGCACGCCAAGACCACGCCCCTATTGCATAGTCATGAGGCGCGAAGCTCTGCCTTCGGGGCGGGGTACGCAGCTCCTCGCGCTAGGGCGCGGCTGGCTGGGGAGGGGCCTGGCTCCGGGTGCGGGCGGGGCTGGAGGCGGGGCCGTCCGTCGCCCGGCCCCCGCCTTCGCTCTCCTCCCCCAGCGCATCGGCCCCGCCCCGCGGCCGCCGCCGCGCAGGGATGGGCGGGGCTCGCCGGAGACGGGCCCCGCCCCCTCTCTGAATATTGATGCGGCGCTCGTCGGCGTCGCCCTCCTCCCATTGAGCGAGGCTGTGTCGCGTGGCCCAGCGTCGGCGTGACGGTTGGACGCGGGCGCGGCACTGCGGGTCCCGATTGCTGCAGCCGCTTGTCAGTGTGATGAAGATTGGCACCCAGGTAAGCTGTCACTCAACCGCTCCGCCGCCGCCGCCGCCGCTCTCGCCGCCGCCGTCCCTATCAATCACACCGGCCCGCGGCCGCCGCCCGCCGCCGCCGCTGCCGCCCGGGTCTGGAGGGCCGGCGCTGCCCCGCAGGGCCCGCACTTGACCCGCCGCCCGGGGCAGGGGGCGGGGAGGGGGCGCGGGTGGGGGAGGGGATCGGGCACCCGCGGGGGAGGGGGCGCCGTCCGCACAGCCGGCGCGGGGGCGCGCGCAGTGGTTTCTCAGTGTGGGTTGAGGGACGCGGAAATTTCTGGAAGGCGCCGCCGCCGCCGGCTGGGCCCGCTGGAAGCGCGCGCTCCTAACCGTCCCTTTCGGAGCGCGGCGCGCGCCCCTGCGCGGGGCGGGGGCGGGGCGGGGCGGGGGCGCGCGGGGCCGGCCGGGGGCGGGGGCGGGGCGGGGCCGGGGGCGCGCGGGGCCGGGGGCGCGCGGCGGGGCGGGGCGGGGCGGGTCCTCGGCCTCTCCGGGGTCCTCCGGCCGGCGGGCTGCTCGGGGGTGCGGGGCGCGCGGCAGCGCGGGCAGGAAGATGGCGGCCGCGACCCCGGCCCGTGCCTCGGTCGCAGGGGCCGCGGTGGGACTCGCGGCCCTCAGCTGGGCGCCGCGCGGGAACGGCCCAGGGCCGCGCGCTGTCCGCAGTGTTTGGGAAGCGGCGGGAAGAGCGGCTTCTGTCCCCGGCTCGGAAATGGGGGACAGGAAGAGCCGGGCAGGGTCTGGGCCCGGGGGCTGCGCCGCCCTCGCGAGGGAAGAGCTTGAAACGCCGACGCTTGTCCGCGCGGCGCTGCGCGAAGAGAAGCCGGAGTCCGCTTTCTGTGTCCTCGTGGCTCTCGAGACGCCTTATTTGGACAGCGGCTCTGCGACCGGGCCGCTTCGGGCCTCCGTTCCGGTGGCGGGTGGGTGACGGGGGGCCCCCGGAGGTGTGGCCCGCGGCGGCCGCGCTGCGCCCTCCGCCGGGCGCTCGGCCTCTGTTGGGTCCGCGGCTCCCTAGGTCCCGAGTCTGCTTGTCAGGACGGGGGACGGTCCTTCCTTCGGAAGCGGGTGCTTTCCTCCCCGGGGTGGGAGAGCCCCCAGCTCTGCTTAGGTCTGCTTGGAGATTTTTCCTGGCATGCTGAAGGGCGGGCTTTCTCTAAAATGAGAATCCAGGCGACACGCGACCCTCTGCCCCTGCGGTGATGGGCGGTGCTCGTGCATTTCGTCGTAGATGAATTCGGAAGGCGGCAGGCCGGCTGGAACGAGCCCTCACTCAGTGGGGTTTCCTTAGCGAAGTGGCTTGTGAATCCTCTCTGGACACAGGCATGCCTCAGATCATTTGGGTTCTAATCCAGGCCCCCACAGTAACGGTGTTGCAGGAAAGCAAGTGACACAACACAGTTTTAGGTTTTTCAGTGCATAGAAAAGTTGTTACGCTGTACTAAAGTGGGCAGCAGCAAGCATTGTATCTATAAAAGTGTGGTTCCCTTAATTAAAAAATACTTTCGTGTTAAAAATACTAAAGATCATCTGAGCCTTTAGTGAGTCCTGCTCTTTTTGAACGTGGACAGCCCTGCCTCTGTGGATGGCTGCTGACTGATCAGCGTGGTGGCGGCTGTGTCCGTGGCTTAAAATAAGGCCGCAGTGAAGTTTGCTGCATTGATGGACTCTTCCTTTCATGAAAGACTTCTTTGTAGCATGTGATGCTGTTTTGATAGCATTTTAACCACAGTGGAAATTCAAAGTTGGAGGCTCTTCTCTCAAACTCTGCCACTGCTATCCACTAAGTTGACGTGATATTCTAAGTCATTTCTGCAGTGTTCAGCGTCTCCACTAGGAATAGATTCCATCTCAAGAAACCACTTTCTTTGCTTGTCCATGAGAAGCAAGTCTTTATTGTTTCCAGCACGTCTGCAGTTCCTTCCTCCACTGAAGTCTTGAACTCCTCAAAGTCATCATGAGGGTTAGACTCAACTTCTTCCGAATTCCCGTTAGTGTTGATATCCGACCTCCTTCCATGAATCATGAATGGCATCTAGAATGGTGACTCCTTTCCAGAAGGCTTTCAGTTTACTTTGCCCAGATTCGTCAGAGGAGTCACTACCACAGCTATAGCCTTACAAAATGTATTTCTTAACTAATTAAGACTCGAAAATCAAGATTACTTCTTGGATCCACAGCTGCAGAATGGAGGTGGTGGTAGCAGACACGAAGACAGCATTCATCTTGTGCATCTCTGTCAGAGCTCTTGAGTGACCAGGTGCATTGTCAATGAGCAGTACCATTTTGAGAGAAATCTTTTTGTGAGCAGTGGACCTCAACAGTGGGCTTAAAATGTTCAATAATGTGTTATTCCATTTCCAGAGTATCGGCAGAAGTAGTGATCTTAGCTAGACTTACTGGACAACCTGGTGCAGCTTCTCTTTCAGTTAGCACTTGCTGTTTTACCTTGTTCTTTCGTGTTAATGGGGACAGCTTCTTTCCGTAAACCTCATGAACCAGCCTCTCCTCTGCTGCTTCCAACTTTTCTTCCTCATCTTTCTCCTCTCTGTCAGCCTTCATAGAATTGGAGACAATTTGGGCCTGGTTCTGGATGAGGCTTCAGTTTAAGGGAATGTTGTGGCTGGTTTGATCTATCCAGACCACTCATACTTTGCCCATATCACCAATAAGGCTGTTTCTCTTTCCCTCCCCCGCTTTCTTTTGAGACTGTTTGTTGCCCAGGTTGGAGTACAGTGGCATTTCATGGCTCACTGCAACTTCTGTCTCCTGGGTGCAGGTGATTCTCCTGCCTCAACCTCCTGAGCAGCTGGGATAGCAGGTTTGCAGCACTGTGCCCAGTTACTTTTTTTTAAAATTAGTAGTAGAGATGGAGTTTCATTGTGTTGGCCAGGCTGGTCTTGAACTCCTGACCTCAAGTAATCTGCCTGCCTCAGTTTCCCAGTGTTGGGATTGCAGCTATGAGTCACCGGGCCTGGCCATTTTCTTATTTGTGTGTTCACTGGGGTGGCACTTTTAATTTCCTTTAAGAACTTAAAGGAGATTTGTTTTGAGATGAGTCTCGCTCTCTTTCCCACATTGGAGTGCAGTGCTGTGTTCTCAGTACAGCTCACTGCACCCTCCCGGTTCACGTGATTCTCCTGCCTCAGCTTCCCAAGTTGTTGGGACTACAGGCATAAGCGACCATGCTGGGCTAATTTTTGTATTTTTAGTAGAGGGGGTTTCGCCATACTGACCAGCTGGTCTTGAACTCCTGACCTGAAATTATCCACCCACTTTGGCCTCCCAAAGTGCTGGGATTACAGGCATGTAATTTTTTTTTGAGATGGAGTCTCGCTCTGTCACCAAGCTGGAGTGCAGTGGCTTGATCTTGGTTCACTGCAGTCTCTGCCTCCTGGGTTCAAGCAGTTCTCCTGTGTCAGCTTCCTGAGTAGCTGGGACTACAGGCACACACCACCATGTCCAGCTAATTTTTGTATTTTTTTTTTTTTAGTAGAGACAGGGTATCACCTGTTGGCCAGGATGGTCTTGATCCCTCTACCTCGTGATCTGCCCGCCTTGGCCTCCCAAAGTACTGGTCTTATAGGCGTGAGCCACTGCGCCCAGCCCTTTTCTTTGTTTTTTAAAAGAGATAAAGTCTCCCTATGTTGTCCAGGCAGGTCTTCAGGTAGGTCTTGAACTCCTGGCCTCAAGTGGTCCTCCTGCCTCAGCCTCAGGCGCAGTCCACTGCACCTGGCCCTGGATAACTTTGTTTTTGAGAGATGGGGTCTCATTCTATTGCTCAGGCTCAGATGCAGTCGTGAGATCATAGCTGATTGCAGCCTTGACCGCTTAGGCTATAAAGTGGTTCTCCCACCTCAGCCTCCTCAGTAACTGGGACTACAGAGATGTGCCACCATGCCCAACTAATTTTTTTTTTAAGTTTGTAGGCTGGGCACGATGGCTCACGCCTGTAATTCCAGCACTTTGGGAGGCCAAGGTGGGCAGATTATCTGAGGTTGGGAGTTCCAGACCAGCAACATGGAGAAATCCCGTCTCTACTAAAAAATACAAAATTAGTCAGGTGTGGTGGCGCATGCCTGTAATGCCAGCTACTTGGGAGGCTGAGGCAGGAGAATCGGTTGAACCTGGGAGGTGTAGGTTATGGTGAGCCTAGATCGTGCCACTGCACTCCAGCATGGGCAACAAGTGCAAAACTCTGTCCCCACCCCAAAATTATTTTCTTTAGACATGAGGTCTTAACTATGTTGCTTAGGCTATCTCTTAAGTTCCTTTCCAGAATGGTGATTCCTTTCAAGCGGCCCTCCTGCCTCAGCCTTCCAAAGGACCACAGGTGTGAGCTGCTGTTCCCAGCCTGACTAACTTTTTGATGCAGGAGGCCTAGCTTTTGGCCTTTCTTGGCTTTTGACATGACTTTCTAACCAAGCTGAATACATTCTGCCTTGTGATTTTAAGTGGGAGATGGTGTTTCTCTTCCTTTCACCTGAACACTTAGAGGCCATTGTAAGGTTGTTAATTGGCCTAATTTCAATATTGTGGTGTCTCCTGGAGTAGGTCCAAGGAGAGGGAGAGCTGGGCAGAAGAGCTGGGCAGTAGAGCAGTACAGCATTTATCCGTGAAGTTCGCTGTCTAATACAGTTTTGTGACATACCAGTAAAATACAGTGGGAACATCGGAGATAACTGATCACAGATCCCGGTAACAGACATGATAATGACAAAGTTTGAAATACTGAAGAATGACCAATATGTAACAGACACAAAGTGAGCTCTTGGTGTTGGAAAACTGACAGCAATAGGCTTGTTTTCTCCAAACAGAGCCTGCCACAAATCTTCAACTTGTGGAAAACATAGTATCTGCTGAGTAAAGCAAAATGCAGTAAAATAAGGTGCTTACACTCTGTGGTATCTGAAGTGCACCGTGTGGTGTACCGCTACAGAGGCTCCCGGTGCCTACCTCAGTGAAGGATGCTTTCCACTTCAGACATTTAAAAGTGTGCTTTCGGTGGGGCGCAGTGGCTTATGCGTATAATCCCAGCACTTTGGGAGGGTGAAGATTAGCTGGCTGTGGTGGTGGGTAATACCAGCGACTCAGGAGGCTGAAGCAGGAGAATTGCTTGAACCCAGGAGGTGGAGGTTGCAGTGAGCCAAGCATTGTACTCCAGCCTGGGCAACAAGAGCGAAACTCCATCTCAAAAAAAAAAAAAAAACCGAAAAGCAAAAGTGTGCCTTAGAATTGATGCAACATGGTCAGTGAGGTATGACTTATTTCCAGGATTAACATTCTGTGCATAAGTGTCAGCAGGTTCTATGGTTAATGATACTGGGTATAATGCATTTTCTTGGAGTTCCTGTACTCTAGTTTATATGTAGTTATGTTTCTCTGGTAGTAACTTTAGAAAAGTAGTACTTGTGAGGCCAGGTACAGTAGCTGACAACTGTAATCCCAGTACTTTGGGAGGCTAAGGTGGGCGGATCACCTGAGGTCAGGAGTTTGAGACCAGCCTGGCCAACGTGGTTTAACACTTGTCTCTACTGAAAATACAAAATTAATAGGCTATAACGGCAGGCACCTGTAATCCCAGCTACTCGGGAAGCCGAGACAGGAGAATCGCTTGAACCCAGGAGGCGGAGGTTGCAGTGAGCCGAAATCGGGCCACTGCATTCCAGCCTGGGTCACAGAGCAAGACTCCATGCCCCCCCCAAAAAAAAAACTAGTTAATAGCAGAAATAGAAAGTTGCTGCTAATGATAAGTAACATCCTATTTGCAGCTTACATTTTTGTTGCAAATTGTTAAACCTGTCTGAAACTGTTTAGAAGGAAAGCCTGAAACTGTTAAAGTGATACAAAGTATAGAGCCTGGGGGGTGGGGGGTGGGGGCTGAAATTTTCATGTCTGCTTGGCCTCTGGGGGCCTCTTAAAACAGCCTTTTAAAGGAAATAAACAGATTAAGAAGAGAACTGATTATTTTGAAATACAGTTATCAAATACTGTATTGAACCAAGTTGGTGATAGTCCCATCGGTAGCTAGGTAACCAGACTGAGCACTGGCTCTGGTAATCCCTTTGGGAGGAGGGATGAGATTTCTGTGATACTCTCATACCTTGGAAAATCCTGTTGCTGTTCTTGCTAAAATTTCCGGGCTTGTCTGCCTTCATAATTGAAGGACTGCTACATTTCAGCAAGAAGTTTTTGCCTTTTATCATTCATGTTCACAAATACCAACTTGACTTACTCTCAGTCTATCCTTTTGTAGGAATATATGTCCTTTCTTTACTTCCTCAAATGATTACATCGATGACAAAAGAGAAAAGGAAATAAAAACCAGCACAGATAGGGGAACTCAAAGCGTAGCAGTGTGCATCCTTAGTGGGGGTGAAGGAAGAGGCTGCAGGCCCCGGGAAGTGCTGGCTTGCATCAGTGTGCAGCTCTGAGTGGATAGTCGATGGTTCTGACTTGTGTACACTGTCTAGGAAGTCATGTAGAGTGGGCATATCATATAGAAGTTCAGTCTGGAAACTTAGGAGAAGCACTTAAGGGCTGAGAGGCATGGTCCTTGGTGGAAGGAGCCAGCAGTCCTGGTGCCGGCGGTGCCCTGCTCACGAGAGTGTGCAAAGTCTGGAGCCTGGCCTGTTCCTGCCCTTGGCATATGGTAGCTCCTTGTTTTGAATTGTTAGTCCCTGCCAGTTTAGTTATTGTTTCTGGAAGATTCACACAGAAGGCAGTATGGTAATTGAGTCCATGTGTTGTCTGGCGTGCGGTATAAAACTCCTGTTTAAAGCTCTGGTTCTGAGGCCATGCCTCAGGGACTTGAGAACGGGACAGAGCAGCTTATTTTATTTATTTTGAGATAGGACCTCACTTTTTCACCCAGGTTGGGGTGCAGTGGCTCAATTTCAGCTCACTGCAGCAGGGAGCTTCTGGGCTCAAGTGATCTTCCCACTACAGCTCCCAAAGTAGCTGGGACTACAGGCACGTGCCACCACATCCAGCTAATTGTACTGTTTGCCATTTGTGATTGGCACTAGAATGATTGGTTGTTTTAGTCGGGTTCTCAGGGTGACTTTAGCTGGCAGCAGGCTGACTTGAAGTTGGGTGGGTGGTGGGAAACAGGCGTCTGTGGGATCCCTGGAACACTGCATTGCTGAGCCCCTGGGCAAAGGGAACCATGGTCTGTGCTCGAGCAGGATCCAGTTGCACACCAGGGCTCTTGGCCTTCCACTTCAATTCAGTGGTTACTCTCCCCACACAGCGGGGGCCACCCAGCCTTCCCTGCCCTGTACGCTCCCTTTCCCAGCACCCGCCTCAGAGTGTGCCTGAGCTCCTTCCCCTCACACCACCTCCCAGGCGCTGACCAGTGGGCTGGGGACTAGCCTTGGGTGCTGGAGGGCTGCCTGGTCCAGGGAGTGGTGCCTGGGGAGGAGTGAGCTGCTGCCACCTGCACAAGGGAGGTCCCGCTTGAGCAGGGCCAGCCAGTGGGGTTGGGTCACTCAGAAGGGGCTATGGATGGGAAGGTGCTGTGACTGCAGTTCCAGAACATGACGCCTGAGTGACAGCCTGTGTGTTTTGTTACATATTCTCTCAGGCACTGTATGAAGGCTTCTACGTTTTTTGCATTAAAAATGTTAGGAATTCAACTTGACAAGAAAAAGGAGTATGATAAACATTAAATCTCTAAACTTTACATTCGTCTACATTTAGTTACATGTTTGTGCATCCTTCCCCCACTCGCCCTCACCTGACCCCCGAGGTGGAGTCTTGCTCTTGCCCAGGCTGGACTGCAGTGACGTGACCTCAGCTCGCTGCAACCTCTGTCTTCCAGCTTCAAGCAATTCTCCTGCCTCAGCCTCCCAAGTAGCTGGGGTTACAGGTGCCCACCTCCATGCCCAGCTGAGTTTTGTATTTTTAGTAGAGATGGGGTTTTACCATGTTGGCCTAACTGGTCCCAAACTCCTGACCCCAGGTGATCTGCCCTCCTCCGCCTCCCAAAGTTCTGGGATTACAAGCAAGAACCACTGTGCCTGGCTCTTTTTTCCCAATTTTTTGTTATGGTAAACTACACATGACGACATTTACCATGTTAGCCGTTTTTCAGTGTGTAGTTTGGTAGTGTTCAGCTCATCAATACTTGTACAGCCGCCACCGCCATCCGCCTCCAGAGCGCTTCGTCCTCCAGCCTAAACTCTATACCCGCCAAACACTGACTGTCCATTTCCCTCCCTAGAGCTCCTGGCAACCACCGTTCTCCTTCCTGTCTATGAATTGGGCTACTCTAGGGACTTCATATAAGTGGAATTCTATGGTATTTGTCTTTCTGTGAGCCGCTTAGTTCACTTACCATAGCGTCTAGGGTTCATCATGTTGTGGGTGTGTCAGAATTGCCTCCCCTTTAAGGCTGAATAGTACTCCCTTGTATGGATATACTGCATTTTGTTCAGCCGTCCATCCGTCGGCGGACACGAGCTCCTTCCATCTTTTCTCTATAATAAACACAACTATGAACATGAGTGTGCAAATACCTCTTCAAGGTCCTGCTTTCAGTTCTTCTGGGTATAGATCTAGAAGTGGGATTGCTGGATCATACTGGAATTCTGTTTTTAATTTTTTAAGGAACTTCCAGCCTGTTTTTCACAACAGCTGTACCATATTATATTCCTTTTAATTTTGTTTTTTATTTTTCCAAGGACCCAGTAAGGAAGGAGCGCCATTTTGCATTCCTGCCGACAGTGCAAAGGCTCCCGTCTCCTCATCCTCGCCAGCACTTACTGTTATTCTTTTCAGTAGTAACCGTCCTCATGCTGTGAGGACATGACTGTCATTTTGACTTGTCTTTCCCTAATTAGTCATGTTGAGCATATTTTCTCATGTTCATTGGCCATTTATGTTTCTTTGGAGAAATAGCTCTTCAAGTCCTTTGCCCGTTTTCGAATTAGGTTTCTCACATGCATATTGTGTGCGGTGTGTTTTAAAGAGCAGGGTCTCACTATGTTGTCCAGGCTGGTCTCCAACTCCTGGGCTCAAGTAATCCAGTAATAATCCTGCCTCAGCCTCCCAAGTAGCTGGGACTTTCAGGCGTATGCCGCTGTGCCTGGCTGTATGCATACATTTTTATGTATAATCAGTTAAGCTATTTTGTGTTATGTTTTTAGTTGGCATTTTAATGAATTTTTAAAACATTTGCATGATCCACACATTTCTCATTTTAAAAATTTAAGATCTCTTACACACTCTTGTGATTCCAATTTTTTGTATTACTTTATGGCCATGCTAGATGTTGTGGAGCCTTTTGGGCATTTAGGTTTTGATGCTTTCTTTGTTTTGCCGTCTGAAAGCTGAGTCCCTCTGACCCACCAAGCTTAGTGCTGACAGGAAGAATGGAGGAGAGGGGTGTCTGCTGGGCAAGGAGGGAGTGCAGCTGCCATTTCCACAGTGCATGTGCCCAGTGCAAGCAGTGCCTGAGAGAGAGGCTGTCTGTGGGAAAGGGGTCCTTGCCTCCAAGGGTTAGGATTCCTCTTTTTCTTCTTTCTTCTTCTTCTTTTTTTTTTTAATTTGAAACGGAGTCTCGCTCTGTCACCCAGGCTGGAGTGCTATGGCGTGATCTCGGCTCACTGCAACCTGCCTCCCAGGTCCAAGCAATTTTCCTGCCTCAGCCTCCTGAGTAGCTAGGACAATAAGCATGCGCCACCACACACTGCTAATTTTTGTACTTTTAGTAGAGACAGGGTTTCACCATATTGGCCAGGCTGGTCTCAAACTCTTGACATAAGGTGATCCACCCGCCTCAGCCTCCCAAATTGCTGGGATTAGAAGAGTGAGTCACCATGCCCAGCCCCTCATTTTCTTTTCCTTTCTTTTTTTTTGAGACAGAGTCTCACTTTGCGCCCATGTTGGAGTGCAGTGGTGTGATTTTGGCTCACTGCAACCTCCACTTCCTGGGTTCAAATGATTCTCTGTCCTGAGCCTCTTGAGTAGCTGGGACTACAGATACAAGGCACCATGTCCGACTAATGTTGGTATTTTTAGTTGAGATGGGGTTTTGTCATGTTGCCCAGGCTGGTCTCAAACCCCTGACCTCAAACTGCCTGCCTCGGCCTTTCACAGTGCTGGGATTATAGGAGTGAGCCACCGAGTCTGGCCAGGGTCTTAAAGCTTTGATGTGAATTTAAGTTTACCAGCTGTAACAGACTATTCACCTCAGAGTCCATTAAAACAAATTACAGGCCAGGCATGGTGGCTCACACCTCTAATCCCAGCACTTTGGGAGGACAAGGTAGGCAGATCACTTGACCAGGAGTTTGAGAACAGACTGGTCAACATGACGAAACCCTAGCTCTACTAAAAATACAAAAATATTAGCTGACTGCGGTAGCAGGTGCTTGTAATCCCAGCTACTCAGAGGCTGAGGCAGGAGAATCTCTCAAATCTGGGAGGTGGGGGATATAGCGAGCCGAAATCATGCCATTCCACTCTAGCCTGGGCAGCAGAGCAAGGCTCTTTATCAGAAAAAAAAAAATTGCAAAACCGTTCAAATGCCTTTGATACTATTTGATACTAGACTTTTGTTTTGTCTTTAGGGGTGTGTGGACCTTTGGCTTAGAAGTACTTTTTGATACAGGTTTTACCAGGACTTATACCTATGATTTTATTTGAATATTACAGTTCAAACGATAGCTGCCCAAAGCTTGTTTGAGAAATAGAGTGATTTTTGGCAGATGTTTTCCTCAGAACGAGTCATTTATTGACTGAACAGCTCTTTGGAGTAGGAGCTGTGGAAGCCAGGGTGGAAGGCAGGTGCACAACTGGCTTGCGGTTTCCGGGCCACAGTTGCCTAAAACGTCCGCACACAAAGTGAAAACTCAGCTGTGGTGATGTATAGCCAGCGTCCTGAACACCATCCCGGAGAAGCTGTTTTGGGAGGACTGGTAAATACGACCCTAGAGGTGCAGCCTCTGGACCTTGCTGTGGTATTGTCTTCAGGCATTTTCTGCCTTTATAAATGCCTCGGTGTTTCTGTTTGCTAGACTGGAATTACCCTAGACTTTCCAGTGGCACTGTGGGTGCTCATTAGTCAGCACCACCCTGGGTAGCAGCTGGGTGGCACTGTGGGAGATGGTCCTCTGCTAGGCACAGCACCCGCGAGGGGATGGGCCTCGTGGACTCCTCTGCAAGGCGGCATCCAGTGTATCACATGACAGTACACAGGATAGTGTCACCAAGCTGAGTCAGAGAGCACATTTCAGGTGGATTTAAAGAAGTGTACTCAGATTTCCTGACTCCTGGACACTAGAAAGGAAAGTTTAGTCAGGTTTTTCAAAAGGATCATGTCTCTTTGAACAGCTATAATTTCGGTCAGGGACTGGCAAACCACAGGCGTATGGGCCAGATCCCACTGACCTTTTTTTGTGCGTCCCTAGGGCTGAGGATGATTTCTACATTTTTAAAGAGCTGTAAAGAAAGCATATGCGATACAGACAATATGTGACCCGCAAACCTGAAATATTTACTCTCTGACCCTTTACAGAAAATGTTTGCTGGTCACATCTCCCAATCCCTCAGGTTTGGTGTTTTTTTTTAGACAGGGTCTCACTCTGTCACCCAGGCTGGAGTGTAATGGCATGGTCTCAGCTCACTGCAACCTCTGTCTCCCAGGTTCAAGTGGTTATCCCTTCTCAGCCTCTGAAGTAGCTAGGACTACAGGCACGTGCTATTGTGACTGGCTAATTTTTGTATTTTTAGTAGAGACGGAGTTTCACTATGCTAGCCAGGCTGGTCTCAAACTCTTGGCCTCGTGACCCACCTGCCTCGGCCTCCCAAATCCCTCCTGGGATTACAGGCATGAGCCACCGTGCCCGGCCTTTTTTTTTTTCCTTTAATTTTTTGAGTCGGAGTCTTGCTCTGTCACCAAGCTGGAGTGCAGTGGCACGATCTTGGCTCATCACAACCTCCATCTCATCAGTTCAAGCAATTCCCCTGCCTCAGCCTCCTGAATAGCTGGAACCACAGGCATGCGCCACCACACCCGGCTAATTTTTTGTATTTAGTAGAGACGGAGTTTCACCATGACCAGGATGGTCTTGATCTCCTGACCTTGTGATTCGCCTGCCTCAGCCTCCCAAAGTGCTGGGATTACAGGCATGAGCCACCATGCCTAGCCCAGAAATAGCTCTTAAATCACCATTAGAATTATAAAGGAATATACGTGAGTAGCTCTAATAGCTGAAATCTAGAACTCTGCTTCAGTGACTAGTTCTCACTGAATGCTGGGAAGCCTGCTTTGCTATAGTCACCATGGAGGGTCATATTCTTTCCTGTGGCTCCCATGCCTCACCCAGAGTAGTTGCGCTGACCCCCCAGGCGGCTGGGACAGCAGGGCAGGCTCCTTGGTCAGGGATGGCCCAGAAGCAGAGTGGGTTGATAAGAGGGAGCCTGGTCCCTGGGACACTGGTCGGGGTCTGCAGGCTGGAGGCTAGACGAGGACCTCCCGCACTGGTCTTTAGCTTCTCAGGACCTCTGTTTTTGTATACTCTCCCTCATCCCTTCCTTTTTCTGTTTAATGTCTCTTTCAGCATTTCTTCTGTAAAAGGAATTTTTAAAAAAGGAGACTGAATAATTTCTCTCTCTCTTTTTTTTTTTTTTTTTTGATAAAGGGTCTTACTGTGTTGCCCAGGCTGGTTTTGAACTCCTGGACTCAAGCAATATTCCCGCCTAGGGCTTCCAAAGTGCTGGATTTATAGGTGTAAGTCACTGGGCCTGGCCTATCCCCAGCCTCTTTTTTTTTTTAGTGCTTTTGTGACGGTTTTCTCACGAACCTTTTGACTGGTAAGGATAACATTGCTTGAGGATGTACTTTACTTGATTACTTAAATGTATGTTTCTGTTCCAATTTTTTTCTCATTCTTGCTCTGTCACCCAGGCTGGAGTGCAGAGGTGTGATCTTGACTCACTGCAAGCTCCGCCTCCTGGGTTCACGTGATTGTCTTGAGCCTCAGCCTCCCGAGTAGCAGGGATTACAGGCTCATGCCACCATGCCTGGCTATTTTTTATATTTTTTAGTAGAGATGGGGTTTCACCATGTTGGCCAGGCTGGTCTCTAACTCATGACCTCAAGTGATCCACCTGCCTCAGCCTCCCAAAGTGCTAGGATTACAGGCGTGAGCCACTACACACAGCCAAAGCAGATTTAAATGTTAGACAAGCTGAACTCAAGGTGGAAGCATTAAATAGAGGGATATTAACATACCATTTACAGGTATAGTTAATAATCATGGTCAGGCATGGTGTCTCACAAATCCCAGCACTTTAGGAGGCCAAAGAAGGCAGAGGGCTTGAGCTCAGGGGTTTGAGGCTAGCCTGGCAACATGGCGAAATCCCGTCTCTACAAAAAAATCCAAAAATTACCTGGGTGTGGGGTTTATGCCTGTGGTTCCAGCCACTTTGGGGGCTGAGGTGGGAGGATCACTCGAGTGAGGGGGGTCGAGGCTACAGTGAGCAGGATGGTGCCACTGCACTCCAGTCTGGGCAACAGAGTCAGACCCTGTCTCAAAAAATAAAAAAAATTGAACCCTTTTTTTATTAAGCAAAGTGTCATGGAAATTGAAATTAAAAATTTAAGAGTAGGGGCCGGGCGTGGTGCCTCAAGCCTGTAATCCCAGCACTGTGGGAGGCCGAGGCGGGTGGATCACGAGGTCAAGAGATCGAGACCATCCTGGTCAACAAGGTGAAACCCCGTCTCTACTAAAAATGCGAAAAGAAAATTAGCTGGGCATGGTGGTGTGTGCCTGTAATCCCAGCTACTCAGGAGGCTGAGGCAGGAGAATTGCCTGAACCTGGGAGGCGGAGGTTGTGGTGAGCCGAGATCGTGCCATTGCGCTCCAGCTTGGGTAACAAGAGCGAAACTCCGTCTCAAAAGAAAAAAAAAATTAAGAGTAAAATGATTTGAAAATTTTAAATTATTTTAAATAAAAACAGTATTTTTTATAAAAGGGATATAAATATAGATATGAAGATTTGTACACCATATACAACGTGAATGTAATAATTTGAGGGGCTGTGGATAGTATAGGAAGAAGAGATAGGTGACCAGAATTGACCTTTGAGGTAGAAAACTTGTGCAGATTAGAAACTTTAAACAAAATTGAGAAGGTATTCAAAGATTTATCTTTTTTTTTTTTGAAACAGAATCTTGCTCTGTTGCCCAGGCTGGAGTGCAATGGCACAATCTCAGCTCACTACAGCCTCCGCCCCCTGGGTTCAAGCGATTCTCCTACCTCAGCCTCCCGAGTAGCTGGGATTACAGGTGCCCACCATTATACCCGGCTAAGTTTTGTATTTTTAGTAGAGATGGGGTTTTACCATGTTGGCCAGGCTGGCCTCAAACTTCTGACCTCAGGTGATTCACCCGCCTCAGTCTCCCAAAGTGCTAGGATTATAGGTGTGAGCCACCTCGCCTGCCAAATTTATCTGTATTTATTTATTTATTTTTATTTTTTTGTATTTTTAGCAGAGGTAGGGTTTCACCATGTTGGCCAGGCTGGTCTTGAACTTACGACCTCAGGTGATCCACCTGCCTTGGCCTCCCAAATAGCTGGGATTACAGGCGTGAGCCACCACGCCTGGCCAAAGATTTATCTTTAAAATGGTACTAGCAGTGGGGCGGGGTTTAAAAAATATATAAAAAAATAAATAAAATGGTACTAGCTACAGATGGGTGAGTTAGATCAAATTTTCATGACTCTCATATTGCATACATTGTAGCAACCATCACTAAACAAAACATTGAGCACCAGCTGTGTACTGGGCATTCGTGTGGCTCAGTTACAGTGGTGAGCTGTAGAGTTCCTGCATCCGGGAAGCAGTAAAGGAAGCAGGTCCAAGCCCCAGCAACATAAACAGACAAGGGCAGGGTGGGAAGGCAGGAGAAGGCGAGGGCCCAGTCATGCCTGGAGTCACTGACCATGTTCAGAAGCAGGATCTTCATCTGGCAGCCAGTAGGAACCCCCGGGAGGTTTGAAATAGCTGTGTTGACCAGGCGCAGCGCCTCACTGAGGCCTGTCATCCCAGTGCTTTGGGAGGCCAAGGCGGGTGGATCACAAGGTCAAGCGCAATCTGGGCTCAGTGCAACCAGCGCCTCTTGGATTCAAGCATTTCTCCTGCCCCAGTCTCTGGAGTAGATGGGATTACCGGCATGCACCACCACGCCTGGCTAATTTTGTATTTTTTGTAGAGACAGGGTTTCTCCATGTTGGTCAGGCTGATCTCAAACTCCCGACCTCAGGTGATCTGCCTGCCTTGGCCTCCCAAAGTACTGGGATTACAGGCGTGAGCAACCGTGCCTGGCCTGGATAGCTGGGATTACTGGAGCCTGCCACCATACTTGACTAATTTTTTATATTTTTAGTAGCGATGGGGTTTCACCCTGTTGGTCTGGCTGGTCTTGAACTCCTGACCTCAAATGATCCGCCCATCTCAGCCTCCCAAAGTGCTGGGATTACAGGCATGAACCACTGCGCCCGGCCTGGATGTTTTAATATAATTTTAAAATAAAATGAAGTCAAAAGTTGTGGGGAGTAGTAGTCTGTAAAAATTGAAAGCAGCCAGGCACTGTGGCTCATATCTGTAATCCCAGCATTTTGGGAGGCAAAAGTGGGAGGATCGCTTGAAGCTGAGAGTTTGAGACCAGCCTGGGAAACAGCCAGACTTCGTCTCTACAAAAAAAAAAAAAAAAAAAAAACACCTGAAAGTAAAATGAATAAAATAACCAGACCATGAATTGAGTTGGTGCCCTAACTATACAGAGTGGAATTTACTTCAAGTGACTTCAAAACAAATTGTATTGTACATCCTAGAAGGGTAAGTCCTGAAGGCAAAATAACTGAAAAGAAACCGTAGGCAGTTATTTATGTTCTTACTGATTTACACTTACTTTTTGAGATGGGATCTCGCCCTATTGCCCCAGCTGGATAGGGCCACTGCGCTCCGCTTCCAGACCTTCGCTATTGCTGGGAGAGGCAGCACCACAAATAAGCCGCAGCTTTCTTCAGACCCCGGTTAATGTTTACAGAGCATGTTCCACACATGTGGCTTTGGGGGCTTCGTCCTGGTCACAGCTGAGAGTCTTCGTGGTGCTGGCCTGATGGGCCACCTGCTTTATCAGCTCACTCAGTGTTTCCCACTTTGAATAATGCCGGAATTCATAGATTGAACTGACATCAAGTTTTGCAAGCACCAGAGTCGTACAGATTGTTGGCCAGTGTACTGTCCTTGTGAGTTCTACCTTGTCTTAGAAGCAAAATTGTTTTATGGTCAGAGGTCAGGTTGTGTAGAAGAAATGGCAGGGCTTTGGAGCTGGACAGATTGAGGTCACCCAACCTCTGGTAAATCTGTCTCCTCAACAGCGAAGTGAGGACAATGAACCAATCTGTGCATCTTCTGGAATAGTCTGCTTACAACTAGTGTGAACCCAGCACACTGTTAGTGGCAAAAAACCATTTCGTTATGTGGACAAATTCTGTGGGCCAGGAATATGGAGAGGGAACAGAGGAAGTGGCCATCTCTCCTCAAGGTTGTCTGAGTCTTCAGCTGGGAAGACTCAGTGGCTGGGGGTGACGTAATGGCTGAGGAATGGTGTTTTTTAGAGGGACTTTCTGAAATCTGTCAGCTGGAACATGAGCTAGGGATGTTGACCAGAGCACATATGTGCAGACTCCTCACAGCACTGGGGACTTCCTCACAGCACTGGGGGGCTCCCTCACAGCACTGGGGG
>CM052665.1:55988363-56082595 GCA_028533165.1 Leontopithecus rosalia
AAAAAAAAAAAAAAAAAAAAGCAAAAATTAGCCAGGTGTGGTGGCGTGTTTCTGTAGTTCTAGCTACTCGGGAGACTGAATGTGAGGATCACTTGACCTGGGAGGCTGAGTCTGCAGTGAGCCAGAGTCTTGCCACTGCATTCCAGCCTGGGAGACAGAGCAGGAACCCATCTCAGATAAAGAATAAAAAGTATCTTGTGGCAGATACTTCGAGATGGTGTACATTTCCTGTTTCTCGTTATACTTTCACAAGCTAGTGTTAGCATCCAGTGATGAGTCCTGTGTGAAACTGCTTCCTGTGCTGGTTGCAAATGCTGATGTTCGAGAGCTGTATTTACATTTTTAAAGAAAAGCTTATTCTAACCCTTGTTAAAGATGGCAAGGCACTTAACGCTTCGGGAGACCAAGGCAGGACAATAGCTTGAGGCCAGGAGCTTGAGACCAGCCTGGGCAATGTAGTGAAACTTCATGTCTACAAAACAATTTAAAAATTAGCCAGGCGTGGTGGTGTGAGCCTGTAGTCCTAACTCCGTGGGAGGCTGAGGCAGGAGGATCACTTGAGTGCAGGGATTCAAGGCTGCAGTCAGTGTACCACGATTGCACCCCTGAACTCCAGCCTCGGTGACAGAGCAAGACCTTGTCTCAAGAAAGCAAAACAAAGGGCAGGCTGTTATTCAGGATCATCATGGTAGGTGTAGGGACTGCGGCAATGGGATTTTGCAGTGGAGGAGACCTAGGAGCAGGGGTAGGGGCCATGGATGGAAAATTACTAAGCGGAAACATCAGGGGTGCAGAGGGTTCTGGATGCACCGACCTAACAGCATTCTGTGGAAGGTAGGCCAGGGAACGCCCTAGCCTGGACCGTAAACACTCGGGAGTCCCGACCTCTCCTGAGCAGTGCAGACGCCAGCATCCCCGATGTGTTTGTTAGTCCGTCATCCTTTAGCCAGATTTGCTTGGAAAACCTAGATGGTGAGACTTAATGTCCTGGAGAATTGTCTCCCAGCAAAGTGGCTGACCGTGTGTGGCTGTATTGTCACAGACCTTCCCAGATGTGTGTGTTTCAAGTTTTGTTCAGTTGGAACTCTTTGGAAGCTGGCATAACTACATAGAAACCCACGTAAGTTAGCCACCATGCCAGCTAATTAAAAAACATTGCTTTTGTAGAGATGGGGTCTCGCTCTGTTGCCCAGACTAGTCTTTTTTTTTTTTTTGGATGGCGTCTCGCTCTTGTTGCCCAGGCTGGAGTGCAGTGGTGTGACCTTGCCTCACTGCAGCTTCCACCTCCCAGCTTCAAGCCATTCTCCTGCCTCAGCCTTCCGTGTAGCTGGGACTATAGGCGTGCCACCACACTTGGGTAATTTTTTTTATTTTTAGTAGAGACAGGGTTTCACTGTTAGCCAGGATGGTCTCAATCTCCTGGCCTCATGATCTGCCTGCCTCAGCCTCCCAAAATGCTGGGATTACAGGTGTGAGCCGCCACGCCTGGCTGGCCCAAGCTAGCCTTGAACTCCTGTGCTCAAGTGATCCTCCCGCCTCAGCCTCCCAAAGTAGTGGGATTACAGGTGTGAGCCTCCATACTCAGCTAATTTAGCTAGTTTTTGTATTTTTTTTTTAGACAGAGTCTCAGTCACCCAGGCTGGAGTGCAGTGGTGTGACCTCAGCTCACTGCAGCCTCTGCCTCCTGGGTTCAAGCGATTCTCCGGCCTCAGCCTCCCAAGTGGTTGGGATTATAGGCATATGCCACCATGCCCAGCTCATTTTGGTATTTTTAGTAGAGACGGGATTTTGCCATGTTAGTCAGGCTGGTCTCTGACCTTCTGACCTCAGGTGATCCTCCTGCCTGAGCTTCCCAGTACCAGCTTCCCTTGGTATTACAGGCATGAGTCATAATGCCTGGCCCCATGTGCTGATTTTCATTTTTCCCAAGCAGACTAGGACTTAGAGATGGTCCCACAAGGCCCCGCTGACTGCTTTGCGGCACCTCTCCACAGGACTAGTGCTGTGTGTCAGCAGACGTCACCTCTGTGAGGACGGAGGTTACTCAGACACAGAGCCTGGCCTCAGGAGCCTTACATTCCAGCAACCACTTGAATAATAATCATAAAAATTAAAATTGTAAAATATTTTGTCAATTGTGCATTAAACCAAAAAATTAAAAATTGGCCTTAAGTGGAACAAGGAGATACAGGATGAAGGCAAGCAAATTGTATGTCCAAAAATGTGTCATGCCAGTGATTATTACCTTCAGGCCAAGTTTATGATTCAATCTCTTAGAAACATTTTAATTTAGTGCCTACTGACATCAAAGACTGTGCTAGTAGTTGGGGATGCAGCAAGACAAGCCCATGGCCCTTAAAGAACTTGTAGTTCAAATAAACAACTGAAATACTGCGGGGCTCGGCAGAGGGTGCTGTGTGAGGGCCCAGCAGGGACAAACTTAACACTGGTGTGGGCAAGATTCATCAGGAAGACTCTGGAGAAGGTGATGTGAATGAGGATGCATGTTTCCCTCCTAGCCATGCGGAGAGGGGAGTGTGTCTGGGCAGAGCTGTCAGGCTGGGGACAACCTGGAATGCTGGGGAAGCTAAATGTGGTGATTGCTTTATTTATACAACTTGGGAGTATGGAAGGGGGTCACTGAGGGAATGCTGAAGCCTGTGGGTGAAGGTTGGGCAGAGGCGATTTTAAGCATGTGAGTCACATGATCAGATTTTTGTTTTAGAAAGCTGGGAGAATGGGCCTGCTTGGGTTGCTCACACCTTGTGTTAGTTCATTTTCACACTGCTGATAAAGACATATCCAAGACAGGGCAATTTACAAAAGAAAGAGGTTTAATTGGACTTAAAGTTTCACATGGCTGGGGAGGCCTGACAATTACAATGGAAGGCAAGGAGGAGCAAGTCATGTCTTACATGGATGGCAGCAGGCAAAGAGAGGTGCGCTTGTTTAGGGGAATCCTCTTTTTAAAACCACCAGATCTTATGAGACTTACTATCACAAGAACAGCGCAGAAGAGACTTGCCCCATGATTCAGCTACCTCCCACCAGGTCCCTCCAATTAACACGTGGGAATTTAAGATGAGATGAGCCAACCAATCATTCCACTCTTGGTACCTCCCAAATCTCACATCATCACGTTTCAAAGCCAATCATGCCTGCCCAGTAGACCCTCAAAGTCTTAACTCGTTTCAGCATTAACTCAAAAGTCCGCAGTCCAAATCTCATCTGAGACAAGGCAAGCCCCTTCCACCTATCAGCCTATAAAATCAAAAGCAGATTAGTTACTTCCTAAATACAGCAGGGATATAGACTTTGGGTAAATACAGCCATTTCAAATGGGAGAAACTGGCCAAAACACTGGGGATATAGGCCCCATGCAGTCTGAAATCCAGCAGGGCAGTCAAATCTTAAAGCTCCAAAATGATCTCTTGTGACTCCATGTCTCACATCCAGGCCACACTGATGTAAAAGGTAGGTTCCCATATCTTGGGCAACTCTGTTCCTTTGGCTTTGCAGGGTACCGTCTCCCTCCTGGCTACTTTCACAGGCTGGCCTTTAGTGTGTGCAGCTTTCCCAGGTGATCTACCATTCTGGGGTCTGGAGGATAGTGGCTCTCTTCTCACAGCTCCACAAGGTAGTGCCCCAGTGGGGACTCTCTGTGAGGCCTCCAGCCCCACTTTTTCTTTCCATGTGGTCCTAGGAGAGGTTCTCCATGAGGACCCTGCCCTTGTAGCCAGCATCCGCCTGGACATCCAGGCATTTCCATACATCTCCTGAAGTCTAGGTGGAGGTTCCCAAACCTCAATTCTTGACTTCTGTGTACTCGCAGGCCCAGTACCACAGGGAAGCTGCCAAGGCTCGAGACTTGCATCCTCTGAAGCCATGGCCCGAGCTCTACATTGGCCCTTTTCAGCTGCGGCTGGAGCAGCTACGACACAGGATGCCAAGTCCCTAGGCAGCACACAGCACAGACCCTGGGCCTGGCCCACAAAACCAGTTTTTCCTCCTAGGCCTCTGGGCCTGTGATAGGAGGGGCTTCTGTGAGGACTTCTGACATTTTCTCCATTGTCTTGGGGATTAACATTTGGCTCCTTGTTACTTATGCAAATTTCTGCAGCCAGCTTGAATTTCTCCTCAAAAAATGGGATTTTCTTTTCTACCATATTGTCAGGCTACAAATTTTCCAAATTTTCATGCTCTGCTTCCTTTATAAAGCCACATGCTTTCAACAGCAACCAAGTCACCTCTTGAATGCTTTGCTGCTTAGAAATTTCCACCAGATACCCTAAATCATCTCTCAAGTTCAGACCTCCACAAATCTTTAGGGCAGGGGCAAAATGCTGCCAGTGTCTTTGCTGAAATATAACAAGACTCACCTTTGCTCCAGTTCCGAACAAGTTCCCTATCTCCACCTGAGACCCCCTCAGCGTAGACTTTATTGTCCATATTGTTATCAGCATTTTTGTCAAAGCCATTCAACAAGTTTCTGGGAAGTTCCAAACTTTCCCACATTTTCCTGTCTTCTTCTGAGCCCTCCAAACTGTTCTAGCCTCTACCCGTTACCCCGTTCCAAAGTTGCCTCTACATTTTCGGGTATCTTTTCAGCAATACCCCGCTCCTGGTACCAGTTTACTTTGTTAGTCCATTTTCATGCTGCTGATAAAGGCACACTCAAGACTGGGCAGTTTTCAAAAGGAAGAGGTCTAATGGATTTACAGTTCCACATGGCTGGGGAAGCCTCACAATCATGGCAGGAGGCAAGGAAGAGCAAGTCGTGTCTTACATGGATGGCAGCAGGCAAGGAGTGGAGCTTGTGTGCAGGGGAATGCCTCTTTTTAAAACCATCAGATCTCATGTGAGACTCATTCACTATCATGAGACCAGCACGGGAAAGACTTGCCCCCATGATTCAATTACCTCTTACTGGGTCCCTCCCACAACACACGGGAATTCAAGATGAGCGCTGGGTGGGGACACAGCCAAACCATATCACACCTGTAATCCCAGCATTTTGGGGGGCTGAAGCAGGATAATTGCTCAAGCCAGGAATTCAAGACCAGCCTGAGCAATATAGCGAGACTTCCTCTCTACAAAAAGTAAAGTTAGCCAGCATGGTGGTGTGGGCCTGTAGTTCCCGCTACTTGGGAGGCTGGGGTAGGAGCATCTCTTGAGCTCAGGAAGTTGGGGCTGTAGTGAGCTACAATTGCACTGCAGTCCAGCCTAGCTGGCAGAACGAGACCCTGTCTCTAAAAAAAGGGAGAAAAGTCCAGGTGCAGTGGTTCACGCCTGTAATCCCAGCACTTTGGGAGGCTGAGGTGGGTGAGGTAGATCACAAGGTCAGGAGATTGAGACCATCCTGGCCAACATGGTGAAACCCAGTCTCTACTAAAATACAAAAATTAGCTGGGTATGGTGGCATATGCCTGTAGTCCCAGCTACTCAGGAGGTGAAGGCAGGAGAATTGTTTGAACCCGGGAGGTAGAGGCTGCAGTGAGCTGAGATTGTGCTACTGCACTCCAGCGTGGGGACAGAGCAAGATTCCATCTCAAAAAAAAAAAAATAAAAAGGAGAAAGAAAGCTTAAAGAATGGACTGGTAGAGGGCAAGACTAGAGGCTCATACAACCAGGTAGGAGACTACCACCACCTTCAGGTGTGAGCCACTCCTTGGGTCGAAGGGGAGCAGATGGAAGTGAAATTGGAGAGAAAGCAGGGATTTGGAGGAGAGCCAGGTCATGGTCAAGGCAGAGACCTGTTAGGAGAGATTCAGCGACAGGTTTGCAGATGTGTGGGTCTCTGTCAAAACGGGGGTCTTGGGGAAGAATTTATGAAGTGTTTCCTCATATATATATATATACGTATATATATATACGTATATATATATATATATATATATATACGTATATATATATATATATACACATACATTTTTCTTTCAGGTTTTGAGACAGAGTCTCACTCTGTCACCCAGCTGTAGTACAGTGGCGCAATCTTGGCTCACTGCAGCCCCTGCCTCCCAGGTTCAAGCAGTTCTTCTGCCTCAGCCTTCCGAGTTGCTGGGACTATAACTGCGCGCCACCAGTCCCACAACTAGAGCTAGGGTTTCACCACGTTGGCCAGGATGGTCTTGATCTCCTGACCTCGTGATCTGCCCGCCTCAGCCTCTCAAAGTGCTAGGAGTACAGGCGTAAGCCACGGCTCTCTGCCTGTTTCCTCATATTTTAATTGCACATATTCCATTTCACGGGTTACCATTATCTGTTTTACCAGGCTTCTGTTGAAAGTGCTTTCCAGCCTTTTCTGTTACCAGTGGCTCTCCTGCCATGTTGCAGGGTGTGCCTGTGTCAGGATTGCCCTGGGCCGTGAGAGTGCCCCGCCACAGCCTTCTCCCTACAGAATCTCCTGCTCATCCGCAGCAGGCTCAGCCCCCTCTTTCTTGGTGCTCAGCTGTCCTTGCCGTGGCTGGCACTCCCACATCCTTGGTCCTCCTTTTTTCCCTGTGGCTTTGGAGGCACTGCCTGGTTCCTTTGCTGTCCCGTGGCAGCTCTGCATCCTGTGCTGGGTCCTCCTGTCACCCTGAACTGCAGACCGTCTTCTAGCATGGGCTGTACTATCTCTTCCGGGATGGTCTCATCAAGTCCTAAGGCTTTAATCACAGTAAATATCTAAAATAAAGTTTTAGCTGTCCATCCTGGCAGATTTTATTATTATTATTATTATTATTATTATTATTATTGTAGGGACAGGGTCTTGCTATGTTGCCCAGGCCGGTCTTAACCTGGACTCAAGTGGTCCTCCCACATCAGCCTCAAAGTGCTGGGATTACAGGCACAAACCATCATGCCCAGTTGGACATACATATCTTTTGGAGGCCACGGTTCAGCCCCCCACACATACTAACCGTACTTCGTTGATGGCCAAATTTGTGTTTCGAGTCTATAGTCCCTTACTCAGAGTTTAATGTGGGTGTCTGAGAAGCATCTCAAACCTAAAATGTCCCAGCATGCTCTCTCCTCCGAGGCCACAGAAGCTGCTCCTGTCGACTGTGCCCCTTCTCTGGAACCCACTGATTGTGCCCTCTCTCATGCCCATTCACTGTGCCCCTCCCTTTTACTCATTGACTGTGCCCCCTCCCTTGTACCCATGACTTTGCTCCCTCCCTTTTACCCATTGACTGTGCCCCCTTGATGGCTCCAGAATGATGCTTGTAAGGGCAAGTCCTAGCTCAGCCTCTGGCATCTCAGTGGCTGTGGTCACATTGCTCAGGCTTCTCAGGTGTAAATGGCATCACAGCAGTGCCTCCCCCAGGTGTTGTGAGGGCACGTGGTGCTAGGATGGCCCCTGTGCTCAGGAGGTGGTCTTTGCTGCCACTGCTGCTGCTGTGAGCACCCGCCTCAGAGTTCCTTTTAACTGTCTCACTCAGGACAGGGTGGTAGTCCTTGGGCATCTTGCAGGGCTCGGACAGGACTTCTTTCTGTTTCACACGGTCTCCTGAAGTGCTGCTTTCTTTGATGTTCTTGCTAGTTCAGAACAAGTGGCATGACTGCCCTCAACCTCTACATGACCTTCTCAGGGCGGCCCAGACCTGAACGTCTGTGACCAGGCCGTGGTCCAGCCTGGCAGCCCTCCGCCGCTCTGCGGTGCTTCGCCACACCCACACTGCAGGTGCTGCTCATGTCCCTGCTCCATCCTTCCAGCTCATCAGTGGCGTTTTGTGGTTTCCTGTTGTCATTAAGCAAGTGTGCCACTACCTACCTATCTGTATGCTGTGCACGTGTTATGAGCATGCCCATCTCGCTCTACCAGAGAACCTCTTTTCCATCCCTGTCCTAGGCCTCTGTGTTAGCTGTTCGTCTCTTTCAAACACCAAACACCCTGATCTCAGCGTGCCTCTTGAGTCTCGAGTCCCTGAGAAATAGCATCTTCTCAGGGAGGCCTGCTCCGACCACACGACCCAGGAAGGCTGCCCAGGCACCCTCTCACTTCACCCTCTGCCCATCCTTGGCTCTGTGTATTGTGTCTCCTCCTTGGCCGGTTTGTTCCAGGAGGGCTGAGGCCTGGCTGTCATGCTCACTGCTGCCCCTTGGGCCCAGCACTGTCTGGCATGTGCAGGCATTGATTTGATGTTAGTTGGGCAATGACCGACTGGCTAAAAATGTAATAGCAAGTCAGGACCCAGCACAGGCAAATAAGTGCTGTGTCAGTGGGGTTTGGCCTATCACGTACTGCTAAGGCTAACTTTTTTCTCTCTCTGTAAAAATATGAATTTTTAAAAATCAAATGTTATGGAATGAAGGAAACAAAACAAAAAAATGCTCTCTGACCATTAACTGGTGTTTTTCTGGTTCTGCTCTCCAGACACCATTCGCTTTGCACTCAAGATGATTTGATGTCTCAGAACTCTGGTGAACCATGATGGCTACACAGACATTAAGTATAGACAGCTATCAAGATGGGCAACAGGTGAGCTTGAACTTGATTCTGCATTCTGGCTACAAATCAACCTGGCTCGCAGGCATGGACATTGCTCTGTACACTTATAATGCAGTTTCCATGAGATTGTGTGTTCAGCGTTAGTGTATTACGCATTTATTGTATGTTTGTGTTCAGAACAATATGCCATAGAATAATTTATATTATTTCCTTAACTGATACCGAAACTGCCAGGACTCTTGACTTCCCTAAGTCATGACAGTTTCTTGGGAATTTACTGTCAGTGTTAATTAGCATTGTACTTTGAAAGAAAACCTGGCTGATTTTCATGATGACAGATTCCCATGTTGACTGGTGGCTCTTCTGAGTCTCTAACTGGATCAGCTTTTGAATGGGAATCCTGTGTCTTCGTCCCCTAGTAGGCATGAGAGGGGCTGTCCCAGCAGTGGATTTGCAAGGTTCCCGTGCTCCGTCTTTGTACCTTGCTCATGCCTGGATGCTTGTGCGTACACAGGCAGCTCGCCATTGCCCTCCCGCCATAGATGAGACTTTGTTTTCCTGGGAGCTATAGTGTTTTTTTGTGCTTTAGAATATCTGAGTGTTTTGTGTTCTGTGACCTGAATGAATTGAGGAGCAAGAGGACTGAGGCTTGGCTGAGGCCCTTGCCGTCTTTCTTGGCCTTCGATCTTGTTAAACGCTGCATTCTCCATTTTCACGCTACTAAGACATACCTGGAAAAAACAAAAACAAAAGCCAAACACTGCGTTCTGAGCCCACTGGCATTTGGCTCATCGTCCCACTGACTTTGGAGCCAGTGAAGGGATTTGGCCTGCCCTTTACTGTCCTGCCTAGCAGGCAGGGTCAGCGCAGTGCCCCTCGGCCCTCCTCCCCACCTCGGGGACTTCGATGGCAAGGGTCAGACTCCGGGTGACTCACCAGAGCCATGTTGAGGAGGGATTAGAAGCTGAGGCGCTGGGACCCTCTTCCTGGTGGTTGATTTTACCAGCCAGTCCTTGTTCAGTGCCTGTTGCAGATTTTTGGTGGTGGCAGTGTTTTTTTGCTTTGTATAGCAATTAAAGGAGGGAAATTCTGTGTAGTCACCCTGCTTCCTTAGCCTAGAACTCCTTAGTCCTTTGGTATTTCCAATTGACCTTTTTTTTTTTTCTAAAATGCAAATCTAATAATGTCCCTCCCGAGCTCTCCAGTGACTCCCTGTGGATTCCTGTGGGTTTCATGCAAAGACTGAGCTGCTCTGTGGCCCGCATCAGGCAGCCCCTCTGGACCCTAGGCCATCCCCAGCATCTCTGCCTGGCACGCCTTGGGCACCTCTCTGCCTGACATGGGGCACAGTATGCACTCTTCCCATCACTCTTCTCCCTCCTGCCTGCCAGGTCTTTGCTCTGACCCCACCTCTGCCTCCTGAGCACGGTGACTGCCTCTGACAGCCTGGGACAGCAGTGCTTGCTACCAGCCCCCTCCTCCCAGGCAGCTGTGCCAGGTGCAGATGACACTGGGAGTGCTGCCCTTTTCATGCCCAGGTGCTTCCTCAGGGCCCGGAAAGTGTTTTATCAGCATTGTTTTAAATAAACATGGAAATATATCTATAGCATAGATATATCATAATTATTTTGCCATTTTTCCAAGGTTGAACACATTTAGGTTTCTCTCTTTTCATAATCATTTTTTTGAGATACTGAAATGAATCTTTTAAGGCTTTTTATTTATTTATTTTTATTTTGTTATTTATTTATTTTGAGATGGAGTTTTGCTCTGTTGCCCTGGCTGGTGGGCAGTGGTACAATCTCGGCTCCCTTCAACCTCTATCTTCCAGGTTCAAGTGATTCTCCTGTCTCAGCCTCCTGAGTAGCTGGGATTACAGGTGTACGCCACCATGCCCGGCTAATTTTTTTGTGTTTTTAGTAGAGATGGGGTTTTACCACATTGCCCACACTGATCTCAGACTCCTGACCTCAGGTGATCCACCCACCTCAGCCTCCCGAAGTGCTGGGATTGTAGGCGTGAGCCACCGTGCCTGGCCATTGTTTTTTTTTTTTTTTTTTTTTGGAAATGGAGTCTCGCACTGTCACCCAGGCTATATAGTTCAGTGGCATGATCTTGGCTCACTGCAATCTCTGCTTCCTGGGTTCAAGCAATTTTCCTGCCTCAGCCTCCCGAGTAGCTGGGACTACAGGCGTGTACCGCCACGCCCAGCTAATTTTTGTGTATTTTTAGTAGAGACGGGGTTTCACTATGTTGGCCAGGATGGTCTTGATCTCTTGACCTCGTGATCTGCCCGCCTTGGCCTCCCAAAGTGCTGGGATTACAGGTATGAGCCACCGCACCCAGCCTTTTAAAAAATTTTTTACTTTTTTTGAGACGGAGTTTCACTCTTGTTACCCAGGCTGGAGTGCAATGGCGCGATCTCAGCTCACTGCAACCTCCGCCTCCCAGCTTCAAGCTATTCTCCTGCCTCAGCCTCCCAAGTAGCTTGGACTATAGGCTCATGCCACCATACTCAGCTCATTTTTGTATTTTTAGTGGAGATGGGGTGGCACCATGTTGGCCAGGATGGTCTTGATCTCTTGACCTCATGATCTGCCCTCCTCAGCCTCCCAAAGTGCTGGGATTACAGGCGTGAGCCACCGTGCGTGGCCTTTTTAAGGCTTTTTATACATGCTGGCAGTTCACCTTACAGAAATACTGTGTCCACTTAGGCTTCCTTGCTTGTATTTTTTTTAAGAGAAAGAAAAACAGTTTTCCTAGTGTGTTGTCCCATTTAAAGGAAGTAGAAGTTATCTTACTCCAAAAACAAGAAGTCGGAGGGAAGAGAGCACAGGGCTGGAGGGTGTGAGAGGCATCCTGTGGGGGTGGGCATTCATGGCAGGCCCCGAGTCCGTCTGGTCGGTGGGGATGGCCCCACCCCCACTGCCCCAGGCTGCTTCCTCAAAGGACAGAAGCATGGCCAAATCCACCGTGGGAGACATGGCCCAGTCCTGGTCCTGAGGCGGCTGAGGTCAGGACAGTCTAATCTATTGCTCATAGATAACTAGAGCTTATTGCCACAAAATTTTGTTTCTGCAAACTGATTTTTTTAATGACTTAAATACTTTTTACCTAAATGACAAAGGCGTCGCTTGTTTAAAGCAGTTTAAATGATAGTATCTGTTAAGGCTTTAAGTAAACACAGCTGGTCTTTTCCTTTCTGATTGCAGTGAAATTTTTACGGCTATGTTGGCTGACATTTGAGGGTAGATATGGGAGATGTTCAGCGCGGTCACAAATATGTAGCATATGGAGTTCAGTTGTTTCTGTGACACGGTGAGAAGACCTTAGACCATTTGTTTATGCTTCTCTGGCTGTCATATTATCAAGCGTGAGGATATATAGCAACAGATGGAAGAGTAAGAGTTCCCTTCAGTAGGGCATCGTCAGTGTTATTTTAAAAATAGTGAGCGTTTCACTGACATTGGTTATCTTAGTTGTTGAGCAGTCCGGAAATTTGACCTTTACCTGTCTTGGAAGCTGCTCTGTTGGTAGTACGCTCTCCTGGGATCGCAGCCACATCGCTGCCTGGCAGTTCCCCACTGATCGCCTTCCTCTGGAATACCTAGTAGTAATTTGTGTTTGGTAATAAGAATTATCTTCCTCCTTTTACAGATGCAAGTAGTAACAGAGTTAAAGACAGAACAAGATCCTAACTGCTCTGAACCTGATGCGGAAGGAGTGAGCCCTCCCCCTGTGGAGTCCCAGACCCCGATGGATGTGGACAAGCAGGCCATTTATAGGTAGCGCTGGGGGTGCCGGCTGTGGGGCGCTCAGAGGAGTGAAGAAACACTGTAGAGCCGGGTGCAGTGGCTCACGCCTGTAATCCCAGCAGTTTGGGAGGCTCAGGCGGGTGGATCACCTGAGGTCGGGGGTTCGAGACCAGCCTGACCAACATGGAGAAACTCTGTCTCTACTAAACATACAAAAATTAGCTGGGCCTGGTGGCTCATGCCTGTAATTCTAGCTACTGGGGAGGCTGAGGCAGGAGAGTCGCTTGAACCCAGGAGGTGGAGGTTGCAGTGAGCTAAGATTGTGCCTTTGTACTCTAGCCTGAGCAACAAGAGCGAAACTGTCTTTTTTTTTTTTTTTAAGTAGTTAGCATTTAATGAACCTCCCTCCATGTGGCTTCAAGCCACCAGGACACAGCCCCCGCCCGCCCGCCCGCCCGCCTGCCTGCCCCCCTCAATCTTCTCCTGCTGAGGAATTTGGCCTTTAAGATGACAGGCTGCTTTGGGAGCTTTCCCTTTCCCAGAACTTGGTGGTAGCCCGATCGCACCACTGCAGTGGTGGGAGCAGCCCCTGTCTTGTTTTTAGCAGCATTCACCTGTGTCGCCTCACTGACGGAAGTCCACAATTGGTCATGGTTGACAGTTGGGCAGAAGCTGTGGTTCCTCTTTAAGTGATAATGCCTCATTCCAACTTTCCCAGAGTACCCTGGGTGGCATTGGTGAAGTTGATCCTGTGGTGTGATGCATACACCACCAGCATTACCGTAGCCTGCGGGGTGCTTCTGGGGCTTGCTGATGTGGCCGTGGCTGTGGCTCATGTGGCCCCGAAGTTTCTAGGCCTTCCTCAGTCTGGGTGGTATATTGGTGGCCCAGACAAAAGAGAAACATGGAGAAATCCTGTCTCTACTAAAAATATAAAAATTAGTTGGGTGTGGTGGTGCACGCCTGTAATCCCAGCTACTCAGGAGGCGGAGGCAGGAGAATCGCTTGAACCCAGGAGGCGGAGGTTGCAGTGAGCCAAGACTGCACCGTTGCACTCCAGCCTGGGCAATAAGGGTGACCACTGTCTTAAAAAAAGAAAAGAGGCTGGGTGCGGTGGCTCACACCTATAATCCCAGCACTTTGGGAGGCTGAGGCGGGTGGATCCTGAGGTCAAGAGATCGAGACCATCCTGGTCAACAAGGTGAAATCCCGTCTCTACTAAAAATACAAAAAATTAGCTGGGCACGATGGCTCGTGCCTGTAATCCCAGCTACCCAGGAGGCCGAGTCAGGAGAATTGCCTGAACCCAGGAGGCGGAGGTTGTGGTGAGCCGAGATTGCGCCATTGCACTCCAGCCTGGGTAACAAGAGCGAAACTCCGTCTCAAAAAAAAGAAAAGAAAAGAAAAGAAAAAGGAGCACTAGAGTTAGTAGCAAGGCAGAGTCGTGAGGGGCTTATGATGTGATGGCTGCTCGGCTGGAAGTGTTCTCAGATCCCAATGTTCTTTCTGGCCGGGCGTGGCGGCCCATGTCAGTCCCAGCACTTTGGGAGGCTGAGGCAGGCAGACCACTTGAGGTTAAGAGTTTGAAACCAGCTTGGCCAACATGGTGAAACCCGTCTCTACTAAAAATACAAAGCAGGCCGGGTGCGGTGGCTCAAGCCTGTAATCCCAGCACTTTGGGAGGCCAAGGCGGGTGGATCATGAGGTCAAGAGATTGAGACCATCCTGGTCAACGTGGTGAAACCCCGTCTCTACTCAAAAAAAATACAAAAAATTAGCTGGGCATGGTGGCGCGCGCCTGTAATCCCAGCTACTCAGGAGGCTGAGGCGGAAGAATTGCTTGAACCCAGGAGGCGGAGGTTGTGGTGAGCCGAGATCATGCCATTGCACTCCAGCCTGGGTAACAAGAGCGAAACTCCATCTCAAAAAAAAAAACAAAAAACAAAACATTAGCCAGGCATAGTAGCACATGTCTGTAATTCCAGCAACTAGGGAGGCTGAGACAGGAGAATAACTTGAACTGGGGAGGCAGAGGTTGCAGTGAGCTGAGATCTTGCTACTGCACTCTAGCCTGGGTGGCAAGAGCGAAACTTTGTCTCAAAGAAAAAGGAAAGATGTTATTTCTAATACCTAAAAATAAAGTTTTAGAATATAAATCTACAAATAGGAATTTTGTATGACCTTGCAAAAAGAAATATTCAGGCCCAGATGATTTTACTGAGAATTCTATCAACATATAAAGAAGAAAGAGCAGCAAGTCTGCAGTGTCTCTCAGGAAGGAGGGGAGGAGGGAAGGCTTCCCACCTCACTTTATAATTGATATTACTCTGATGCCAAGACTGAAGACAATACCACATCAGAAAAATACAGGCCAAATAGCCTTCATGAGTTTAGATGTAAAACTCATCAATAAAACACTAATGCATCAATTCTAGCAGTATGTAAACAGAATAATACCTGGCAACCGAGTCAGGATTTTCCTGGGAATGCAAAACTGCTTTAGTATTTAACAGTCAGTCAGGCCAGGCATGGTGGCTTACGCCTGTAACCCCAGCACTTTGGGAGGCTGACGTGCATAGATCACCTGAGGTCAGGAGTTCAAGATCAGACTGGCCGACATGGCGAAACACCGTCTCTACCAAAAAGTACAAATATTAGCCGGGTGTGGTGGCGCATGCCTGTAGTCCCAGCTACTCTGGAGGCTGAGGTGGGAGCTGAGGTGGGAGAGTCACTGGAACCTGGTAGGTGGAGGTTGCGATGAGCTGAGATCGTGCCACTGCACTCCAGTCTGGATGACAGAGTGAGATCCTGTCTAAAAAAAAATTTTTTTTTAAGTTCAGCATAGAGTTATACGTGACTGTTGCTACCAAGCTAGCTTTGAGATTTACCGCTTTTGGTCAGAATGCACTCTTCAGCTAATGCTTTCTTCCCGCTGGCTGTCTTCTAACTGCCCTGTGTCATAAGGTGGGGGTCCTTTACTGCATTATCAAGGAGAAGGCAAGCCTGGGACATCTAGCCCACGGGAGACCTGTACCACTGTTGCCTTCACACAGGCTAACTCGGAAGACAAAGGCACTTTGGCTAAGCTGGTGGAACTAACAGGACTAATTACAATGACAGACAGGATGAGATCCGCCGTCACTGGGGAGGCAATGTCCTGGGTCCCAAGTCTGTGTCTCATTGCCAAGCTCGAGAAGGCAAAGGCTAAAGAGCTTGCCACTAAACTGGGTTAAATGTGCGCTGTTGAGTTTTCTGTACATAAAAATAATTAAAACAGTACCAACTTTTCTTAAAAATGTTATGTATGACTCAGCAGTTCTACTCTTATGCATCGATGTACCCAAGACAAGTGAAAACAAAGTCTATCAAACGTGTGTGCGTGAATCTTCATAGCACTGTCTTATTGTGGCCAAAAGGCAGATACAACGCCCATGCCCATCAGCTGATGAATGAGCAGACACATTATGGCATCTCCATGCAATGCAGTAATATTCAGTGTAAAAGATAATGGAGTGGCCGGGCACAGTGGCTCATGCCTGTAATCCCAGCACTTTGGGAGGCCAAGGCAGGCGGATCACCTTAGGTCAGGAGTTTGAGACCAGCCTGGCCAAAATGGCAAAACCTTGTCTCTACTAAAAATACAAAAATGAGCTGGGCATGATGGGTGCCTGTAGTCTCAGCTACTTGGGGAGGCTGAGTAGGAGGATTGACTAAACCCAGGAGGCAGAGGCTGCAGTGAGCTGAGATGGTGCCACTGCACTCCAGCTTGGACAACAAAGCAAGAGTCTGTCCCCCACCCCCAAAAAAGGGATAAAGTACTGATACCTGTTACAACATTGGTAAGCCTCAGACACATTATGCTGTGGGAAACGAGCCAGACACCACGGTCACATGTTCGATGATTCCCGTTTATATGAAGTGTATAAACAAACTCAAATGTCTAGAAGAGACAAACATACAGAGATGGCAAGTAGGTTTTAGTAGGCGGGCGTTTGGGAAAAAGTGGAGAATGACTGCTGTTGGATACAGGGTTTCTTTGGGGGATGATGGAAGTGTTCTGAAGCTGGCTGTGGCAATGGCTGCGCAACTCTGAAAACCGCTGAGTTGTGTACTTTCAATGGATGAACTGTGAGGCATGTGAGTTTTAACCCAGCAGAGGTGTTACATGAATAGTGCAGGCGCGCATGCGAAGACATTCTCATGGGGATGTAGAACGTACATTTCTTCCTTTTTCTCTTTGCTCCTCAGGCATCCACTGTTTCCATTGTTAGCTTTGTTGTTTGAAAAGTGTGAGCAATCCACACAGGGCTCTGAGGGCACGACTTCTGCCAGTTTTGATGTAGACATCGAAAATTTCGTAAGGAAGCAAGAGAAGGAAGGGAAGCCCTTCTTTTGTGAAGATCCAGAAACTGACAATTTAGTAAGTAAAATACATTTTATTTTTATTTTTCAAAATGTGAACTCTGTTCATGAAATTTAAACTTCCAAGTAGAACTTTAGATTGCTTGTAGTTCTTCTAAAGGAAAGACTCATGCAACTATAAAATAACTTACGGTGTGTGTAATGTGGATAGCCCCAAGTCTTCAGCCTTCTCTAGGTGTCCTTATTTATTTAGTTTCTATATTTAAATTTATTTTATTTTTGTTAGACACAGGTCTTGCTGTGTTGCCCAGGGTGGTCTCAAACTCCTAGCCTCAAGCAATCCTCCGTCCTCAACCTCCAAAGGCCCAGCCTACACTTTCCTTTAAAAATCAAATAAAATGAGCCAGACGTGGTGGCTCATGCCTGTAATCCCAGCACTTTGGGAGGCCAAGGTGGGCAGATAATCTGAGGTCAGGAGCTCAAGACCAGCCTAACCAACATGGAGAAACCCTGTCTCTACTGAAAATACAAAATTAGCTGGTGTGGTGGTGCATGCCTGTAATCCCAACTAGTCGGGAGGCTGAGGAAGGAGAATTGCTTGAAGCCGGGAGGCGGAGGTTATGGTGAGCCAAGATTGCGCCATTGCACTCCAGCCTGGTCAGGAAGAGCAAAACGCTGTCTAAAAATAAATAAATGAAATAAAATCATTTGCGCCTCCTCGCTAAATGGGCACGGGGATTGGGTTCTCTGTACGGTGTCTGTAAGGGTCCGTGGGGTGGGGCTGGGGTGCTCGGGCCGCCTGCCTGTGCCCCACATCTGTCCTTTCTTTATCATGGACGTGGACTCAGGCTTTATTCTCCAAGACAGCGCTCTGTCTCAAGGCTGACACTGATTTTCAGTGCCCTCCTCCCAGGGCCAGGGTTCCAAAATCCCAAGTTTTCTGTGCCCTCCAAAGGCAAGGGAGAACGCCTGGGTTCCATCGTCACTGGAGTGCACTGAGCGAGCTGCGCCCGAGGCACCTGTACGGTGCCGTCAGCATGGTCTGGGCAGGCCGCACTCTCTGAGTCTGCTCTCCTGCCAGAGTATAACCACGTGTTTGCTTCCCAGATCTGGATACACAAAGCAGCAGTATCAGGGAACCTTCCCTCGGTTCCCTTTGAGCCATCTTGGCCCCACATCAAAACCCTGGTCAGGGCCTTCAGCAGAAAGGGTTTTTGCAAACTCATTTTTCCTGAATAAATTACTGAGATCTTAGATTTTAAAAAAATTCTCAGTATATGCTCACTGCTTGCCACCAAATAGATTTTGTGGGGAATTACCTGACTTGGATCTGTCTCCTCTCTGAAGTGAGACTGATAGTGCATGCTCTCTGGGGGTGAGGATCAGAAGCTCTCTCCGCCCCGAGGCTGTGGTCTGCATCCATCTTCCCATTGGCCCACACCTGGCTTGGCCCCACGAGTAGAGCACAGGTGTCCTCTCCACCCCACCGGGCTGGCAGGGACCGCGGTTCTCGTGCCTGGTGAGTGTCTAGCACAGGGCCTACCAGAGCTGGACGCACCATCACTTGTTATTGATTGATTCATTTCTTCACTGCATAGATACCTACGAATAACTACCACCAGGTTTACAGGTGAAGGAGCTGGGCCTCAGAGTTGCTGATTCATAGGCAGCTGGTGCTTGTGATAATCTGGTTGCATTATTGGCCTTATCTATTGCTGTGGGACAAACTACCCCAGAACGTAGTAACTTAACACAAAACTAGACAACCTTGGCCAGCCATGGCGGCTCAGACGCCGGTAATCCCAGCACTTTGGGAGGCTGAGCCAGGCGGATCACCTGAGGCCAGGAGTTCATTACTAGCCTCACCAACGTGGTGAAACCTAATCTCTACTAAAAATACAAACATTAGCTGGGTGTGGTGGTGCATGCCTGTAATCCTAGCTACTCGGGAGGCTGAGGCATTAGAATCACTTGAACCCAGGAGGCGAAGGTTGCAGTGAGCTGAGATCGCACCATTGCACTCCAGCCTCCAGCCTGGGTAATAAGAGCAAAACTCTCAAAAAAACAGAAACAAAACAAAACTATACAACTTTGAGAAAATCTTTAGGATCTAGGACTAGGTGGAGAGTTCTTAGACTTGACCCCAAAATTGCACTTGATGAAAATGTGGAGCCACCTGGGGGAGTATGGATGTAACCCTATTGTGGATGTGGAGGCAGGAGTAGAGGAGGTGAGTCACTTGTCCTGAGCGAGTAAGTGGCAGGGCTAGGCTTTGGCTCATAGCGCACACACCTAGCACTGGGACACGCTGAGGTCGGCACCACGCGCCTGTGTCTTCCCCGCACACCGGATGCAGCCGAATACCAAAGCCCAGGTCAGTGGCACTGGAGCAGCTCATCAGTTCATAGGATTCTGATGTGATTCCACTTTGGTTACTGGCAGTGAAGATGGTTCCATCTAATGACAGAACTGGTGTGTGACATGATAACTTCAATGATGCTACCTTTTTCTCTGAAAGGCTTCATTTTCTCTGCTCTAGATGGTAAAAGCAATCCAGGTTTTGCGCATTCATCTTCTTGAGCTGGAAAAGGTTAATGAACTCTGCAAAGATTTCTGCAGTCGATACATTGCTTGTCTGAAAACGAAAATGAACAGTGAGACGCTGTTGAGTGGAGAGCCTGGAAGCCCGTACTCCCCCGTGCAGTCCCAGGTACTTACACTGCGGTTCTTGCTTTACCTCTGCCACCGTGAGCATCTGCACTGAGTCATGAGACCACCAGCTCTTCCACAATTCACTGGGTCATCTTAATGGCGTTCTACAAGAAGGACCCTCTAGTCTCTGACCCAGCCTGGTCTGGAAATGAACTCCCTCAGGGTATGAAGTGAGTCCTCAGTCTGCCTACTGGGCCCATCCCACGTTCATGGAGGGTACAATTCCATTCATTTCTTTCTTTTATTTCTTCTTAAAATACTTTGCTTGTTCTTTTAAAAAGCTGTGTAAAATATACGTAATATAAAATGTACCATCTTAGCTCTTTTACAACGTACAGTTCAGCGCATTAAGTATATTCACACCGTTGTGCAGCCGTCAACGCTGGCCATCTCCAGGGCTTTCTCATCTTCTCAAACTCTGACCCCTTAAACACTCATTCCCTAGTCCCTGTGCCCTCGCCCCTGGCACCCACCGTTCTATCAGTCTCTGTGAATTCGACCACTCCAGGCCTCTCATGCTAAATAGAATTGTACAGTGTTTGTCCCTTTGGGTCCTTTGCTTATTTCATTGATCAGAATGCCTGTAAGTTTCATCCATGAGGAAGCACTATGGTGTTTTAGCCATTCTGATGATACGTAGTAATAGTGATATATCTTTGTGGTTTTAATTTTCATTTCCCTGATGACTATGTTGAACATTATGCCCTCTGTGGTTTTTTGTGTTTTTTTTGAGGTGGGGTGTTGCTCTTGGCCAGGCTGGAGTGCAATAGTTCGATCTCCGCTTATTGCAACCTCCACCTCCCAGGTCCAAGCAATTCTTCTGCCTCAGCCCCCCGAGTAGCTGGGATTGCAGGCACCACCACGCCCAGCTAATTTTTATATTTTTAGTAGAGTTGGGGTTTCACCATGTAGGCCAGGGTAGTCTCGAACTCCTGACTTTGTGATCCACCCACCTTGGCCTCCCAAAGTGCTAGGATTACAGGTGTGAGCCACTGCGACTGGCCCATTCTGTGTATTTTCTCTGGTAAAATATCTACTTATGTCTTTTGCCTATTTTCTAATTGGATTTTTTTTTTAACTTCTGAATGTTGAGTGTTCTTTGCTTATTACAGGTACTAGTTCTCTGTTGGATGTATGGTTTGCAGATGTTTCCTCCCACTCTATAGTAGCTAAGTATTTTTTCATCCTCTTAACAGGCCTTTTTCAGAGCCAACGTTTTTAGTGTTAATAAAGTTCAATTTATTAGGTCTCCCTTGTATGGGTCATTCTTTCAGTGTCAAGTCTAAGAGCTCTTTGTCTACCCTCGATCTCAAAGATTTTGTCTTATGCTTTTCTCCTAAAAGTTTTTAAGTTGAGACAGACTTAGACTCCTGGGCTCAAGTGTGAACCACCATGCCCGGTCTCCTAAAAGTTTTATAGTTTTACGTTTTACATTTATTCTAACCGTGATCCATTTTGAACTGATTTTTGTATGAAGTGTGAGGTTCAGGTTGGCGTATGGATGCCTGTTTGCTCCAGCACTATTTATTCAGAAAGCAGTTTTCCCCCACGGAACAGCTTTTTGCAGCTTTACCAAAAATCAGTTGGGCATATTTATGGGCCTGTCTGTCTTCTGCTCCACTGATCTGTCTGTCCCACAGTCCTGATTACTATAGCTATGGAATAAGTCTCAAAACTGGGTAGACTGTTTCTGCCCACCCTGTTATTCCTTTTCAAAATTGTTTTAGCTCTTCTGGTTCCTTTGGCTGTCCACATACATTTTAGAATGCTCTTGTCTAGAGCTACGAAAAAATCTCACTGAGATGTTGATAGGAGTTGCATTACACCTGTCTATCAATGTGGGGAGCACTGGCGTCTACTGTGTTGAGCTTTCCATCCACAAGAACGGCGTGTCTCTCCGCTGCCTGACAGCTCTGACTGCTTTCCTCAGTGTTTTGCAGTTTTTGACACATTCATTGTGTACATGCGTTTTTAGAATTACACCCAAGAGTTTCCTTTCCTGGGCTGTGCCATCTTGGGTAAAAGTAGCATGAGCAGACATCGTGGCCTTGTCACTGCCTCAGGGGACATCCTTCAGTCACTCACTATTCATGATGTCAGTTGCAGGTTTTTTCTAGCTCCTTCTTATCAAGTTGAGGAAGTTTCCCTATTTTGCTTTTCTTCTGAGAGATTTTATTTTGTTCAGTTTTGTTAAGTGCTTTTCCAGCACTGATCGATCGACTATGTGATTTTTCTTCTTCAGCCTGTTAATAATGGTCACTACATGGATTGGTGTTTTGAGTATTGAACAAGCTATTCCTGGAATAAACTCCACTTGGTCCTGGCACACAATTCTTTTCATATGTATTTTTGGATTCCATTGGTTAATGTTCTGTTCAGCACTTCTGTCTGTATTTATAGGATATTAGTGTGTGGTTTTCTTTTTCACACTGTCTTTGGTTTTGGCATCAAGATACACAAACTTACATGAAGTGGATTGGTAACTATTCCCTCCTCTTAGTTTTTTCTGGAGATTATGTAGACTTGGTGGTAGTTCTTAAATGTTTGGTAAATAGAATTGGTCTGTTTCACCTCAGATGTTGAACTGGGGAGTTGAGAGTTGGTCTGGTATTCTCTTTAGCCTTTTGGTGTCAGCAGGCTCTGTGGTGATCTCTCCCTGTTTCATTTCTGATACTGGTCTTTTGTGTCTTTTTTTTGTCAGTCTCTGACAGTGCTGTTTGTGTAATTTTTAAAGAACAGTATTTTGTTTCGTTTGTTTATTTTGGGGGGTGGGTGTTTTTCTGTCCTAGTTTCATTGACTTCACTCTGACCTTTATTATTTCCTTACTTCTGCTTTGGGTTCATGATGTTCCTCTTTTTCTAGGATTGTAGGTGGGATCTGGGATGATTGATTTGACTGGCTTAACTTTTATGACGCCCAAATTAATGTGGGCAGCTTTAAGCGTAGCAGCTAAGCTTACACATTCTGCTCGATGGTGGCCCACAGAGTCATCCCCTTGGGATGGTGTCCCTTTATGCTATTTACTCACACATCAGGGCCCGTGAGTGTGCCAGTCCCACCACTGGAAGCTCCGCTGCCCTACCAGCTGCGCACCCAGGCGTCACATTCAGAGGATAAAGTGGTCATGTGGAGCCCTCCAGGGGGCATGGACAAACATTTGCCCGGAGCTCGCTGCAGGCCGGGCACAGTCCCAAGCACCATGCAAGCAAGAACACCAGGGAAAGCCAAGATCACACTAGTCTGTGCTGGGGCCAAGAGTCAAGGCGGATGCCAGGGGCCGGCTCCCCAGCACGGCTTGGAATACCTCAGCCCTGGTCACTGCCGGTGCCTCCCAGGCCTGTCGTTTCATCTGTTGAATGTTTTCATTGGTCAAGGAGAGCTTGGTTCATGGGAGACTCAAGAGTCCACCAAGCCAAGTCTAATGAAAAAGGTGGGTGATCAGAAAGCAGGGCCTTCCTAGTCACACCTCCCGGCTGGGAGGCACGTGGAATATGCCTTCAGCGAGAGGAAGATAATCTCGGGAGCCACAGTGCAGGCTGACGTTGCAGGCGTGCTTGTGTCTGATACACAGCGCACATCTCACGGTTTCCGTGTGTGGTGCGTGCATTCCGAAAGCCGCACCATCTGAGGATGCTCTTTCCCTCAAGCTTCTCTTTCCTCTTTTAATGGTGTCATTATGCCACTTATTTGAATCTTTAAAAATGAGTTTTGCATTTTCTAGTAATTTCTTCAACGTGTGTGTTCTGACTTGCAGCAAATTCAAAGTGCCATTACAGGCACTATCAGCCCTCAAGGAATTGTGGTGCCGGCGTCCGCGCTGCAGCAGGGAAACGTAGCCATGGCGACCGTGGCAGGTACGATGACGGGGAAATGACGCGCCCTCCTTGAGTTTTTTCAGGAAAATGTTCTGTGTGTTAGAATGATGATATAAATTGATTTTAAGTTAATGCTGTTTTCTAATACAGCAATGGTAAAAGCTAGAGGTCTCTGAATGCCTGTTCCTTGTTAATTCTCAGTAACAAATATTTTATACAGATTGTGTTCCTTTTTTTCTCTTTCAAAAATATATTGGAAACAAGAAAGGTTCTATACAGGAGTTGAAAATATACAGCAAAAAATTATTTGTCATTTTCAAATAACATAGCTTTTAATTGTGTTTTTAATAGCACTCTGAAAATCTTGTTTTATCATTAATTGATGACGATCAAATAAAAATGCAGTCTTAGCATTAGTATTATTTGTAGAACAAAAACCACTGTAGGAAGGGGGACGGATTCCAGAGTTCCCTGGTGGGTAGAGAACACCGAGAACACAAAGCAGCGGCCGGGCGCGGGGCTCACGCCTGCAATCCCAGCACTTTGGGAGGCCGAGGTAGGTGGATCATGAGGTCAGGTGATCCAGACCAGCCTTGGCCAACATAGTGAAACCCCATCTCTACTAAAAATACAAAAGTTAGCCGGGTGTGGCGCGTGCCTGTAATCCCAGCTACTCAGGAGGCTGAGGCAGGAGACTCTCCTGTACCCGGGAGGCGGAGTTCCAGTGAGCCGAGACCACGCTATTGCACTCCAGCCCGGGCGACAGAGTGAGACTCCATCTCAAACAACAGCAACAACCAAACAGACAAGCCCACAAAGCATCATGAAAATGGGACACGGCGAGGCGGGAGGGGCAGAAATTTACACCAAAAGACCTCACATGGTAGCACAAACGGAAACCTCAGTGGGAAAAGAAAGCACTGTTGATCAAAACTATCACTAGAATAAAATAGTTATTATTAAGTGCCTGGGCCAAATCCTTAGCATGTGCTAACTTTAGGGAAAAGTAGAAAGGAGAGGCTAGCAAAAGGAAGGGAGCCCTCACACCTCAGGTTGGTCAGTGGTGTGTGAGCCGGGCTGTGTGGGCTGCTGGGCACACAGTGCCTGCCCACCTCCCACCCACTGCTGCAGGTGCCTGAGCAGCCTGCCCGGGGAGTTGGTTTTGATACTTTATAGTGACAAGTCAACTGGCAAAGGATTATTGATCATTTGAAATGATTTAAAAGCTCATCAAACTAGAGATTTTATTCCTTTGTAAGTATATCAAGAAGAGGGCTGGGGGCAGCAGTGTGGGCGGCCAAGGCAGGAAGAGGAGTTGAGGCCAGGAGTTAGAGACCAGCCTGGGCAACAAGGCAAGATCCCTGTTTACAAAAGGAGAAAAAAGAAGCATGATTGAAATCACCGAGACTTACAGGCAGCCTCACTTTTTATTCTCCCTTTCCAGGTGGCACAGTGTATCAGCCTGTCACGGTCGTCACTCCCCAAGGCCAAGTGGTCACGCAGACGTTGTCGCCCGGGACGATTAGGATCCAGAACTCCCAGGTGTGTGTGCCATTTTCTGGAAGGCTTTGGGGGCGAGTGCTGCCCACATGGGGCACAGGTACGGCAAGCACGAGCCCTTCCCTCTGCCTGAAGAGCCTTTGTCTTGTAGCAATTTCTAGTTTCTCTGAATGTCACTGTTTTCTTTGTACTCTCATCTCTCATTGTAGAAAATGTGGAAAGTTCAGAAAATTCTGAAGAAATAGGAAAAAGTCACTCATAACCTCCCCTCTCCTCCCCCGTCATCCAGTGCTAAGGTTGGATCGTGTGTGCCCACCAGGGGCAGAGGTCTCATGGGCACACTCTCCCTGGGGTCCCCACAGAGGGCACGGCAGAACTACCAGGCAAGCTTTTCAGACCAGTGAGGCCGGCCCACCCTCTGCTGGGAGAATGCATTGGGCCGGGGCTTTCAGGCCTCGCTGCCCTGTGGCTGCCGAGCCTTCCCCGTCTTTGGTGTGTGTTACTGGTTCTTACTTTAAGAACATTGATTCTGGGCTGGACGCGGTAGCTCATGCCTGTAGTCCCAGCACTTTGGGAGGCTGAGGCAGGGTAAGGAGTTCAAGACCAGCCCGGCCAACATGGCAAAACTCTGTCTCTAAAAATATAAAACTTAGCTGGCTTCAGTGGTGCATACTTGTAGTCCTGGCTACTAGGGAGGCTGAGGCAGAAGAATTGCTTGAACCTGGGAAGCCGAGGTTGCAGTGAGCTGAGATCACGCCACTGCACTCCAGCCTGAGTGACAGAGTGAGACTCCATCTCAAAAAAAAACATTGATTCTGGCTGGGTACAGTGGCTCATATCTGTAATCCCAACACTTTGGGAGGCCAAGATGGGTAGATCTCTTGAGGTCAGGAGTTTGAGACCAGCCTGGCCAAGATGGTGAAACCCTGTCTCTACTAAAAATGCAAAAATTGCACTGGACCCAAATTATTTTCTGTGAAATCAAACAAGAAAATAAATACAAAAATTAGCTGGTCTTCAGGTGCCTGTCTGTAATCCTAGCCACTTGGGAGGCTGAGGCAGAAGAATTGCTTGACCTGGGAGGCAGAAATTGCAGTGAGCTGAGGTCACGCCACTGCACTCCAGCCTGGGCAACAAGAGTGAAGCTCCGTCTCAGAAAATCGAAAACAAACCCACATGTTTTTGAGACTTTGCAGACCTAAACATGACTTTATTTTGACCTCATATTTGATATGCAGTCTGTTTACTTGTAAAATTCCAGGTTGAAAATTCTTTCTAACCCATGTTGGGAAAGCATTATTTTTGTTTTTTGTTTTTCTGAGACGAAGTCTCACTCTGTTACCCAGGCTGGAGTGTCGTGGTGAGATCTTGGCTCACTGCAACCTCCACCTCTCAAGTTCAAGCGATTCTCCTGCCTCAGCCTCCCTAGTAGCTGGGATAACAGGCATGTACCACCACGCCCAGCTAATTTTTGTATTTTTAGTAGAAATGGGGTTTCACCATGTGGGCCAGTCTGGTCTGGAAATCCTGGGCTCAAGCAATCTGCCCGCCTCTGCCTCCCACAGTGCTGGGGTTACAGGCGTGAGCCGCTGTGCCCGGCTCTCAAGAAGGTTGTTCTTTTTTCCAGTCTTTTGTGTTTTTCTCCTCTTACAGAAGCTTCTCTTTTTTCTTTTCTTTTTTTTTTTTTTTCTTTTGAGACAGAGTCTTGCTCTGTTGCCCAGGCTGGAGTGTAGTGGTGTGCTCTCAGCTCACTGTAGCCTCTGCCTCCTGAGTTCAAGCAATTTTCATGCCTCAGCCTCCAGAGGGTCTGGGATTACAGGTACAAGCCACCACACCCAGCTAATGTTTGTATTTTCAGTAGAGATGGGGTTTTTACCTTGTTGCTAGGTTGGTCTTGAACTCCTGACCTCGTGATCAACCTACCTTGGCTTCCTAAAGTGCTGGGATTATAGGCATGAGCTACCACGCCTGGTGAGAAGCTTCTCTTTTCTTGCAGGTTCTCTGTTTTTGTTTGTTTTTAATAAAGAGACAAGGTCTCACTCTGCCACCCAGGTTGGAGTACAGTGGAGCAAACAGCCCATTGTAGCCTTGATCTCCCAGGCTAAGCAATCCTTCCACCTCCACCTCCTGAGTAGCTGGGACTGCAGGCCTGTGCCACCTTGCCCCATTAAGTTTTAAATTTTTTGTAAAGACGAAGTCTCACTATGTTGCCCAGGCTGGTCTTGAACTCCTGGGCTCAAACAGTCCTCCTGCCTTGGCTTCCCAAAGTGCTGGGATTACAGGTGTGAGTCACCATACACATTAGGTTTACATGTGAGTTCTTAAATAGGCTGACCTATCCATGCTGCGGGCCCTCCGGAGGGGTCTCAATTCCTTCCCTCGCTGCTCTGTGCAGTGGTGGCATCATCTCAGCAGGCACCTAGCGAGGCTGTGTGAGAGGGGCTGTGCCAGGGCCTGAGCACGGCCTTGTAATGCATAGATCATCTCTTGTGTTTTGTGAGAAGGAATTTAACAAAGAAACGCCATTCACATCTTTTTCTTTTAAAATCGAGTTGGCAGAGTAGCCTGCCCTTTCTTGGGTGACGGGAGGGAAGGCCTGGCTGTCCAGTGCCTGCTGAGGCGTCTGGAACAAGGAGTCGGCCTGTGCCCTCCTGCTCTGCAGCTCCTCTTCCTGCCTTCGTGCTGTTTCTGTTTCTTTTCCCTGTGCTCCCCTGGCATGTCCTGCTCTTGAGAGTTGGATTTTCTGGTGTTCCTGTTCACTCTCATTGGTTCCTGAAATCTCTTTTCAGCGAGGAAGTCACATGCTTTCGCTGCCCTCGCTGTAGGAGGCACAGGTGGGAGCAGATGCTGGGGGAGAGGGTCACGGCATTTCTGCCTGCAGCGCGATGGGCTCTGAGCCTCCCCGCCTGAGAGGCCTGAGAGGCCTGAGAGCTGGGTCACTAGTGCAAAGACTTATCCTGTGCCAGCCTGGGCATCAGGGTGGGACCCTGTCTCTACAAAAATTAGAAGAAATTCGCTGGGTGTGGTGATGCGTGCCTGTGGTCCCAGCTACCCAGGAGGCTAAGCTGGAAGAATCACTTGAGCCCAGGAGTTCAAGGCTACAGTGAGCTGTGATTGCACCACTGCACTCCAGCCTCGGTGACAGAGCAAGATCTTATCTTAAAAGAAAGAAAAGCCCAATAATGTGGAGGGAGTGGTGTCCTAAAACGTCAGCCCACACAGGGTTCCCGTGTGTGCGCCTTGACTGCGGGTCATTCACCTGGCTGATCCTTGGCTGCTTTCTCCACCTGGAGTTTTAGTACTTGGATGTGTGGGAGCTTCCTATGCTTTCTAATGTTATTTCTCAATTGTGTAAAAGCTTCAGTTACAGTTAAACCAAGATCTCAGCATCTTGCATCAAGATGATGGTTCATCTAAGAACAAGAGGGGCGTCCTGCCGAAGCACGCCACGAACGTGATGCGGTCCTGGCTCTTCCAGCATATCGGGGTAAGGACAGCTGGGCCGGCCCCCGCCTCACAGCCCTCTGCAGCACTGGCCTTCTGGCTTATGTGTCATGGAAAAGGGTGACTTCGCTGGGCTCAGAAAGTCCAAGACCTGACTTTCAGGACTTTGTGGCATGTCTATAACGGGGGGAGCTGGGGCAAGAGGGAGGGCCACCGACAGCAAGAGGACACTGCTGCAGGAAACATGAAGGACAGTGAGGGCTGCCGCCAAGGAGCAAGCCAGGCACGTGTGAGCTGTACATATGCATGAGACAGCCCACCGTGAAGGGCGATGGGGTCAGCTGAGCCAGAGAAGTGGGCAGAGAAAGGTGTCAGGGTGTTCTTGGGCAGCAGCTGGGGAAGTCGCCCTATGTTTGTGTGTTGGATTCGCAGGGAAGCCGAGATCAGTTAGAGACATCACAGGGTCCAGTGCACCCACAGGGCCACATGGTGGGTTGCCTTTCTCTGGAAGGGAGCCTGTCCCGGAGGGAGCGCCGGTTTGCTCAGTGTGTGTGTACCTGGCTCCCTCCCCCGGGGCATGATCCCTGGTTCTCCCTGTCCCCAGGACATCTTAGGAAGTGCAGTGGTGGGCCGGCTTGCTGGGTTGATGGGGGAGACCCGCTCTGCACGCTGTGTGGCACCATTGCTGCCAGCCTGCTGACCCAGGGCCTAAGAGAGCAGGCGGGGCTCTCCTAGGGCAAGCACAGGGAGACTGAGGCAGGAGGCAGACGCCAGTTTGGCTTGGCCATCAGGTTGCCCTTCGCCCCCCACTGTCGCCGCTGACAGGTGTGGAGCTGTGACTGTGTCCTCCTGTCTTCCCAGCCTCCTCCTCGTTTTTCTGTGCCGCATCTGCCCTGCCCTTATGCTGCCTCCTCTCCTGGGCGCCTCCACTGGGGCTGAGGCCTATGTGTCCCTGGCACTCTGTCCTTGCCCTCCCGACTGTGGGCCCCCGAGCCATCTCATGGCCTGCTTTCCTGTGGCTGCCTCGGGCTCCTCGGTTGAGGACGGGGTCCATGGGAGTGACTGGCTGAGGGTTTGAAACGGTGGATGCTGTTGCTGAGCCGTCCTGGGAGGGGAAGGGCCCCTCTCCGGGGCAGAAGGCCTGCAGGAGCCTGGGGTGTGTCCCCCGCTTGCCGGCCCTGGCCTCTTGGTCTCCACTGCACCGCTTCCGTGGGCTAAGGTGGCAAGCCAGCTGCACATGTCAGGAAAAAGAAGTGCTACCTTTAAGCAGTGGGGCCACTCCTAGAAATTGGCCCAAGGAGATCAGTCACAAGAAAACAGGAAGTTTTATGTGTAGAAAAGTTACTTTGTTGTTCAATATCGTCATGGAAAGCGGATCAGCGTGTCTGTACGATGCGTATCGTGGGCACTTGGCATGGTGAATGGGGCTCTAAGCAGTCGGAGGTGTGGGAATGACAGCACGTAGGTGTTCTCACATAAACGGTGACTGTTCCAGGCAGTAAACATATGTGTAATTATAGAAGAACACGGAGTGGTGGGATGGGCAAGCGCTCCCCTTTTAGGTCTCCCTTCACGTTTTAATGATTTCTGAAACGCTCAGCCCTGCTCGCCGTGTCCGGCGAAGGAGCGGCATTTCTTCTGTGGCGTTCTCAGTCCCTCCTCGCCCTCGTTTCCTGGCAGCCCCGCCCCCCGCTCTAGTTTCCCACACACTTGAGCGTGGCATCTGTTGCCGTTGCTGTTTTCTGCCTGTGTGCCTGAGTTTCCTGCCCGGTTTCTATTTCATGGGCTTTTTTAAGGGGGAGAACACTATTTATGTTTCCGTGACCTTGAGCTCAGGGCACACACTGGTGGATAGTCAGGTTGAGCCATGCTGCCAGTGAGTTTGAGGAAAGAAACATCACCGCTGAGGTGCATCCCAGGCCGATCCGTCCCTCCCGTGAGAGAAGCAGGGCCGTCTCCATGTCGCTGAGTGTTCCTTTCACATCAAAGCTGCGGGAAACTCCCACTGCTTACTCTGTTGGTGCCGTTCATTCTCTTGGGTCCATGTTGGTCCAAAATCAGGGACTTCAGTGCATTCCGGTTTGCAGGAAATGTGTCAATTTCTGCATCTAGACAGTCATCAGTCTTGGAGAAATTATTTAGCATAGCTATACATCATTTTTGGTTAATACTTCTGTGAGTTTTGCTATTTAGTTCTGGTTAGTTTTTCTTTCTTTCTTTTTTTTTAAATAGAGTGTTGCTCTTGTTGCCCAGGCTGGAGTGCAGTGCTGTGATCTCAACTCACTGCAGCCTCTGCTTCCCAGGTTCAGGCAATTCTCCTGCCTCAGCCTCCTGAGTAGCTGGGCTTACAGGCACCTACCTCCACGCCAGGCTAATTTTTTGTATTTTTAGTAGAGATGGGGTTCCACCAAGTTGGCCAGGCTGGTCTTGAACTCCTTACATCAAGTGATCCACCTGCCCTGGCCTCCCAAAGTGCTGGGACTAAAGGCATGAGCCAGTGCACGTGGCCTTCTGGTTGAAGTTTTCGTATATGAAATGTTTCAATCACACATAAAAGAAGAAGAGCAAACAGGCCTCCTGTGGCCGGCCCTGGGTCCAGTTCTTTACTGACAGCACAGGTTAATCTGGCAGAGACCCGATCCCAAGAAAGCCGTCGAGGGCATCAGCTCATCCCAGTGTCAGTTTACTCTTGTTGACCAGTGATGGAAGCGTGTCCCCCAGCCTGCCCGGCCATTTCCTGCTCCACCCACTCCATCAGCTGTGGGATGGGGGATGTTTGCAAACTCTGCATGCCCTGGTCTCCTCCTCTGTAAGATAAAGCCAATGGCAGTGCCCAGCTCCGGACTCAGTGGGTTACTATAGCATGGACCAAGGTAATAGAAACGTGCTCATGTGTTGTGTGTTGCCTGTGGCAGGTTCTCGGGCCCAACTCATCCATCCATCCTCTTTAAATGGATGTCATTGATTGTTCATAAGTTAAAGTTCAATAACATTGGTAGAAAATCTATAGATGGCATCAAGCCTGGCACAGACTCACCGCTGGGCTGCACAGCTGCTCCTGGTGATGCCGCTGCTGTTACTGTCCCCTTTGACCTGTTCGATGTGGGGGCAGTCCTCCTTGGCCTGTGCACTGACCAGCCACTGCGGCACTAGGACATGCCTGGGGACCAGGAGAAAGACTTCGTTCTGTAAGACTGCAGTTAGGTTTTGGCTGGAAGCACTATGGGTGCTACCGTTATTTCCAGACGATTGTGTAATGCTCACGTTTCACCTAGATCACCCTGACTTCCTCCATACACTCGAAGGCTGTGGTAACCTTCCTCTCTACTTTCAGCATCCCTACCCAACAGAGGACGAGAAAAAGCAGATTGCTGCTCAGACCAATTTGACACTACTCCAAGTCAACAACTGGTAAGGTGCCCTGCTTTCCGAAGCCGGCCTGTCAGCACGGTGGAGCGCTCGGAAACCCTGACACCAACACAACATGGTGAAAGCTTGCTGAAAATACGAGATCTCCCTTTTTTCTTTTTCCCAGTGGAGATGGGGTCTTGCTGTGTGGCCCAGGCTGGTGTCAAACTCCTGGCCTCAAGTGATCCTCCCACCTCAGCTTCTCAAAGTGCTGGGATCATGGGTATGAGTCACTGTGCCTGACTGAAAATAGGAGTTCTTTTAATGGGCAGTGGGAGCAGGAGACTGAGGAATAAACCAGATTTCACCTGAGCTTTCCTGTCGGCACCTCATGATGGACTGCACCCTGCCTGCCTCTTTAGAACCATTTCTCTAGGGTGCTACTGTCCCCAGGCCCACATTCATACAAACCGTGCTGTGTGAGTAGATGGGCCTCTGAAGGGTGGGAGGCCAGCAGTGACAGGCCCTGCCCAGGGTAGGACCCTCTGCCGCTCTGTCTTGTGGGGGCCCTGCTCCACGCACGGCAGTCTGGGAGCCACTCCCAGGACAGAAACAGGAGGACATTTCCTGAAGCAGCCCCTTGTAGTGTTGCTGTCAGGCGTTGCCGTGGACACGTGCACTCTAGCAGGTGTTCTTCCTGTGGTCAGAGCTTGCACGTGTGCCGACGTGGCACTAGGTGGGGGGACTTCCATCTTGGTTGTCGGTCACCACGTGTGCCGACGTGGCACTAGGTGGGGGGGTTTCCATCTTGGTTGTCCGTCACCACGTGTGCCGACGTGGCACTAGGTGGGGGACTTCCATCTTGGTTGTCCGTCACCACGTGTGCCGACGTGGCACTAGGTGGGGGCTTCCATCTTGGTTGTCGGTCACCACGTGTGCCGACGTGGCACAAGGTGGGGGGACTTCCATCTTGGTTGTCCGTCACCACGTGTGCCGACGTGGCACAAGGTGGGGGCTTCCATCTTGGTTGTCCGTCACTTGTCTCGTGTTTATTTACTTGCTGTCAGCTGTAGCAGACAGTTTCATCTCAATAAAACCGGCATAACAGAAGAAAGCACAAACTCTTCCGCTTGTAAACATTGTTGTCTTTATCTTCACTGTGCTGAAGTGCAGCAAGAAGCCTTCACGTCTGTTCAGGGCACCTGCAGGAGGTCGGCTTTGGGGAGGCGTTAGTACCTCCCTGATCCTGCATTCTTACCACTTTTAGATTTGGGTAGTCACAACAGACTAAACTATTTGAGTTATTTTCTGTTAAATCTTTTTTTTTTTTGAGACAGAGTCTTGCTCTGTTGCCCAGGCTGGAGTGCAGTGGCATAGTCTTGGCTCGCTGCAACCTCTGCCTCCCGGGTTCAAGTGATTCTCCTGCCTCAGCCTCCCGAGTAGCTGGGACTACAGGCACCCGCCACCACGCCTGGCTAATTTTTGTATTTTAGTAGAGATGGGGCTTCACTATGTAGGTCAATCTGGTCTTGAACTCTTGACCTCAAATGATCTACCCGCGTCGGCCTCCCAAAGTTTCGGGATTACAGGCATGAGCCACTGCTCCCAGCCAAATCTTTTGAAGAGTATATTAACAAAAATGTCAAGACTGTGAGTGTGTTGTTGCTGCGGTGTTTGTCACATACTGCTCATGTTCTGGGTTGTTTTCCTGGAGTCTGTGTTGAAATCACATTTGTTGGTGGGGTACACCGTGGTGGGTGGTCTGAAGGGGAGGATGCTGGGCACGGGCCTCTGGATGTGCTGCTGCCCCCTTGCCGCTCAGCACCCTCCCACCTTCATTCCTCATGGCCTGGTGTTGCAGACTTGCTGCTATGTTGCCTTAAGTCGTCTTATCTAGGTTTGGCATCAACTTTGATTTTAATATTAACCACAGTTTAGTGACATGCCTTAAATTCCACATCTCTGAAATCTTTAATATTTGTAGCTCCTTTTACTTTTTGTGATTTTCTTTTCTTCTGTATTTGCAAACATTACATCTTGGAGTGAGATGTACACACCCAGCATTAGCTCGTGCCTCTGCTGGTAGCAGCTTTGAATAAGAAGGACTTAAAAACACATTACAGTAGCGGCGGGGCCTTCCCACCCAGGTCTTGCTGGAGACTCGGGTGGCCGTGGAGCTGGTGCTGCAGGGACCTCTGGGCCCCTCTAAATGAAGCATGGCGGCATCCGAGCTGGCTCATTATTACTCGACTGTCCTCATATCATCTTATAGATGTTTCAAAATCTTGGACTTTTAAAATGAAGCAACCTTAGAGCTGATCCAGTTCTAGTTCTGTTGTTTTGCAAAGGGGGGCATTAAAAAAAGAGAGACATTGTCACAGTGACAAGCCAGAGTAGAATCTGAGTCTGAAAGCAATGCTTTTACTTCCCTGACGCCGTGAACATGGCTACTCAACTATCCAGATGTAGAAGTCTGGCTTTTCCTAGACAAGCAGTGTGTGACTCCAGTGGGGGTCACTCATGTGACCGAGAGCAGAAGACAGAAATGGTGGGTGTTGCCACTGCTGTGTTAGGTTAGGGGTAACGTGAGTCCGGACCGGTTCTGCTTTGACAGGCACTTTCACGGGACGACAGTTGTTTTTCTTTCTGTTTCTTCCCGTTGCAGTTCCTTTTGTAGCAGAGTGGCCCGGTCAGTAGCATAGGGCGGTCGTTGTGGCAGAACGTGTGCCTGGGTCATTATCTTCGTGCTCCAGTCACTGCAGGAGGAAAAGCCGGCCTGGGGATTTGAGTCTCCTTGCACTTTCTCATATCCAAAGGCAACAGCTCAGAGCATAAGAATGGGAACTGGCCGGGCGCGGTGGCTCACGCCTGTAATCCCAGCACTTTGGGAGGCCAAGGCGGGCAGATCACCTGAGGTTGGGAGTTCGACACCAACCTGACCGACATGGAGAAACCCCGTCTCTACTAAAAATACAAAAATTAGCTGGACGTGGTGGTGCGTGCCTGTAATCCCAGCTACTCGGGAGACTGAGGCAGGAGAATCTCTTGAACCTGGAAGGTGGAGTTGCAGCGAGCCGAGATGGTGCCACTGCACTGCAGCCTAGGCAACAAGAGTGAAACTCTCAAAAAAGAAAAAAAGCAGCATTCAAGAACGGGAACTGAAGACAGCAGGCCTTCGTCTTCGATGTGTTTTGGTGTTGTTGCCCCACTCAGCTGGTATGAAAGTGTCCGGCCTGCCTCGCCGGCCTGTGATTGCTTCTGGTCTTGTTCTCTGTGGAGTCTTACACAGGCCTGGGTTCTTAGTCTCGCAGAGCCACTAGCGTCTATCGGGGATTCCATCACTGCCGGGGCCCAGGTGCTGAGTCGTCCTGTGTCTAAGGCCACTGGACGACTTATGCCTTCGGTCCTCTCAGAAGCAGCTCATCGCTGGGAACCATTTTTGAAAAGATGCAGCTCTTGCCTTAGCTCGTGCTTTGTGGTAAAACCAGAGTTGGCAGTCCTGTTCCCTGACGGCTCAGACAGGTTGCCACCCAAGGCTCGGCCACAGTGGTGATCTGCAGACTGCCCGATGGTCTCAGGCACGGTGGCAGCACAGGATACAGAAAGTCTTGCTTCCTTGATGTTTTCCTTCCTTAGGGAAAACTGTGAGATTCACAGATTCAGCAGGATCACCTGTGTTCTCAGGAGTAGCTAGTTGACAAACAGGCACTAGATGAGTTGAGGCAAAAAAACAACGTGCCAGGGATGAGTTGGTCCTTATGTAAATGATTTTAACACAACAGGTGCAGGGTTTCCGGCCGTTTAGATGATTTAGAGTAGCTGTCGAGTCCTCTTAAGTCGTTATGATAGAGGAGAGCATGAGTTCTTCTTTGTAGCGTGGTTCACAGAGCGGTGTGTTAGGGAGGATTCGTTAGTCCTGTAAAAGGTCTTTACGAAGCCAGTTTTGATGGAAGCTTCCCTTTGTCGACTCCAGGTTCATCAATGCCAGAAGACGAATTCTTCAGCCAATGTTGGATTCAAGTTGTTCAGAAACCCCCAAAGCAAAGAAAAAAACTGCTCAGAACCGGCCAGTTCAGAGGTTCTGGCCCGACTCTATTGCATCAGGAGTCACCCAGCCACCGCCGAGCGAGCTCACCATGTCAGAAGGTATGGGCGGCTGGCCAGGGCCCGATGTGGTGGATCGTGGGGTGGGGGTTCTGAACAGGAGGCCTGGATCGGGCCTGTTAGCTCTGAGCCTCAGGTAATGCGGTGAACCACAGTACATGTCGTTCTCTTTCTCTGCAACGAAAACACAGGAACCTGCACTCTGGGGGCGTGGGAGCTCTTGGTAAGAGTTAGGAGCACCAGTAGTAGGGAATGTAAAACACATGGTAGAGATAGGAAGTCGTTCGTTCTGTTCACAGGCGCAGCCACGGACAGTGGGTTCTCCTTTACTTCCACGCTTGCTCTCCTTTTCCCTCCCATTTTGGGTGCAGAGGAGGGAATTACCCTGTTCTCACCAGGTGGCTTCTTTTCTTCATCCGCCTTGCCCTTCTCTTGTTTTTGCTTATTCCCTGTGACCTCTGCCCTCCGTCCCTGTCACAGGCAACCATTCTGATGTATTTTATATGAATCTTTCTGTTTGCATGAGTTCTTCATATAATGGATGGTTTTGCCTGCATGTGTTTTTATTCTTTTTGTTTTTATTATTTTTTTTGAGATGGAGTCTCATTCTGTTGCCCAGGCTGCACTGCAGTGGTGTGCTCTTGACTCACAGCAACCTCCGCCTCCTGGGTTTAAGTACATCTCTGCCTCAGCCTCTCAAACAGCTGGAATTACAGGCACCTGCCACCACGCCTGGCTTTTTTTTTTTTTTTTTGTATTTTTAGTAGGGACGGGGTTTCACCATGGTCTCGAACTCCTGACCTCGTGATCCACCTGCCTGGGACTCCCAAAGTACTGGAATGACAGGCATGGGCCACTGCGCCCAGCCCTTATGCATGTGTTTTTAAGTGTATGTAAATGGTGGTATTTCTTCTTCTTCCTTTTTTCAGTTAGGAAAGTTTGGGCCCATTATTTCTTTAGCCACGTTTTCTGACCTTCCTCCTGCAGCCCTTTTCAGGGACTTGAGTGCCTGTGTATTTGGTGGTTGCTGATGTGCTTTTCAGTTGGTTAGATTCTGTTTCATTTTGGGTGATTTCCATGCCTCTCCTTCCACTGCACTTTCTTCTGCTGATCCCATCCAGTGTGCTTTTCTTCGTAGACACTGGTTCTCATCCCTCCAGAAGTTCCGTTTGAGTCTCTTAGGTCTTTTGTGAGTCTGCTTAAGTTTGGAACACACAGAATACAGGTGCAGCAGCTGTTTCGCTGTCCTCTCCGAGTTCTAACACCTGTCAGCTCGGCTCGGTTTTAGCTGATTGCTTTTCCCCCTATGATGGGTGTCCCTGCTTCTTTTCATGGCTGGTCATCTGACTGGACGCCAGGCACTGGGAATTCTGCCTTCGGAGGTGCTGGATGGTGGTTTTGTATCCCTGTAAGTCTTCTTGAGCTTTGCTCTGGAGGGCAATTACGTCGCTTGGGAGCCGTGTGATCCTTGTGAGTGTGGTCCACAGCAGTGCTCAGGCTACCGTGGACTATCCCAGCGGAGGCCAGACCCTCCCGAGTTTTCCATCCAGTGGCTGTGGACAGTGAGTTTTCCAGGCTGCCTGTGTGAGTGCTGGGCTCTGTTCCCTGTGGTCTTTTCCCCCAGCCTCAGGTCAGTTCCTTGCAGCAGGAGCTGATGGGTTCTCCACTGAATGCGCAGGGGACTTTCCGTGGTGGTGCTGGCCCCCAGGTTAGGGTGGGTTGTGAATCACACTTACTTTGTGTCCATTTAGCCTTTCTTGAGTTGCGTTACATGCATTTAAAGAAGTGTCCTCAAGTACTGCTGTGGCTGCATCGTTTACGTTTTCATGTGTAGTGATCTCCTATTTAAAGGATGAATAGCTAGAAAGTTACTATTCTTTCTTTCCCCCCTTTCTCTGTCTCCCTCTGTCAGAAAAGGCAATGCCTGTCTACTGAGGAAAGACACTGAAACAAGAATATTCGGTGAAAAGTCAATCTCTTTTCCATCCTGGCTTCTACTTCCCAGAGACAGTCATTGTTACCAGTTTCCTGTACAACCTCCAGTGCATACATGATAGGATATTGTATGCACAGACACAAATGAATGGATGAATGTGGAACCCTTAAAATTACCCAGGTGTTAGCACATCATGTAACACTGTCTGTTTTCCTTCATTACTCATGAGTGCGTCTCCTCTCGCAGAGTCTCGCAGATGAGTAGACGTGGGACCACTGCATGGTTCAGTAGCAGCATGGCATCCCATTGTTCAGTGTTTTGTTTGACTTTTTTGAGACAGGGTCTTGCTCTGTCACCCAGGCTGGGGAGTGCAGTGGAGTGAGCTTGGCTCACTGTAGCGCCCCAACCTCCTGGACTCAAGCGAGCCTCCCACCCCAGCCTCCTGAGTAGCTGGGACTCCAGGCATGCACCACCATGCCCGGGGAGTTTTTCAGTGTTTTGTAGCGATAGGGCCTCCCATGTTGCCCAGGCTGGCTGGTCTGGAACTCCTGGCTCAAGGGATCCTCCCTCCTTGGCCTCTCAAGGGGCTGGGATTATAGTTGTGAGCCACTGTGCCCGTCCTGTTCACTGTCGAGTGTTTTAATTTGGGCCGTTCCCATCGTCCGCTGTTAGGCGCTACAGCAGGCACTGGCGTGTGACAGCCCCTCTCCCTTTCATGCAGACCTTCCTTCCTCCTCCTGTGTCCTCCTTTTTACTTTGTGTCTCCACCGTCTCATCTTGTGCGTCTTCCTCCTGTGCGTTTGGGTTTTCTTGTTATTACAATACAGTTTACTTCATGAATCTGCGTTCTTGACAGTCCTGATCTCCACTGAGGGTGTTCTTAGGCCGAGGCCTATTAGCTAAGGGTGGTCCGAGGCTGATTTCAGAAACAGTGTCTTCAGTCCCCGTTGAACATTCCCTACACGTATGTAGGTGTTTCTTTAACTTTAGGACAAACGAGCAAACAGCACCCAACTGAGTAATAAAGTGTTTTTCTGTGAGCACTGATTTAGTGACACACCCTCATCCCGCCGCAGGAGCTGTTGTGACCATCACCACGCCCGTGAACATGAACGTGGACAGCCTCCAGTCTCTGTCCTCGGACGGGGCCACCCTGGCGGTGCAGCAGGTCATGATGGCAGGGCAGAGCGAGGATGAGTCTGTGGACAGCACAGAGGAGGACGCGGGCGCCCTGGCCCCTGCGCACATCAGTGGGCTCGTCTTGGAGAACAGCGACTCCCTGCAGTAGGACGGGGGACGGGGGAGCAGACTCACCTGACTTTTCACAGTTTGCACAGCAAACATTTTACACAGTTTTATTTCTAAGATGTTTTCTATGTAGATATAGAAGAGTGCACTTTTGTATTTCACAGTAAGCTTAAAGCGCGTCTTTGCCGGTGCAGCGACTTCTTTCGTGCGTGCGTGTGTGTGTGTGTGTGTGTGTGTGTGTGTGCACGTGCATACATGTGTGTGTGTGTGTGCGCACGTGCATACGTGTGTGTGTGTGTGTGTATTTTTAAAGAAATTCTTTAAAGGTTTAACGCTAGATATGTGAGGAATGACACACCACTCCCTCCCCACCGTGAATCCCTGATTAGATTAAGGAAAAGCGCTGCCGTTTTCTAAACCGGGATGCAGTTTTCACTTAGCTCTGTGGTTCCAGCAGATCTCAGTGGGCTGGTTTTTTTGTGTGGCCCATGATTTGAAAGAAGCTTCTGCACCCGAAGCTGCCAATGTGTGGGACCGCAGCACACGCCTGGACTGAGTGTGGGTTCGTCGTGGTGGATGGATGGCGAGCTCAGCAAGCCCAGGCCCCTCGTGTTCAGTGAGCCTGTTTCATTTGCTATATATAAAAAAGAAACTCCTATTTTTACCTTGCTGGAATTATTGGATAAAAAAGCTATTTTTATAAATTCGTTATAAATTGGGTGATGACTATATTGAGGATAAAATTTCTAGAGAAGAACAATACATGCTTGCTATTAATATTTCAATTTGGAATGTCTTGAACTGAGCACATTTAATGAACCTGCCCAAAGTTAGCCACCGTCCCCTGGTTCTTTGCTCTCCCAGGGCACTGGTGACCATTGACTGCTATACAGGAAACAGCTATTTCATGAAATTTGACATCCACACATTTTTGTTGGTATGTGATGCTCAGATTGCATTTTACACCTGATCTGAACGTGTATCGAAGGGTATTTGCCGAATAGGACTTCAGGTAAGTGAGGTGAGATGGTAGCGGCGGTGAGTTAGGGGCTGTCGGCACACACGCTCCAGGTCAGTGCAGATCTGACGACAGTGGATGGTGGTTTCACCGTGCTAGCTGTGTGTTGTTTTAGAAGTTTTAAATTCCAAATACGTTATGCATAGCATGTTTATTATAAGCTAATAGAAAATACGCTCTGCCCCACTGGCCCGGAGCTAGGGTAAACAGCAGATACTCACACTTGATTACTTAACTTAATTAACCTGGAGTCACAGCGGTGGGTTGGTCTGGCGAGGGCGCAGCGGCCCCCACGTTTGCGTTTGCGGCTGTCTCCTGCCTGCTGTCAGTGTTTGTCATACATTGTCGCTTCCAACTTCCCAGAGCCCTCCCGCTCACTTGACCACGTGGGATTTGGAATAACTGTGGGCCTTCTGTTTCCTGGCAACGAGATGAACTGAGAGAGCCGGCTGGGTTCTGTTTTCTTTGGTTTTGGTTTGTTTTTATTTGTTTACTTAGGAGTGGGGCTTTTTCTCAGACGGAAAACAGGCCACGGTGTTTCATACAGAATGTCTCTATGTCATCTGAAGTGGTATGGCTGAAGTTCGTTTGTTTGTAACGTCAGGAGTCTCGTCAGCTCTTGAGATTCAGCAGTAGTGATTGTTTGCAAGCCAAGGGACATTTTAAGCTAGTGAAGAGTTTTTTTTTCTGGAACTGATTTTTCCCAAAAAATATATTAATTGAAGTTAATCATAGGAGAGTATCCAGATAACTTTCCAGAAGTCAGCAGGAAACACACAGAAATTTATTTTAAAATCTTTCAGGAGTTTTAACTGAAAGACTTGATTATTAGTTCTTTCAGGGAGAGAATGACATCTGTTTTTTTGAGGTGGAATTTCACTCCTTTTGCCCAGGCTGGAGTGCAATGGTGCAGTCTCGGCTCCCTGCAATCTCTGCTTCCCGGGTTCAAGCGATTCTTCTGCCTCAGCCTCCTGAGTAGCTGGGATTACAGGCGTGCGCCACCACGCCTGACTAATTTTGCATTTTTAGTAGAGACGGCGTTTCTTCATGTTGGTCAGGCTGGTCTCAAACTCCCAACCTCAGGTGATCCACCCCACCTCCACCTCCCAAATTGCTGGGATTACAGGCGGGAGCCACTGCACCTGGCCAAGAATCACATCTTAAAGCCACCATTGCATTCCTTGTTTGTGAACTGTCTTTTTTGTATTTTAAGTCAGTCTACAAGATCATTTTAACTTAAATTCCAACTTTGTTGGACTTCTTTTTTTTTTTTTTTTTTTTGAGACGGAGTTTCACTCTTGTTACCCAGGCTGGAGTGCAATGGCGCGATCTCGGCTCACCGAAACCTCTGCCTTCTGGGTTCAGGCAATTCTCCTGCCTCAGCTTCCCGAGTAGCTGGGATTACAGGCACGCGCCACCGTGCCCAGCTAATATTTTGTATTTTTAGTAGAGACGGGGTTTCACCATGTTGACCAGGATGGTCTCGATCTCTTGACCTCGTGATCCGCCCACCTCGGCCTCCCAAAGTGCCGGGATGACAGGCTTGAGCCACCGCGCCCGGCCTGTTGGACTTCTTAAAATGAGCCCTCGTGAAAGCCAGCCAGCCTTTCCTCCTTCCCTTACCACCGTCTGTCTCCTCAGCAGCCTGCTCTTTAGTTTGGGTTAGTGGAAGCCAGTCACAGAATGCAGACTGATGTATAGGTCACTGTTTCTTTCCCCACCAGAAATCACATTCTCCGAGCAGTGGGTTGAATTTAAGAGCACTGCCCGAGCCTGGCGTGGCAGGGCCTGCCTCTAGTTCCAGCTAGTTGGGAGTCTGAGGCGGAGGCTGCTGTGTGCCCAGGAGTTGGAAGCTGCAGTGCGTTATGCTTGCACCTGTGAATAGCCACTGCGCTCCATCTTGGGCAATGTAGTGAGACCCCACCCCGTCCATAAAAAAAGAGGGCACTGCGTGAATCTAGGTGGCACTGGGAAGCTGTGGCCTGAGAGTTAAGGTTCGTGCTGAGTGGTACAGTGTGCACTCTCTCCAGCTGAAAGCTTCCTTCAGCTTTCCTTAATTCTTACTAAATTCAGAGGAATGGGATAAAGATGACTTCAAGAGAAGGTGCTTATGGGCATAGCCCGAGTTTCCTTTAAACTCTCTCCGTGCATAACCAGGGTGCTTTGAAGCAGCTTCTACACGCAAGCCGTTTCAGTCTGTAAAATGACTGCCCACCATGTCTGAGGTCACTCGGCACCCTTGGACAGCGGAGAGAGTCTGTCAAAGTGTGACCCCCTTAAGATTTCGTTTTAAATGATCAGATTTGACCCCAGTTTAATTCTTGTTGAATTTTTCCCTACGAAGACTGCTTTCGAATGTGTCTTGAGACCACATTGAGCATGTTGCTTTTATTCCTAGCCTGCACCTGTGGGGCAGCAGCCGCGGGGCTAGCTGTGCTGTGTCCCTGCAGGCTCCCGCCGAGGGACTAGCTTGGCCTCTGCGTTTTGATTCCAGAAGGTAAGATGAGTGGAAGTGTTGATCTAGTATGCAAAGGAAACCCTTGTGGCTAAGGGACCCAGGGATCGTGTCTGTGTGACCTGAGAGTGACCCGCCTCCTGCCTGCATGAGGAAGCAGCGGGTGCTCTTCCTTGAGGCCAACTCCAGGGCGCCCAGCGGGGGTTCTGCCCCTGGCGAAGGCCCGTTCCTGGCACGTAGAGACAGAAAGAACTCAGCAATCTTCTTTTGCTCTTGTTATGTTGGGTCTTTGAAACTGACAATCTTTGAAATGTGAATACTGTAACAATATGTTTTCTTGAATTGTTGTCTTTAAAAAGGATTTTTGTGAAGCAATTGATCTATCAAAGCAAAAAAATTAAAAATAGAAACATGCTTTATGGATGTTTTATTTTATAAAGCTCATGTCACCAAAAGCTGCTTTTCCATTTTACGTAAGACACTAAGATTGTTTTCCTGTTTTCTGGTGACATGGGGGTTTGAGTTCGCCCCTGCACATTCGACAAACTAGGACCGCATTGCACGAGGCTATTCAGGTCCATTTACGCGTCCGAGAAGCTTTTCTTAAATGGCTTGCTTTGTTCAGTCATTGGTTTTCCAGGCAGAAAATGGAAACAGGTAGCTTTTATTTTTTATTATAGTTTTTCATAAATGTAATTATTCTGATAGTTTATGAGAGGAAGTGATTCATCAGTGAGGTAACAGAACACCTTGCATAGTTGATATTATAAAATGTCATAACAAGGCTGTTCCTGAGGATTTCAAAGGTGCATTAAAACAATTTCAGTGGGTTTTTCGTCTTTGCTGTCCACGGTGCTGTAACTCCCAACCACTGTTCATGCTTAGAAGCTAAAGTCAGCAGACTTCAGTATTTTAAAAAGGACATTCAGGCTGGGCACAGCAGCTCACGCCTGTAATCCCATCACTTTGGGAGGCCCAGGCAGGTGGATCACCTGAGGTCCAGGAGTTTGAGACCAGCCTGGCCAACGTGAAGAAACCCCATCTCTGCTAGAAAATACAAAAATTAGCCAGGCATGGTGCCACACACCTGTAATCCCAGTTACTCGGGAGGCTGAGGCAGGAGAATTGCCTGAGCCCGGGAGGTGAGGCTGCAGTGAGGTGAGAGTGCACCACACCATTCCAGCTGGGAGACGGGGCAAGACTCCATCTCAAAAAAAACAAACCTGCATCCAAAATTGTGAATTCTGTTGGTGATGAGTAGTGACAGCTGACTGTATTGTTTCAGAAAATGTTTTGGTTGATGTACAGAAGACTTGAGGCACCGTGTTGTGCCTTCAGCTCCCTCAGGTTGAGCTGAGAGATGGACACAGACTTTACTCATGTGGGCCCTGGGCAGCCCCGGCCTCTCCAGGCCTCCAGGGCTTCATTTGTGAAAAGGAAGAATTGGCTTATAAGGTTTGTTCCAGCTCAGCAATGATGTTTACGACTAGAAAGAGTCTCTCTCTATCTAAAGAGAGATGAGGAAATGAGTAATGGTCTGGCAGTTCAAGAAAACAAGAAAGATTTGGGTGAAATATTTAGTTTTTCACACTCGTTTTTGAATTACATGAATGTCATAAATAATGTCTACTGTTTTTCGCTTTCATGCCATTCTATTATATGTACTCTCAGAAGAAATTCTTAGTACAAGGCCTGGCCCAGCGCAGTGGCTCACGCCTGGAATCCCAGCAGTTTGGGAGGTCGAGGCGGGTGGATCACCTGAGATCAGGAGTTTGAGACCAGCTTGGCCAACATGGTGAAACCTGTCTCTGCTAAAAATACAAAAGTTATCCGGGCATTGTGGGGGCACCTGTAATTCCAGCTACTCAGGAAGCTGAGGCAGGAGAATCTCGAACCGAGGAGGCGGAGGTTGCACTGAGCCGAGATCACACCACTGCACTCCAGCCTGGGGGATAGAGTGAGACTCTATCTCCAAAAAAAAAAAAAAAAAATTAAAAATTCTTAGTAGAAATTATTTTTGCTCATGCACAGTGAGATCTTACCTTCACCAAGACCTAGAATCTCTATCATTGTTTAACTAAAATCTGTGAGACTTGGAGTATGTAGCATCTAAGCACAAGTGACCGAAAACGGTGAGTGCTGGGCCCGGGGGTGGTGTCTGGGCCTGGGGCCAGCGTTCCCCAATCCCAGGTCTTTACCACGTGGCCCAGGTCGGGTCTGGCACCTGCAGGCTCCTCTCTACCAGACCTCTTCAGGTCTGGCTTTTGTGTTCGATGAGAGCTAGTTAGCATGGCTTATTTGGATGATTTGTAAGTATTCCGTATACACATAGTATTTAGAAGGCATTATGTTATACAGAAGTTTCCATTCTTCATCTCATTATTAGACTGAGGACTTCAGCCCTGCAAAAAGCAAGAACGGTTTTCATATAAATCAGGATTTCTAGGCCGGGCATGGTGCTTCACGCCTTTAATCCCAGCACTTTGGGAGGCTGAGGCGGGCAGATCACCTGAGGTCAGGAATTTGAGACCAGGCTGGCCAACATGGTGAAACACTGTCTCTACTAAAAATACAAAAAAGAAGCCAGGTGTGTGGCAGGCATCTGTAATTCCAGCTACTCGGGAAGCTGAGGCAGGAAAATCGCTTTAACCCAGGAGGCGGAGATTGCAGTGAACCTAGACTGCGCCATTGCACTGCAGCCTGGGCAACAGAGTGAGACTCTGTTCCCCACGAAAATAAACAAATCAGGAATTATTTTATTTCAGCATGTTTCAAAAGAAACATTTTAATGATATTGATGGCTTTGGTTGCTTAGACATTTTTAGAAAATGGCCCGTAGGGAGCTAGGTATATTTTTAAATATTTTACTCTATATCAACTCAGCTTTCTTTCCTATTAACACAGCAATCCTGAGAAATAAGTCGGGAAGCCCTTAACACTTCACATTGTCTTGTGTGTGAGTGCAGACCTGAGTTTTAGAGGCCACGGAGTGAGAGGAGAACAGCCAGCGGAGCTGGAGAAAATCCTCAGCTGAATTGTTCAAGGGACCCCAGAAACAAGCAGTTCCAGCAGCAGAGGCTATGAGAGTGTGGGTTGCTGTGGGAGGGGAGATGGGAGGAGGACATGGGGTGGGGCAGCCGGGGGGGACCCGAGGCTTGGAAGACAGCAGTGCAGAGGAGAGGTGGGGGCAGAGGCAGGCGCCGTCGGTTCTGGGCCTGGCCATGAGCCTGTAGAAGATGATATGGGAGCTTATCTTTGTTCCCTTGGAGAGAAAGCTCATATTTTGAGACCTTAGAGGCATAAATCCTAGGGCAAAACATGGATGATTTGGCCAGATCAAAATTCGGTTTTCTTGTGCAGTGGAGGGCACCGAAGACTGTTAACAGGTGGTGGCCGAGGGCAGCGCATCCCTCGTTCCTTCTTCCTACTGTATAAAGCCAGCAAGGAGCCAGTGTTAGGGAGTTCTGCAGACCAGCAGGTAACCTGCTGGAAGCCTCTAGAAACATGACAGCGCATATTAATAGTTCACCAACAGGAGACCAGCTGACCAAGAAGCAGGCGAGGACCCGCGGCCTCGCCACGGCCAGGGAGTGTGAGTGCAGCCCGGGCCAGCCGCTTTGTCTGCGGCTGCAATGAGGAGGCTGGGGTGGGGCTCTGCAGAAACGGGAATTGGACTGTTGCTGGCAGGAATATCATGGCACTGGCCATTTTGGAATGAACCTAACAGTGCAGTCACATGTCACTTAACAATGGGCTGTGCTCCAAGAAATGTCTCTTTAGGGGACTCAGTCACTATAGGACCATCACTGAGTGCACTCAAATGGACGTAGACAGCCCACTACACACCCAGCCTGTGCAGCTTAGCCCCTTGCTCCCCGCCACAGGCCTGTGCAGCAGGTGACCCTGCTGAGTGTCCTGGGCAATCATAACATAATGTAAGGATCTGTGCGTCTAAACAGCCCAATTGGCCGGGCACTGTGGCTCACACCTGTAATCCCAACACTCTGGGAAGCCAGGGCAGGCAGATCACTTGCACTGAGGAGTTCGAGAGCAGCCTGGGCGATAGAGTAAGACCTCATGTCTACAAAAAAATTTAAAAATTAGCGGAGCGTGGTGACACATGCCTGTAGCCCCAGCTACATGGGCTGAGGTGGGAGGAGGGCTTGGACTTAGCAGGCAGAGGCTTCAGTGAGCCATGTTTACAGCACTGTGTGCCAGCCTGGGTGACAGAGTCAGGCCTTATCTGAAAAAAAAAAATGCCAAACAAAGGTACAGTAAAAATACAGTATAAAGCATTGAAAATAACTTAGGGCACTTACAGGAGTGGCGCCTGCAGGGCTGGGAGCTGCTGAGTCAGGGAGTGAGTGTGAGTGAGCGTGGAGGGCTAGGATGTCACCGCATATGCTTACACAGGCTGGCAGCGCCACATGGGACCGCCGTGCTGCACGTCATGATGGCACCGGCAATACAGACTCGGCTCCATTGGAACCTCACGGGACCGCCTTGGTCAGCTGCTTCTGCTGCTGGCTGAAACATCGTGGGCCACGCGTGACTGTTCCCTGGCAGGCTCGTGTGTTCTGTGGTCCTAAAGTCCAGCACGGAGAGATTCTCTAGCAGGTCTGTGAGAGGACCTGTGCAGAGACACTCACTGCAGCCTTGCCTGTAGTGGCCGGGGCTTCATGCGGAGGGGAGCAGGGTCACCTGCAGGTTGTGTGGCTACGTGACATTGGCATGGGACATTCTTGGGTCTGCTGCCGTTAATAGCTTTATCTCATAGAAGTGGATTGTCTATTGTTTCTCTCATAGTTTATTTTTATTATTATTATTATTTTTTGAGACAGAGTCTCGCTCTGTCACCCAGGCTGGAGTTCAGTGGCATGATCTTGGCTCACTGCAACCTCTGCCTCTCAAGTTCAAGCGATTCTCCTGCCTCGGCTTCCTGAGTAGCTGAGATTACAGGCACCCGCCACCACACCCAGCTAATTTTTTTGTGTTTTTAGTAGAGGCGGGGTTTCACCTTGTTGGTCAGGCTGGTCTCGAACTCCTGACCTTATGTTCCGCCCACCTTAGCCTCCCAAAGTGCTGGGATTACAGGCGTGAGCAACTGTGCCCAGCTTCTCTCATGGTTTATTGAATGCCAGTTACCTTTTTGTAGAACAGTAGAAACCAAGATAAATAGTCCTCATGCCCAGAAATGGGCACCCCACTTTGGACAGGCCGTGGGTGGGTATGGTCACCAGGTGAGCTGGCTATGGTCTTGGGCTGCCTTTGTTCCCATCAGGCACCACAGGCTTCTGATTGTTCCCACAGTGGCCACATCCACTCTGTGTGTGGCGTGGGTGCCAGAGGGCTTCCTGCTGGCCCTAACCCTCCTCAGGTGCCAGCAGGCCTCAGATGCTGCAGCATGCCCGCCGTCTGCTCCTGCCCTCCCTGGCAGAGGGCTACTGCTGCTTGCTCCCGGCTTCTTGGTGTTCTCCTGGCTCAGCCTCCATCTCCGGTGGGTCCTGTACCCTTGGGGTGCAGGGCTCATGCCCACTCCTGCCTCTACTGCCAAATTCTGCCTTATCTCTGGGCAGGGACTTGGACGGGAGAAAGTCTGAGCCAGGGCAGGCCTTGAGTTGAAAACGTTTCCTGCCTGCCCCGGTGGGTCTTTGCCTGGTGGAAGGAGGGAAGGGGCTGGAGGTTCCCTGTCCCCTCACTGTTTTCTCCTTTCCTGCCTTCTGGCAGCTGCCAAAATCAGGCAAGGGGTGGGGAGCCTTGTCCTGCACTCCAGAAGCTCTGTGCCTGTAGTCCGAGAGTTCAGCAGAAATGGGAATGAGGAAGGGGAGCATTCAGGTTTGGAAATCGTTTTTGCTCATTGAAGGCGTTGCCTTTCTAATTCCTGATTCTGTGTGGAAACATTCTCTCGGGCAGTGTCTGGGGGCTTATGGCAGAAATGACATCTCCTGTCCACTGTGCCCCTCTGGAATTTTGCCCATCCTGTGAGTCCCCCTCTCTTGACGCTGGAGAGGTTTCTGTGGCCTGCTGGGGTGGTAGCTGCCACATGACTGATAGGTTGAGAGGGCTCGGCTTGGCCCCGGCTGCCATGTTGGAAGGAAGCCAGGCCTTGGGGACAGGCCACGCAGGTGTCCTGTCCGCCAGCCCACGTCGACCACAATGCGGTCTCTTTCCTACACACAAGGGAGCTACAGGCGCCTGGAGCCACCCCAGCTGATGAGCAGAGCAGAGCCCAGCCGCCCGTCAGCCCTGCCCCAGGCGCAGATGTGTGAGCAAAATAAACGTTGGCACTGTCTGAAGCCAGTTTTCTGGGGGTTTTTGTTAAACAGCCGCGGTGTCTGAGGCAGGACTCTGGCCTGTGCTTACGTCCTGTCACGTGGGGCCTTGACATGGGCCATGCCTGTCATGTGCCGAGCCATGTCAGCCCTACACCAGCCTTCCTGGGGCCTGCCATGGACCCGCGCTGCCCGCGGTGATGCCGGCTCTGGGTCCAGTCACTGAACAGGGGTGTTGGGCCCGTAAAGAAGCAGAGTGTAGGGGAGCTAAGAAGGGAGCAGGCTGCACCGAGCCTCTCCACCCGACACCAACGCCACCTTGGTGTGAGCTGGCGGAGACGGCTGTGCCCAGGTGCGGGGCTATGGGCATGAGCTGCCCACTCAGACTCCCTGAGGCCTTTGAGTCGTTCTCTCTCCCAGCTCAGATTTCCTTCTGACAGCTTCCCAAAGCTTTGATGGAGCCGCCCTGAGCCACGTGCACAGCCTTGCTAGCTGCAGCCTGGGGAGAAACTGAGCACACGGTTAATGAAAGAATTAAAGGAAAGGATGATAAAGCCAGGCTCCCTGAGATGCAGTCTTTAGGCGCCCGGCCTCAATAATGGCCTGTACCGAGCGGCATCTGTGTCCCCGCGAGGGCGCCTGCGGAGCCTCTGAAACCAGGCATTGTTTTAGGTGGGTGCATGTGTTCTGGCACTGCTGCTTTTGCTAGACATTTGCTCATAATCCTTTTTTACATTTTAAACAAACAGCATAAACATGAACCTGGGCTTGGACTAAGACAGTCATTCTACGTTCTGAGCTTAGTGAAAGTCAGGGCTCTGGGCGAGGCTGGGCGAGGCTGGGCGTGGCGGTCTCCCGCTGGCAGCCTGTGCTTTTCTTTGGCATCATCCTTAGGCCGGCTCCTGCTGTCGCTCTTCTGCACGTGGGTTTTGTAAGCATTGGCACTTTTCAATGATCCCTTCTGGAAACCAGCCCCTGCCTGAGCTTTCAGGAATATGTCTGTTTCCACCACCTCTCAGCTCCCTTTGCCAACGTCTGTTTCACCAGGAGTGCAGGGGGTCATGTGAGTCAGCTCAGATGCGTTCAGCAGAAACAGCAGGGCCCCAGCACCCAGCACCCAGCTCCCACCCCAGGAGGGTGTTGGTTCTCTGGCATCTCTATGCCCATGGGATGCCGCCATAGCAGCCAAGGCCACATACTGCTTACTGGGGGCCTGCCAGAGGATGCTGAGGTCACATGTCCACCCAGACCAGTGACTAGCCAGAGAATGGCATGTACCCATTGGCTTCTGTCAACTGAGGTCAATCCCCAGTCCCCACTCCCGCCCTCTGGTCCTCCTGGCTGTGGAAGAGGCCAGGAGACCTGAACTGTCGGGAATGAGGATGGGGTGGGTGCTGTGTAGACTGACATCTGTGACCCTGGGCTTCCTCCTTCCCCCGCACTCGAGGGCTTTGGCAAGACTGGACAGGGATGTAAGGAAAAGGAGCAGGCCTGGGTCCCCTGAAGCTGGGCAATTAGGGCCTGAATGGTGTGAATGGGATCTAGATAAACCCCACGGCCCCACACAGCGGGGTCTCTGCATGGAATCCAGCCGTGGCCTGTGATCCTACTGCCTCATAGGCGTGACACAGCTGTGCCAGCTAGGTCCTTCCCTCTGGTGGCTAGGGGACCGATTAGTCCCACGGATGGCAGTGGCGGGCCATCTGGAGCACTGCTGCCATCACTCTGGCTCCAGGCATCTCTGTATTCTTGGGGACCGGGAAGGCCCTCCACCGCTTTCACAGGCTCGGAAGTGCCTGATCCCACTGCCTGGCTTCTCTGGGCTGTCAGTGCCTGCTCCGATCTTGGAGCAAAGTTGGAGCTGAGTTCAGGTGCTGTCGCAGACCAACCAGGTGCACATGCACTTGGGGCGATGCTGGCACGCCAGCTCCTTGCTGCCTCAGTCCCCTCTGGACTTTGGGCGCTGGCAAGCATAGGAAGGAAGCCAATTGGGGGTTGAGGGCAGCTTGGTGCTGGCCTGCAGGTCCCCATTGGCACTTACAGCCTGGGCACCATGAATGGCAGCAGGCGGCAGACAGGTTCCTGGGTGGAAGAGGGCAGGTCCCTGGTGAGGCCCCACCTTCAGGCCAGAGAGGGCTTGAAGGCTGGGGGCCAGGGTTACCAGTCCTGTGGATTGGAGTGGGAACTTACGGTGCCTTTTTGGCCCCCGCCATGGCCACCCTTGGACCGATCAGCATGGAGTTCCGCCCCATGCTCGTAAAAGCCCCAGGCTCACCCAGAGCTGAGCAAATGTCATGCAGAGAGGAGCAACCCACTCTAGGGCCTCCTGTTTGCCAAGAGCTGCAGAGGTGATGGGGAGATGACGCGGAGATGGCGGGATGGCCAGCTGCAGAGAGGAGCCCCCCTTTCTGCTAGGAGCTGAGCAGGCATTGGGACACCGGCTGCAGAAAGGAGCTTCCCCCTGTGAGTTTCCTCAGAGCTGGCCTGTCACTCAGTGTAGCTCCTCTTCATCTTGCCCACTCTCCAGTTGTCTGCATCCCTCGTTCTTCCTGGATGCAGGACAAGAACTCAGGACCTGCCAGATGGCGGGGCTAAAAGAGCTGTACCACAGACAGGGCTGAGATGTGCCCCTTCTCACCACGTTGCAGGTGAAGCGAGGAAGAGAAGAGCTGCAGCCCTCTGGGGAGCCCAGAACTGGGAGCCCCTGAGCCAGGGCTGTGACTCCATCTGTGGCACCCTGCGGTTCCCGGCATCTCTCAAATTTGGGGCACCACCGTGTTTCCCAGTGGCAGCTGTGGAAGCTGCTTGCGGTGCGCCCGGTCGGGCCGCAGCCTCACAGAGAGCTGGCACCCGTGTCGGCACCTCTAGCCTCTGCCCTGCTGAAGCAGCCAGCACGTCTGGCGGTGCGAGGCGGCCAGGCCCCACGCTCACTCACACATGCATTGCCGTTGGCAGGCACGGGACCTGGGCCTGCAGCGTGAGCCCAGTGCAGCCTGCCAGCCCACGTGGGTGAAATGAGCCCAGCGGCCCAAGCAAAACTCGGGCAAAGGCCCACCAGCCACAGAGGTTTTGGCCAGAAAACGACACCCCAACGATCCCATAACTACGGCGTTTTCTCCGTTTGCAGTGCTTCCCGCCTCTCGGTGCTGCGGCGTCTGTCTGAGCCCGTCTGTTACGCACTCACGTCATCCTCCCGGCTGTGAAGCCTTAAGCCTTCAGTGAAGGCGATACGGGTTCGGTGAGATGGAGTGCTCACTTTTATCCTCTAAATTAAGACCAGCTGGCATGTCTTTCTTATTTCTCCATGTTACATAAATTCTACGTTTCTAAACTTAAAAAAGTAATGTAGACAGGTGCAGTGGCTCACACCTATAATCCCAGCACTTTGGGAGGGTGAGGCGGGTGGATCATGCAGTCTAGAGTTTGAGACCAGCCTGGCCAGCATGGTGAAAACCCACCTCTACTAAAAATACAGAAGTTGGCTGGGCAGAGTGGTGTGTGCCTGTAGTCCCAGCTACTCGGGAGGCTGAGGCGGGAGAATCACTGGAACCCGGGAGGTTGTGGTGATCCGAGATCACGCCACTACACCCCATCCTGGGCAACAGAGAGAGACTCTGTCTCAAAAAATAAAGATAGTAATGCAGGGAACTTTTAGAAATCCCGAGGAGACAGCCCACAGACCCCTCCTGGCTCGCCTTGACCGCTGATGCTGGCCTCACGAGGGCCAGGTGTGTGCTCCTGGGCGTGTGCCCAGGGAGCCTGCGATTTTGACCCTAACGGGGACCAATCTACACAGCTGAGCCAGCGTCTCTGCAGTCCCTGTTCCATCCACGGCAAACTCCTCAGACCTTCTTCTCATGGTCAGGAGTTGGGTGACGCAGTTCTGAGCAACACCTGCTGGCCTGCAAAGCTGCTCTGACATGGTGCTGTGGCCTCTGCTGTAAGAACACGCTCAGGAGGCGGTGCAGACCTCCGTAACTGTGGGCTCACTCACCGGCATCGGCGCCCCCACGAGGAGCTGACCTAGACCCTACTAGGCTAGGAAGTCCTGAGCCAGCGAGGGTGCCTCTGCAGGGGACAGCACCAGCCGAACCACAGCTTGGCCTCAGGGGAGGACTCACAGGCCGAGAGGTGGTGGCGCTTGTGGCTGCTGTGAGTGCCCGCCTGGAGAGGGGCTGTGTCTGTGTGCATGCGATTGGCTCCGGAGCCTGCCAGGCTCAGCAAGGGGCCCCGTGCACAGGTGAGCACCCGCTGACATGCGGAATTGTGACTCTCGGGACACTTCCATCACAATGACCATTTCAACAGTCCTGAGAATAACCGGCCTCGGCCACTTTCCCTGCATTTTTCGCGGAGCCCAGGGCCCGGTGGGCTCCCATTGTGGCGGTGCGCAAGACCCTCGCAGAGAGCCAGGGAGGGCAGCGGCCTGAGGCGGCTGCAGCAGGGACGCTTGGCATTTAACGCCACTCTTGAAGATCATTTTTGAGGATGTGGGTGTTTTGGGTTTTGAGCATGGCCTAAAATAGAGTGGACTATCAACGTTAGAGCTCTGGAGCTGAGAAGCTGTATGTGCCACTCCACGCTGGGGTGAATGGGGCCCGCGCCCTGCCTTCCCTGAAGCCCACTCACTGTGTCCCTCCTGCCTCCCTGCTCAGCAAGTTCCTAGGGGCTCCCTGGATATCCTCCCTGGAGCCGCAGCAGACCCCCACAGCTCTCTGCTTGCTGCTCTCTTCTGCATCCCGCACCAGCTCCCCCTTCTCCAGTTCCTGACGACGTGCCCCTCTTCCCCCTGTGGGTGCTGGGTACTGGCCCTGCCAGCTTGTGGTTCAGGAAGGCTCTGTGACTACCTCGGCTCCAAACCTCTCCATCCCCACCGCCACGCAGCCTCCTGGCACCCTAGCCCCGGGCACCCCGAGAACACCGAGTGCCATTTCCTGGAAGAGCAAGTCTCTGCCAAGAGGTTTCCATGTCTCTGTCCTATGACTGACTGACTTGCTTCTGAAGCCTGTTCAGGAGAGGCCACGCCTGTCCCCTTCCTCTACCCACTGGCCTGCCCTGGCTCACTTGGCTGCAGAGAGGGGAAGGGAACTTTTCCACTGGCTCTAAGCAAAGCCTGCTCGCCAGAGACTGGCAGGAAACCAAGTGCCAGGAGAGCTGGGTGCGAGAAGGCCGGAGCTCCCTGTAGCGTAAGTGCCTGCCCAGTCGCTCTGGGGAGCCCTCCCCTCTCCTCCTCCCACCTGCCTCCCTGGCAGTGTCCTTGCCCAGCGGACCCGCAGGAATGATGCTGCCATGGGGGCCCAAGTGTCGGAGACCTTCTGGGCCAGCACCGCAGCCCAGCACAGGTGCCACCAACCTACAGAGGAAAGCCCCTCGTTAGTGTCACAGCGACACTGCCTCCACCCTTTAGGTGGCTTCATGCCAGGGCATAATGCAAGCCATTGCTGAGATGCCCAGAGACCAAGAACATGAAGCTGGCCAGACTTGGTCATTACGAAAGCCCTGGGCATCAGCACCTGTCCCGTCACAGCTTTACGGCTGGCTGGCTGGGCGCGTGCCTGGATCCTTCAGGCTGGGGCTGGAGTCAGTTACAGTTTCTTCTCTTTATGAGCCACAGCCAAGAGGTGCTACGTTATAAGCAGCTGCAGTTTTGTGGGGGACATATGAACAGCCACCCATCTGGAGTCAGGGCTGCTGTGAACGGGTGTGCAGGTTGTGGACTGCACAACTCCATGCCTCCATGCCCTTAGAGTCTACGCCTGGATGGGCACATGCAGCGCCCCATGTGGACTTCTCGGCTCCCCTCAGTTTTCAGTGTTCCTGGCTGGGCAGGACAAGCAGATCCTGCAGAAAGAGCAGCCCCCACTCCCAACTGCAATCTGACCTGCCCCCCATCCTCACCAGGCCCCTACAGCCCGTTCTCACCCTCCACACCTCCCCAGCCCTCCCACCTGCACCTGGACTGTACCAGCCATGCTCCTGACGCAGGCCTTTGCCCAGCCGTGCCTTTAGCCAGGCACGCTTTTCCTCAGGGCCCGCCCGGCAGCCCTGAGCCTCTGCCCGGCCTCTGCTCAGATGCCCCGTCTTCAGTGAGGGCTGCCCCCACCTACGCGTCGTGGCAAACGTGCCGTCTTAAGCGTTTTTAAATGCGCAGTCAGGGTTAAGTGCGCTCACGTTGCATGCCGTCACTGCCACCCATCTCCAGGACGTTTTCACTTTCCCAGCTGAAACTGCTCACTCGCAGTAACTCCCCATCCCCTCCTCAGCCCTGACAACCGCGGTCCTCTTCCTCCCTGAGCTCAGCCGTTCTGGATTCCCTGCCGAAGTGGGGCCTGCGGGGTTCATGCTGCTACGGCGCCCCATGGTTCATTCTTTTTAGGCCGAATCCTCGTCTTTTTTGAACGGATGCCCCACATTTTGCTTCTCCATGCGTCTGCATGGGGTACGTCTTATCTCCAAGTTGCCCAAGAACCCCCAGTTGATAAGTTTGGATTTAAACCCAGATCAGCGTCCAGGGTTGTGGCTTTTTCGACTTGTCAGTGTAGCAAACGCCAAGGCTGGGAGGTGCTCGTCAGTGGGCATTCCATGTTGGCCAGGCTGGTCTCGAACTCCTGACTCAGGTGATCCGCCTCCCTCAGCCTCCCAGAGTGCTGGGATTACAGGCGTGTGTGTGTGTGTGTGTGTGTGTGTGTGTGTGTGTGTGTGTTTGGGGGGGGGGCGTGCTATGGGCTAAATTGTGTCATGTTTTAGCCCTAACCCTTACCACCTCAGAATATAACCTTATTTGGAGACAGGATCTTTAAACAGGCGATTAAAGCTAAATGAGGCCATCAGACCTTAACCCAATGACTGCTGTCCTGACCAGAAAGGGTGTGGACAGAGACGCAGAGGGAGAACTCTCTGCTAGGGTGAAGGCAGAGAGCAAGGCGCTTCTCCAAGCCAAGGACTCCCAAGTATGGCCAGCAACCCACAGAAGCTGGGAGGCCTGGGATCGAGGTTCCCTCTCCGCCCCAGAAGGAGCTGTGGCATTAACCTGTTCAAACTTGCCATTATTTGAGACCTGAGAGGCGTGTGCCTCCGTGGGCTGAGGCACGGAGCATGAAGCTGCACACTCTGCTTCTCTGATTACAGATTAAGTCTCTTCCCTATTCTGGCCCCGTAAATGACTAGGAAAGGCTGAATGGCCCAGAGATAAGGGCATCACCCCTACCTTATAGAATATTAACTCCGTCTTTCTTAGCATATGGCAAACTGTAACAGCCTGGGTGCCGTGGCTCACACCTGTAATCCCAGCACTTTGGGAGGCCAAGGCAGGAGGATCAGTTGAGCCCTCCAGTTAGAGACCAGCCTAGGCAACATGGTAAAAACTCTACAAAATTAGCCGGGCATGATGTTGCACCCTGTAGTCCCAGCGATTCAGGAGGCTGAGGCAGAAGGATCACTTGAGCCCAGGTTAAGGCCGCAGTGAGCCATGTCCACGCCACTGCACTCCAGGCTGGGCAATGGTGCCAGACTCTGCCTCGAAGAAAGAATCGCTGTAACCTATGCACCATCTTGTATAGAAAACATTGCAACTCCGTAAACTTCTCTTCTCCGCCTGTGTGAGTGAGAACTTCCCTTTCCACTCTGGAGCACTGGCCCATTCTTTCCAAGTAGTTTCCTGAGTGATGGTCCCCAAGCTTGAAGCTTGGAGGAGTCCTAGGCTTCGCTGTGTTTTCTGAATCTCATTATTTAGGGCTGCTCTCAGCTCACTGCAGTCTCAGCCTCCTAAGCTTAACCATCCCTGCCAACACCTTGACCTGGAACTTCTGGCCTCCAAGTCTGTGAGAGAGTAAGCTGCTGAAGCACCCCGTGTGGGGCACTTTGTTACAGCAGGCCTGGCGGACTCACACTGGGGCCAGCCCTGTAGGCGCCACAGGGAAAACCCAAGGCGAAGCTCGAGGGCATTTAGGGCCCAGCTGGGGCATCCAGGAGCCTCCGATTCCTTGCACCTGCTGGACTTTCTCCAGGGAGCCTATTCAGAGGTTAGGGCCTAGTAGCTTTGAAGGACCACTGTTCAGCTTACCAGAGTTGTTTTTTTGTTTGCTTTCTTGAGATGAAGTCTCGCTCTTGTCCCCAGGTTGGAGTGCAGTGGCGCGATCTCGGCTCACTGCAACCTCCACCTTCCAGGTTCAAGTGATTCTCCTGCCTCAGCCTCCCTAGTAGCTGGGGTTACAGGTGCCCGCCACCACGCCCGACTAATTTTCCTATTTTTAGTAGAGACACGGTTTCACCATCTTGGCCAGGCTGGTCTTGAACTCCTGACCTCAGGTGACCCGCCCACCTTGGCCTCCCAAAGTGCTGGGATTACAGGCATGAGCCACTGCGCCCGGCTCAGTTCTACTGTCTTCAGAGGTAGGGTCTCCCTCTGCCACCCAGGCTGCAGTGGCCCTCATCTATAAACTTATTTGCATCCCTATTTCCAGAAACTTGCATATGTTCCTTCCCTCCCTTTTTTTTTTTTTTTTTTTGAGACGGTCTGGCTCAAAATGGAGCAGTGATGTAATCTCGGCTCACTGCTGTCTCAACCTCCTAAACTTAAGCAATTTTCCCACCTCAGCCTCCCAAGTAGCTGGGACTACAGGTGCACACCATCACGCCCAGCTAATTTTTGTATGTTTAGTAGAGACGGGGTTTCCTCATGTTGCCCAGGCTGGTCTTGGAACTCCTGAGCTCAAGCAATCCACCCACGTTGGCCTCCCAAAACACTGGGATTATAGGTGTGAGCTACCGTGCCCAGCTGCTTTTTTCTTTTTCTAGGTATAGATGTTATCTGTCAACATCCTTCTGCAAAAACAACGAAGATTCTTCCTCTCCCATGCTTCTCCCCACTAGCAGGAAATATACCTCCATTCTAGGATTCCTTCAAGACAGTTTCGTAATTGAGAACAGACCAACATCCACTGTTGACACGACTGTATGGAGCAACTAGTATTCCTAGCCTAGTCATGTTATGTCATTACATTTCTTACAGAGCTCCCATTTTTTCCCCCTTTTCTTGGGACAAGGTCTTACTCTGTCACCCAGGCTGGAGTGCAGTGGCATAATCACAGCTCACTGCAGCCTCAATCTCCCTGGCTCAAGCAGTCCTCCTGCCTCAGCCTCCCAAGTAGCTGAGACCACAGGCGCCCACCACCACACACAGATATTTTTAATAGACATGAGGTCCTGAACTCCTCATCCTCCTGCCTCAGCCTCCCAAAGTCCCAGGATTACAGGAGTGAGCCGCTGTGCCCAGCCTCTATTTTCCAGGTTCTGATGCAACCTCCAGCTCTCCTCCAGGCATGAGGATCTCTGGATAGTCTCACTGCATTCTGGCGACCTCTTGATTTCCTTGTCTCCCCTGAAGCATCACTCCTCTGCCCCCCCTTTTTTTTCCGACAGGGTCTTGCTGAGTCATCCAGGCTGGAGAGCAGTGGTGCAATCATGGCTCACTGCCTCTAACTCCTGGGCTCAAGAGACCCTAATGCCTCAGCCTCTCAAAGAACGGTTTCCCTTTCTTGTATCTTGTAGAGATGGAGGCTCACTGTGTTGGCCCAGCTGGCCTCAAGCAATCTTCCCGCCTAGGCCTCCCCGTCCTGCTGCTGCTGGACTCACGGTGGTCCTGGGACCTCCTGAGACACCATTTCACCTGGTTTTACTCCCTCCTTTCGTTGGTGTGCGTTCCTGGGCAGAGAGGCTGCCCTGCACGATGCAAGTATCTCCTGCCTCCACTGCTAAGTGACGGGGTGCTGGCCCCGGGCTTCCAGCCAGCATTCCTTTCTCTTCTGGATTCTGTTGGGGTTTATCTCCTGGTTTCCACCTGTGCTGGAGGCTGAAGGTGATGCCTTTCTCATCTCAAGCCTCCCTGTGTGAGCTGGGCTTCTCGTCCTTTCTTGAGAATGTTTTAGAGTTCCCGTGTCTTCGCATTTCACAGTGATGTTCACTGTGTAGACCTTTCCCCACCCATTTTGCTGCACAGTGGATGGGCCGCTCAGTCTGCAAAGTCACGCCTTTCAGTCTGGGGCAGTCTGGGGAGTTATTTCATTAGTGAGATCCTTCCCTGTTTTCTTTTTGCAACTCTTACTTGCCACATGCTGGGATCCAATAAGCTCAAAGAATTACACACACACACACAAACATAAAGACAAAAACATCAGGACTCATAATTTCCAAAGCAATGTTGTAAAAACAAAGCTGTAGGACCCATGCTTTCCGTTTCAAAACTTACCACAGAGCTGTAGTAATCAAAACAGTGTGGTACTTCCAGAAGACCAGACAGACCAATGGAATAGCACTGAGTCTAGAAATGAGCCCACACAACTATGGGCAAGGGTGCCAGGCCATGCCACGGGGAGAAAATTGTCTCTTTGACAAACGATGCTGAGACAGACAGACATCCACAAACTCCCATGTCACACCATCTAAAAAAACTGACTCAAAAAATCAATCCACGAGCTAAATCTATACAGATTTTAGAAGAAAACATAGGGGTACATTTCCATGAACCTTGGATTTGCCAATGGATATGACACCAAAGCATGATCAACAGGATAAAAAAATGAACCTTGACTCTACCCAAACTACAAACTGCTACGTATCAAAGAATGTTAAGAAGGTGAAAAGCGGCCGGGCACAGGGCACGGTGGCTCGCGCCTGTGATCCCAGCACTTTGCCGGGCCGAGGTGGGTGGATCACAAGGTCAGGAGTTTGAGACCAGCCTGGCCAATATGGTGAAACCCAGTCTCTACTAACAATACAAAAATTAGCCGGGCATGGTAGTGTGGGCTCATAGTCCCAGCTCCTCGGAAGGCTGAGGCAGGAGAATCACTTGAACCCAGGAGGCAGAGGTTGCAGTGAGCCCAGATCAAGCCACTGCACTCCAGCCTGGGCAACAGAGGGAGACTCTGTCTCAGAAAAGTAAAAAGATAACCTACAGAATGGGAGAAAATATTTGCAAGTCCTATGAGAAGTGTTTAGTATCCTGAACATAGAAAGAGCTCCTACAACTGAGCAAAAAGACAACCCAATTTAAGAATAGGAGTTGGACTTCTCCCAGAAATGACCAAGAGGCGCATGAAAAGATGCTCACTGGACATCAGTCGTTGGAGAAAGGCAGATCTGTTCACACCCTGGCATGGCCATAACTTAAAACGTGATTTATAGCAAGTGTTGACAAGGACTGAGGCTGGAACCCTGGCGCACTGTTGGTGGAACGCGGCTTGACGGCTCCTCAGAAAAGTAAACGCGGAGTAACCACATTCCCCGCCAATGCCACTCCTGGGGACATACCCAAGAGAAATGAAGAGGTGTCCCCAACAGTCGGCCATGGACGTGCACCGCAGCTACTCCCAGGGCTGAAAGACCAAACCCGGATGTCATCACCGATAAATGAGGGAACAGAATGCGCCTACCCACACAATGGCTGATTATTCAGCCACAAGAAGAAACCAGGCATTGGTGCTGTAACCTGCGTGACACACCACGCAAAGTGAAATAACACACGAGGCCACAGCTGCGTGATTCCATTTATATGAATTGTCCGGAACAGGGAAAACCTATTTCAGACAACAGAGATAGAAAGTCCACTAGCAGCTGCCTGGGGAGGAGGGACAGGGGAGGGGAAATGATCGCTTCATGGGGTGAGGAGAGAATGTTCTGGAACATCAGAGAGGTGGTCCCTATGCAACATTCTGAATGTTCTAAATGCTGCTGATCGTTCACTTTTAAGTGATTGACTTTTAGGTTATATGAATTCCGCCTTAATTAAAAACCCCAAACTCTCAAAGTGCTCGCACCAGCTCCTCCCCGAGCAGACAGTGCTGGACCACGTGGACCACGTGAAACATCCGTGCTTCTCCCCGCGCCCCCACATCCCCATGTGGACTTTTTGCCCAGAGACTGCCTGTGTCCATCCCACCTGGCTGACCTCTCCCAGTACTGCCTTGGCAAAACATCCTAAGAGGAAGTTACATGAGAGAAAAGCGCATTTCATCTCATAGCACATACACAGGCCCATTTAGGAAGCCACGTGTTAATGAAGGGAAACCCATGCTCCGTGCCGTCTGCAGGGGTAAGGGGGCGAGGCCGGGCGGTTCCCAATCTCGTGTGTGTTTAGGGCTCAGGAAAGTGACGGAGAAGTGGGCGAAGGTGCCGGGGCCGCTCCACACTCCAGACTTCACTTCCGGCCCCGCTCCTGGGCCGCCACGAAGTTCAGCAAGTCAATGGCAGTGACCACCCCGAACACCATCTGCCGAGGACTGGACTTCTCGGGGCTGTGGTCTGAGGAGGGGAGAACAAGGCGCAGGTTTGCAGGCGCTGTGGGAGGTTGGCCGGGCTGCTGTGGGGCACGAGGCTCCTGAGGGCCTCTGGGCACTTGTGCACCGTGGGGGCCCAGGGCGGCCTGCTGGAGCCCAGGGGTCAAGGCTGGTTTTTTTGAGACAGTCTCACCCTGTCACCCAAGCTAGAGTGCAGTGGTGCAGTCTCAGCTCACTGCAACCTCCACCTTCTGGGTTCAGGCAGTTCTCCTGCCCCAGCCTCCCAAGTAGCTGGGACTTCAGGTGCACACCACCATGCTCAAATTTTTTTTTTTAGTAAAGACGGGGTTTTGCCATGTTGGTCAGGCTGGCCTTGAACTCCTGATCTCAAGTGATCCACCTGCCTCGGCCTCCCAAAGTGCTGGGATTACAGGCATGAGCCGCTGTGCCTGACCCAGGCCATGTTCTTCTGACACCAGCACCCTGGGCCCCAGGCTGGGCTCCACACACCACGTCAGGGCACACCCTTTCCCGTCCCCACCCCCAGGCCGTGCTCCTGAGGCGCTCATGACTTCAGAGCTGGTGTGGCCGTGACATTCAAACCCGTTCAACATGGCCGGGCACAGAGGCTCACACCTGTGACGCCAGCGCTTTGGGAGCCAAGGTGGGAGGATCATTTAAGCCCAGAAGTCTGGGACCAGCCTGGGCAACATATTGAGACCCCGTCTCTACTGAATATTTAAAAAAATAAATTAGTCAGGAACGTGGCACATGCTTTTGGTCCCAGGATGTTTGGCACAGGATGTCGAGGCTGCAGCGAGCTATGACAGCACCACTGCACTCCCATCTGGGTAACAAGCCTGACCCTGCCTCTAAACACACAAAACCCCTGCACACCATGGGAACACACAGCTCCCAGCTCCGGCCCGATTCTCTTTTCACCACTACTGCCTCCTCCTGGCCAGCATGGGCTGGGTGTTAATGCTGGCCCAGGCTCCCACGCCGCATACCCATACAGGGCTGTTGCGATGGTTAAATTTTTTTTTTTTTTTTTTGAGACGGAGTCCTGCTTTGTTGCCCAGGCTGGAGTGCAGTGGCAAGATCTCAGCTCACCGCAACCTCCGCCTCCCGGGTTCAAGCAATTCTCCTGTCTCAGCCTCCCGAGTAGCTGGGATTACAGGCATGTGCCACTATGTCTGGCTAATTTTTGTATTTTTAGTAGAGACGGGGTTTCACCATGTTGATCAGGCTGGTCTCAACTCCTGATCTCAAGTGATCCACCCGCCTTGGCCTCCCAAAGTGTTGGGATTACAGGCGTGAGCCACATCTGGCCTGTATTTTTAGTAGAGACGGGGTTTCACCATATGGGTCAGGCTGGTCATGAACTCCTGACCTCGTGATCCACCTGCCTCGGCCTCCCAAAGTGCTGGGATTACAGCCGGCTGTGATGATTAATTTTAATACAGATTAATAGGGCTGTGGGGAGCCCAAGCATCTGGTCACAAATCATTCTGGGCGTGTGTGAGGGGGTTTCTGGATGACTTTAGCACCAGAATCAAGCGGCAGATAATGCGTGCTCCGGTGGGGGGCACGCCAAGCAGTCGAAGGCCTGAAAAGAACCGAACTCCTGCCTTTGGACTTGAACCGCTGCCTCTCCAGTCCCGGCCTGCTGCCTCCCCCTGCCGATCTCGGGGTCCATGGCCTCCACGATCCCATGGGCCAGTTCCTCAACACAGCCCTTGCTCTCTCCCGCTCCCCACACATCCTCTTGGTCCTGTCTCTGCAGAACCCTAAGCCTGTGGTCATGAGGCACAGGGGGCGTGCAGGGAGGGAAAGAAACACCAAGGCAGGGCCCTCAGAGCCCATGCCCACTCCGCCACTCCTGTCTTTATAGGCAAAGGTCCCTTGGGGTGGCCCACTTAGAGCCCCAGAAAAAAACAGGGAACCCAGACGAGACTGACTCCCTGTGTTTCGGGGACACTGAGGCACAGCGACAGAGCTGGAGAAGCTCATCTGACAGCTCTGGGTGCTGCAGGCTGCTGTGGTCCCAGCAACCCGGCCCTGAGGCACGGATCCAGGAGCAGCCTGTGGACTTGCTGCCAGGGCCAGGAGCCGGTATGCTAGGTCTGGGGGCCATGCAGTCCCTGTCATGGCTGCGCAGCCCCAGCGTGCTCGGAAGCAGCCACAGACAGTGGTAACAAGCATGGCCACGCTCCAGGGAAACGTAATTTGGGCACTGACAGTGGAATTTACAAGTAAATTTGCAATAAGGGAACCCTCCTAACCAAGGCTCGGGCTCCCGGACCCTGGAAGCCCCTCATTTGCCATGGAGAGGCTGTGCTTCTGAGCCAAGAGCCATTCTGAGGGGTGGGTGATACCTACCTGCAGGCCCCCCCACCACGCCTGCCCAGGCCTGGTCCCGCGCTGCAGAGCCAAGGATGGGAGACGGGGTTAGACTTGGGGCCCTCACAGACCAGCCTCAGCTGCCGAGCCCTCACCCACCACACACAGGCCGGCGGGTGGGCAGGCTCTGGCCTCCAGGGCCCCTCCCAGGTCTTCTTGTGGGCCCCAGGCCAGTGGCTGCCATCTAGGACCCAAAACCAGCAAGCGAGTCTCCTGGCCTGTGGGGGATGTCATGGGGACGCCCAGGGATATGCTCAGGGGTCGTAAAACTTCACGAGCTCATCGGGAGCAGGGCCCCAGGGACAGCCTGTGAGTGGCTTCCGAGACCCACGTGGGGGCTTCCCTTCAGAGCAGCCCCCCGAAGGCCAGGAGGCTGCCAGGGCAAATGCTGCCTCTCCAGGGACTGCGGGACATGGCCAGGGTCAGGATCAGAACTTGAAACCTTTCCAGATGTTTCTGGGCTTATCCCTGAGAATCCCCAAGACTGCTGGCCTCCCAGGAGCCAAAGAGCCTGGACTCCTGAGCCCGTGCACTCTGGACAAGGGGTCCCACCCAGTGTGGCCTGAGGGGTCCCTGCAGGAATCACAGGCTCGGTGCAGCTCACCAGCCCGGGGCAGGAGGCCCAGGAGGGAAAGACTGGGGTCACTGGAGGTCAGCACCACCCACTCCCCTAATACCCCACGGGGGGCGGGGGCCCAGCTGCTGCCCACCCACGGCAGAGGCAAGGCTTGGTGGCCTGACCCCAGTGAGACCCCCACGCACAGAGCAGGGCCCCACTCACACTGGATCTGCTCATGCACCACCAGGGCAAAGTGGTCCGTCTCCAGGATGTGCGAGAGCCTGCCCAGCGTGTCCGTCAGGCGGATCTGCAAGGGATGTGTGTTCAGTGGGCACCACCGGCCCCTGGAAAAGGAACACAGGGGACAGGAAAGCATCGCGCAGAAGTGTCCTAATGTAGGCATCAGAGGGTGACAGGACGCCCGGAGAAATTTCGACCCCTTGAGGAGGCTGGGTGTGGTGGCTCCAGCGTGTAATCCCAGCACTTTGGGAGGCTGAGGCAGGCAGATCACTTGAGGTCAGGAGTTCGAGACCAGCCTGGCCAACTCGGTGAAAGCCCATCTCTACTAAAAATACAAAAACTAGCTGGGCGTGGTGGTGCGTGCCTGTAATCCCAGCTACCCAGGAGGCAGAATGTGAGGAACGAATGGATTCGGGTGACATTTCGGGCATGTGTATGAGATGGAAAAGGAGTCAAAAGCTCCTAGGTTTTGGGAGGAACCCTCAGCCTTTCACACACGGGGGGTTCTGTTTGGAAAGGCACACACTTTCCCGGCCACCCTCAGGGCAGCAGAAGGTGGGGTCTCGCGATAATCGTGGGGTCTGACCAGCCCGGCAAGGAGCCACCGTAGGGCTTCTCCCGGAATTTCTAGCTCTTGTTGGGTAACCAGGTGCATGCACAGGAATATGAGGCCGGGCATGAGGAAGAGCCCAGCAGATGCTGCATGATGCTGGGAAGGCCGCCAAGCGCCAATGAGTCCCCAAAACACGGCTGCTGTGGATAAGCCTGGCCTGGTGAGACCCTCCCCGCCGGGCTGCTACATGTGTAAAGTGGGTGCTTCTCAGCTTCATGGTTTGAGGGGTGCAGCCGGCTTTGGCCTTAGTGGTGTTGACGGTCGAGAACCCAGCACCCCCACACTGGAAACGCCGCATCCTGCCTTTGAGGCCGGAGATGGGGGTGGCAGGAGGAACCCGAGCAACCTCACGTTCCCGAAGTGCCTGCGTACCTGCTTGAACTGCTTGTAGATGACTTTGCCAACTTGGTCTGACGGCTGCACCTTCCCGGCAAGCAGGGACGACAGCATGTTCCCCAGCGTCACCATTCCCAGGATCACCCTGTGGGGCCGGGGGTGGGGGGACAGGGGTCAGCGAACGCCTCGCCCCTCCCAGAAGCCCCGGTAGAAGCGCTCTCTGGCCACACATGGAAGGCCTCTGCCGCGACCCTACACACAGCAAGACCCAGGCTGGGCCCTGATGGGCAGAAAGAAACCAAGAGTCCTTGGCACTTCCTTTTCGCCGGGGTCGAGGGTGACCAGTCGTCAGGTTTCCGTGGCGTGAGGTTCTCAGTGGTCACTGGGCATGCATGCCACGGCCTTCTGCTGTGAGATATGTCCTCGGGAAGTCTCTCCCCTGCCCCCCAGGTGGGCCCAGCACAGGCTGCACCCAAAGGGTGGGTGGGCGAGGTCTGAGGGCCCGGAGTGAGCCCAGCAGCCCTGCCCCAGCTGCTCAGGGACCGGCACGGGGCCATCCAATGCCCTAAACCCTGTCCAGTGACACCAATGGGGGAGAAGCTGGATGGAAAGAGCCCGGGACTGAGCTCGGGGCAGGGGCTGAGACTGACCCTGCCTCGTCCACCACGGGCGCCTGGTCGAAGCCCTTCTCCCGGAGGATGGCGATGGTGTGCTCGCAGGTGACGGTCGGCAGCACGGTCAGCGGGGCCGACAGGCTCAGCTCCTGAACGCGGAGGTGCCACCACCTGAGGGGAGAGGGCAGACCGGGGCATCAGGGCAAGGACAAATGCTCTCACCACCTAGGTCAGCACCTCAGCAGGAAGCCACGGGGGCCACTCTCCTGCCTGTCACAGCGGGGCAGGGCAGTGCAGGTAGCATACCTCCAGGGACCACTCTCCTGCCCGTCACAGCCAGGCAGGGCAGCACAGGCAGCGGGTCTCTGCCCGAGCATCCTTACCAGGGCTTCTTTACCGAGAGGTCCTCCTCCTTCAGGAAGCCCTTCTGTACCATCCATCTGTCACTCAGGAACTTGGTCCTACGGGATGGGGGTGTCACTGAGGCCCCGAAGGGCCCCATCAGGCCTCTGCCCATGCTGGGGGCCCGCACTGCACACCCAGACCCTCTCCTGAACCTCACTGGTGCAGCAGGGACCCCAAGTGCTGGCTGGACTTCCCAGCCCCCATGGCCAGCAAACCCGTGTGAGCACGCACACGCCAAGGCTCAGGTGCTCGAGCTTGGCCTCTGCCCCTCGCACTTGCACGCACGCACGGGCTCACATGGCAGGCCGGCTAAGCGCGGGGAACGTGGTGTCCTTGCACCAACGGGGTGGGCAGGGCCTGCACAGGGCAACTTGGCCCTGGGCACCGGACGTGAATCACCCATACCAGGAACCCAACTGGGGCACCCACCAGCCCAGCCTGGCCCCCAAGGGCAGCTGAGCTCACGGGAGATGTATAGCTCCTACGGCCTGCAGGCCATGGAGGAGACCACGGGGCTCTCCAGACACTCGCCCCGTGCTGCCCCAGAGGCCAGCGTCTCAGCAGAGCGCCCCAGTCTCAGCCCGGCTGCCTGGTGACCAGCGAGGTCTGTGGTGTTCCTGCCTGAGGGGCCTCTGGGCAAAACGGTCACAGCAAGCCCCATGGGGCCACCTGGTGGCACTGTGCGGAGTCTGCAGGCCTCAGGCCACCTGGCAGCACTCGGTCCCAGCTCAGAGTTTGGGGGAAGCAGCAGAGGGAGTCGTGTGGGCAGGAGGCGGCACAGGACCCGGCCCAACAGGACGTCAAGGCCAGGGCTGCCCCTTGGAGCTCACGGACCCCAGAGCAGTGGCTGGAGGCCCCAGAGGGAAGCCTGGGGGCTGAACTTCCCACCCTTCATGGCCAACCAACGTGTTTGAGAGGGGCAGACACCAGAGAGGGAGGGACAGAGAGGGGGCCACCGCCTTTCATGCCCCTCCGGTTAGCACTGTCATTGTGAGCGTGAATTGATTTTCACAGCGTTAAGGCAGCGGGAGGGCACTGGGCGGGAGAGCGGAGGCAGTGTTTGCAGGGCCCGCCGGCCCCCTCCCCTCCCAGCTCTGGCTGCCGGCTCTCAGGTGGGGCACATGAGGCATCCAGGGAAGGGTGGCAGCAGAGAGGAGCAGGGCCCGGGAGGGAAGCCCACGTCTTACATGTAGTTCCGTACTGAGTCGGGCAGAATGACCACACAGCGCTGGCCCTCCTGCAGCTCCCGCGCGGCCTTCACAGCCACTGCCACTGTGCTGCCGGCACTGCCACCTGCAGAGAGGGCCACAGTCAGACGCAGCGGGGTGAGTGCATGTGTGGCCAGGTGCCATGGCTCACACCTGTCATCCCAGCACTTTGGGAGGCCGAGGCGGATGAATTACAAGGTCAGGAGTTTGAGACCAGCCTGATTAATGTGGTGAAACCCTGTCTCTACTAAAAAAAAGTACAAAAACTAGCTGGGCATGGTGGCTCATGCCTGTTATGGCAGCTACTTGGGAGGCTGAGGCAGGAGAATTGCTTGGACCCGGGAGGCAGAGGTTGCAGTGAGCCGAGATTGCACCACTGCACTCCAGCATGACAACAGAGCGAGACTCCATCTCATTGCTGTCTTACATGTGTGGGTTGGCGGCTGGCAGAGTGTGCATCCCCAACCACCTCCAATCCCCTCAGCCGTCCCTGCTGTCCCTGTACCCAGTGGCTGCCACCCACTCACCACACAGCAGCCCCTCCTGGGAGATCAGCATTCGGGCAAAGGTGAACGCTTCCTCGTCATTGCTCTTGAACCACTTGTCCACCACCTGAGAGGGACCCCACAACAGCCCGTCAGCATGGGGGCCACTCTGTGCGGCCAGGGGGGTGAACAGCCTCGTGGTGAACCCCATGTCTAGCTGGCAGGACCCCAGAAGTCAGCGCCCACCCTCTCCCCACCGGGATCCGTACGTCTGCAGACCTTCCACTTATAACAGGTTTTGCAGACGGCAAAACCACCCACCAGCCCCAGGGAACGTCCCTGTGACCTGCACTCCACTCTTACTCAGGCCAAAGCCACCTCTGCGGTTCTTAACAGAGTTTTCTGGGGCCTTAATTTCCCCACGTTTTCCCTGCTCCCTGCCCTTGCCGCCCGGGCTGCGTCCCTCTGTGAGGTCAGGCCACATGAGCGGACATCGGCCCCCAGGCTACTTTGTCGACCTTTGAGACCAGCTTCTCACCATGCGTGCTGGGGCTCGCCCTTCCGTTCCCCTCCCGGGGAAGCCAATGTGGGCCAGGAGCAGCCAGCCTCCTCGGCATGACGGTGAGTTATGGCGGCGCCGGCTCTGCGTCGGGCTGGGACTCGATCTACCGTCCTGTCTTACAGCGGCACCGGCTCTGCGCCGGGCTGGGACTCGACCTACCGTCCTGTCTACGGCGGCGCTGGCTCTGCTCCGGGCTGGGACTCGACCTACCGTCCTGTCTTATGGTGGCACCGGCTCTGCGCCGGGCTGGGACTCGACCTACCGTCCTGTCTACGGCGGCGCTGGCTCTGCGCCGGGCTGGGACTCGACCTACCGTCCTGTCTTATGGCGGCACTGACTCTGCGCCGGGCTAGGACTCGACCTACCGTCCTGTCCAGCACGGTGGGGATGAAGTCATAGCCGATCCCTTCCACCTCGTAGGTGCTCAGCTCCGTCCGGTTCAGCTCTTCTGGCTCCGCGAGGATGGAGCCCTCGGGATCCACCCCAATGATCTGCAGAGCGTGTGGCTTTAGGTCCAGCAAAAGCCCGGCTGGAGATGCCCAGCTACCACATTATCGGAGTGGCAAATGCTGCCACGAACAAGTGCCCACGGGTGGCAGCCTGTTCCTAGCCTCAGAGGCAGGATGAGAAACCCAGGAGCCAGGCCCCAAGTACCGAAGTGCTGACGACCTCATCTGGACTCGATGCTCAGTGCAGGGCACTCAGAAGTGAAGGCGGGTTCTGGGAGGAAGTGACCTCCCCAGGGGTCTTTCGGAGCAGGGCCCCCAGGCCCACCTAGGCAGACCACCCTGCGGCGGGGCAGCCGAGCCTTTGAGACAAAGGGCATTGCTGGGCAAGCAACAGTCGCAGGGAGAGAATGTGCTTCTCATTAGCGGGGCCTCTCCAGGTATCCCTCCTCACACCTGCTCTGAACCCCGAGTCCAGGAGCCCTCCCCCAACTCCCTCAAACCCCAGCCAAGGGGCAGACTCAGGTCCACAGGACTCAGAGCTCCTGGCTGATCCTCGGAGGTCCCCAGATGGAACCCCGACCCCCACTCAGCGCAGGAAGCCCCCCTAGGTCACTGGCCAGCGAGTGAGCGCCTGGCCTCAGCTCCTTCGGGTCTCGAGCTGCTGGTCCCTTATCTGCCGAGCTCCATCTTCCCGAACACCTCCCGGGCCACGAGGAAATAGAGCAGAGTGTGCGGAACGAGCGCTTTCAGCTTGGGAGCAGGGCCCACTCCGTGCTGCCCATCCCGGGCCCAGCTGAACCACTCACCTTGCATCCGGGACACTTCTCCTTCAGCTTCCTGGCGATGCCCGTGATGGTGCCGCCCGTGCCCGCCGAGGCCACCAGCATGTCCAGCTTCCCTGGTGGACGGATAACATTCTTGGGTCCCCGCCTGGCCAGCCCGCCACTCAAAGCAACAATCACTGAAAACACGCTCAGCCCAAACCACGGCGGGCAACCGAAAAATTCGAAAGAGAAACTTCTCCAGTTCAAGCAGTTGCCATGGCAGCCATTGGTCTGTCAAAGCCATTCAGAAGCAGGCAGCCTGGTGTGCCAGCCATCTCTGCTTCGTGACACTCGGGCCCTACAACCCCCATTTGGCTGGATACAGAAGGGCAGGACACTGTCTGGGGGGTGCAGGCACTGAGGGTGGGCAGAGGGAGGCTGGGAACGAATCACCCCCTGGGCATGTATGTCTGCATGGTGTAAGTTAACTGAGTTTACACAGGAAATGGAATCAGTCATTCAGGCTTTGGCTCAGAAACTCGCCGGGCGCTCACCCTGCTGGCGGCCAGCGTGGGCATCTGGTGGACAAGTCAGAGCAGGAAAGACTCGGTGAGGCTGAGCAGAGTGGGCACCCATGCTGAGGCAGGACTGTTTTTGCCAAACGAGAGAATTCTCACACATAAAGCCCAGACAAGAAAATGCCTGGACCTTACAGCCTGGCTCCTGGGCACAGACCGAGAGTGTACTCTGGCTTTGCCAACACCGGATTCCCAACAGGAAGTCAGGGCGCCAACCTCCTGGCAACTTCTCTCTAAAGGGATCTCTTGGGAAAACATCAGTACCAACCCCCACAGGCCTTGGCAGCGAGTCCCTGGAAAAGGGTCCAAGGCTCCAGCCTCATGCCTGAAACTGAGAGTGAGCTCATCGCACATGTCACCAGCCCTGTTCTGCAGATGAATTCATGCCCGGGTCAGGGCATGATCCCAACTGAAGCCCCAGCTGCGAGCCCGGCACCAGCCTGGGCCCTGAACGGACTTGCTCCCTGCATGCTCTATGGGAGGAGCCCCTAGACCTGGAGAGACTGTTGGGTAAACAAATAGAGCCACACCCTGCATTTGGTGTACAGATAAGATGTAGGCAGAGAGGCCAAGAGGGCACAAAGGAGGAGGAAACTGTTCTACAGAAGTGCTCTAGAGAGCATTTCACAAAGGGGACATTTGAGCTGGGTTTTGAAGGGTGAACAGGAGTTCACCAAGGAGAGGGCAAGAGATGTGCCCAGGCAGCCAAGGATAATGCAGTCAGGATGGACAGAGGGACGCACCGTCACACTGCTGCAGGATCTCCTCGGCGGTGCTGTCGTAGTGAGCCAGGGGGTTGCTGGCGTTGCGGTACTGCAGGGAGAGAGCAGAGCCGGTGAGCTGGCCCCCGACACCTCAGTCACCCCACATCCACAACCGAGACCCCCCAGGGAACACCTTCCCCAGGCCCCGGTGCCTCACCTGGTCTAGGATGTGAGAATTGGGGATTTCATTCTTCAGCCGCCAGGCCACCCCGACGTGTGACTCCGGGGAGTCGAACCTGGCACTGGTGGGCGTCCTCACAATCTCAGCCCCCAGGGCCCGCAGCACGTCCACCTGCATGAGGGAAGGGAGTGACCTGAATCTTCCTGCGGCCCAGGCGCCCCCGCCCCCTGCCTCGTGACCCCGCCCCGGCCACACCTGGCCCTGCCCCCGCCCCCGCCCCTGCCCCCACCCCGGCTGCGCCTGCCCACCTTCTCTGAGCTCATCTTCTCTGGCATCACGATGATGCAGCGATAGCCCCTCACAGCCGCAGCCAGGGCCAGCCCAATCCCTGAGGGCGCACAGAGGGTGAGAGGGGCCCGGTGCCCCCCAAGCCCCGCCCTGCCCCTGCCTGGGACAGAGGGGCACACCCCCATGCTGCCTCCTCTAGGGCCCAGGGAAGAGGGCTCTGTGGGATTCCAGAACTGCCCAGCATTGCTGCCTCTGCCTTCAAGTGTGGGGAGAGACTGCCAGAGGTGGAAACAAAAGGTGTGAAATGAGGAGGCAGTGGCACAGGACGGGAGATCCGGTTCCCCAGGCACCGCCGGGTGCTCATCCCATATCAACTCCCAAGCATTGCCAGCTGCCCCTGCCCCAACAGCATTGGCACCCATCGGCCCCAACCCCGACCACTGGTCAGAGGAAGCTGGGCCGGGACACAGGCCGGCAGTGGGCACGAGCTGCCAGGGTGCAGGTGGCCGGGTGGACCAGCACATGCAGCTGCAGCTCAGCCGTCCCCCCAGGCCCCGGCAGGGTCGGCACGGCGGGCGGGGGGACTGCCAGCCCCGCCACCCCCGCTGGGCCCGGTACCCACCGGTGTTCCCGGACGTCGGCTCGATGATCGTGTCCCCCCGCTTCAGCGTCCCGGCGCGCTCGGCATCCTCAATCATCCGCAGGCTGATGCGGTCCTTCACGCTGCCGCCCGCGTTGAAGAACTCACACTTGGCCACTGGGAGGCAGAGGTGAATCACAGAGGAGAAGACCTCCCACTGATTCCTGCTCACCCCCCATTACCTGATACATCCCAGGATGGGGGACAGGCTTGAGGGTCTGTGGGTTATGAAAAATCACCACCTCTCCACCCCCCACCCCTACACCTGCACCTGGCACTCGCCCATCAGAGCCTCTCCCCCTGCAGCCCATCCTACTGGCCCCACATGGCACAGAGCAAGTCTGTGGGGACCAGAGTCATAAGCAGCCCTCACTGGGAGTGCTACCCCAGTCCCCCCACTATGAGCTGGGCGTGTAGCCGGCAGGTGCCTGGATTCAGGTCTCCCATGCCCCTATGCCCAGCCATACCCGGTGGCCCCTGCCAGAACAGCTTGATGTCCTGAAGCCACTGCCCCAATCACACCTCGGCCCCACCTGATGGGGACTCCCAGTCTCCCCTGCAGCCTCCCGCTGTCCTCGTTCCCCTGTGGGTCTCTGTGAAGGGGGCTGCTCTGATGTAGCTCCAAGAATTCCCTCCCTAGAGGGGCAGAGCTGGGGCAGGCTCCTACAAGGCCCTGCCTACGAATCGGCCGTCAGTTCTCAATGCGCCGACCCCTGACTGCCTTCCTCCAGAGCTGCCCCAGCTCGTACAAGTTGCTGTGACATTACAGCATCTCAGGATGAAAAAGTTCTAGGCCGTGTTACTGGTTCCCTCCCTTCCCACTCAAACTGCTCCCCTCCACTGGCCCTGTCACAGGGTTCTCCATGGCACCCGCCCTGCCACCCTCCAAACTCACTTGGCCTTGGTCATCTGTCCCTGCCTTGTCCCCAAGGCCTCTGCACCCACAGCTTTCTCCGTGACCTCCACCCTCTTGTGCCTGAAAACTGCATCCTGCAAAGAAGCACCCTTCCCTGGAAGCCTTAGACCAGACCCTGTGTGTACCCAGGACAAGGCCAGCCACAGACCCTCCAAATTCCCACTGTCTCACAAATGATGAGCTGAACTATCTGTCCCCACGAAGCTGGCAAGACAGAGCCAACGGGTCCCTGGCCAGCGGGTGGCTCACAGCACGTGCCTAGGACCCATACACTCCTCCCTGGGAGGCATGACGAAACCCGCCCGCCCTGCCTGCGCCTGCCTTTGACCCTCACCCGACTCTTCACACCTTGCTCCTTCCACTCTGGCCTCAGTTCAAAGATCACCCATTCCCTGGTCCATCGGCTCGGGAGCCATGTCAGTCACCCTCTGACACATCGTGTGTTCTTCCCAAATGTAAACTGATACAATCTTGGCCACTGATTAACCAGCGACTCCTGACCCCACTGCCCACCCCCGACCCCAGGGCCTTGCCTAGGCGATCCATCCCAGATCCCCCGGGCCCACGGAGCCCAGTGAGGATGGAGGAAGCTCCTCTCAAAGCCAGGGTACTCACAGAGCTCGCACTTCAGGCCGAACTTCTGCCCGATCTTATTGATTCTCACCATGGGGGTGTCCCCGATCTTCTTCAGAATGTCTGGCAAGATTTTTGGAGCTTTTTCCCTGAAACAGAGGAGCCCACAATCATCCAGGAAAAACACAAAATAGTACCAGTCCTGGCAGTCCAAGGGCCGGCCTGTTTTCCGCAAATCAGCAATCAAAGAACTGGCTTCATCTGGGTGTGGTTACACAAATGTATGCAAGATACCCCTAACACACACCTCACACACATGCCTGAAACACAGATGCCTCACACACATGCCTAAAACACCACACACACACGCCTCACACACATGCCTGAAACACGCACCTCACATGCATGCCTGAAACACCACACACACACCTCACACATGTGCCTGAAACAGACACCTCACACACATGCCTGAAACACACACACACCTCACACATGTGCCTGAAACACATACATACATGCCTGAAACACACAAACACACCTCAGGCACATGCCTGAAACATACACACACCTGAAACACACCTCACGCACCTGCCTAAAACACACACATGCCTGAAACACACACACACACACACACACACACACACACAGAGAGGCTTGCATCTAAAAACCCTATAAAAAGCAAATCTGCCTATGGCGTGTTTGTATCCATGCCAGTTTCCCAGGTTTGAAATGAACGATTCATGGGAGATGCTGGTAGCAGAGCTGGGAGAAAACTACAAAGGACCTATTATTTTTGCAACTTCTCGTGAGTAGCGAGTTAGGAAACACTGACTCTGAAACAACAGACTTAGGTCCATCTTTTCAAAAGGCTTTACTGGGGAATTTCATTTCCTTTCATCTCTCAGCATCTGACCGAAGGAGGGAAAAAAGGAAAGCGCGGACCTCAGGGCAGAGACTCCTCAAACCTCAGGCCCATCCAGGGACCAGGCCGGAAAGCGTGGCTGGGAGGCCTCGCCCTGCACAGAACATGCCAGGCACACGGTGGACACGGAGCCCGGCTGAGGCGCGGCAGCCCAGGCTCCTGAAGCTCTGCCCTGTAGCATCCGGACATGCAAACTCTGGTCCAGGGGGCTTCCTATATGGCCCTCATGCCCCTGCCATCCTCCCCCACAGGGAAATGCCGATCACACCCCTATCTAACTGCGCCAAGCCCAGGCTCACCACATATTCACCTGGGAACAGACACGGCTCACAGCAGTCTCCAGACCCACAACCCCTTCCTTGCAGCTCCTGTGACACCCCGTGGCTCTGACCCTGAGCCCCCTCCTCAGCACAGGCACCTGCTAAACAGCCAGGGTCCTCAGGCCCTGCACCCTCAGGAGGCGATCCTTAGACCCGAGGTGAACCCAGCTCCCGGGGGTCCTGTGGCATGGAGGGACAGCCGCCCTGAAGGCTCAGACAGGCAGCAGAAGCAGCTGGAATCCAGGTGCGCCCCCTCCCACCCCCCAGCCCCCGCTCCCCAGGCTGCAGAGGAGCTGGCACAGACGCCCGAACAGTGCAGGTTGGGGACAGGCTCCCTCTGAAGCAGTCCTTGGTGGAAGGGAAACAGGCTTGGCAGGGTGCAGAGAGCCGGGAAAGCCAAGCCCCCAGTGACTGTTTGTTCATTAACTCAGTTCAGGCATCTGGGTGGCCAGGCAGGAAGGGGCCCGCCTCCCCGCAGCAGGTGTGCTGACTCAGCACTGGGAAGTCACCTGAGAAGTTGGCAGAGGTGGTCAGGGCCAGGCCCAGAGCGCTGAGCAAGATAAAGGATGTGACCTGCAGGGACAGCCCTGGAGTCACTGATCTCAAGGACTCCCACCTCCACAGCCCAGGAGGCCCCCGGGAGGACACCCCACACTGTCCTAGAATGAACCCCAACTCCTACCCCACCTCTGCAGCCCCTCCCCCCAGCACCGCTAGTCTCAGGGGCCCTCTGGCTGACAGGAAGCTAGGCTCCGCCCCTCAGGGTGAGACTGTCTCTAGAGGGTGAGCGAGGCCAGGGCGTGAGGTGCAAGTGCAACGCCCTCGTACAACCTGGCGGGCACTGTCTCCACTCATGCCCTAGTGTCAGGAGCTCACAGAGCCCACAGGAATCCGGCCTCTCTTCCCTGCCCACCCCACCCCACAACAGCCACCCCCGACCTCACCGGGCCTCTGATCCACTGCTCTCTCTGGCTTGTCTAGATAGGAGAGCCCATCCACCTGGCTGCTCACCTACCCTCGTGGCCTCCTGAGCTCCCAGCACTGAGTGCGTTCACCACTCGCACCTGGGTTTGTCAATTTTCACTTCTTCCTATTGCTCCCTGAGAGCACCCCCAGCCACCCACCAGTCCTAACTGCAAATCAGCAACCATAAATGTTGGCAGTGGTGTACACATAGGAATCATAATCCCAGCACTTCAGGAGGCTGAGGCAGGTGGATCACCTGAGGTCAGGAGTTCAAGACCAGCCTGGACAACATGGTGAAACCCCATCTCTACTAAAAATACAAAGATGAGTTAGACGTGGTGGTGCAAGCCTGTAATCCCAGCTACTCCGGAGGCTGAGGCAGGATTGGTTGACCCCCAGAGGCGGAGGTTGCAGTGAGCCGAGATTGCACCACTGCACTCCAGCCTGGGCGACAAAGTGAGACTCCGTGTCGAAAATAAAAAAGAGAATCAAACATCTAAGCGGCACGTTCTTTGACCTATTCCTTCTTTATGGAGATTACACTAAGGAAACAGAGATAATCCTAAGGCTTAGTGCGCTCGATTTCAGTTTGGCGCTGGGGTAGGGACCTCTGTTTATTTTTCTTTTCCACTGACAGACCCTGAGCAGGGCTGGAAATGCGTGAGGCACTCAGGAAAGCCTCGTTGGCCAAATGAATGTGTAGCGTTTTCTATTGCAGTTATTTAAAATGAGCTAACTGCAAACGTTTATCTACCCAACAGAGAGGGCTTGCAAAATTATGGCTTCTTCACCCAACAGTCTGTGCCACTAGAAAAAGAGCCCACTATGTACAAATATTTAATGCCTAAGGGAAGTCTTCATGACCTAGAGTTAACTGAAAAGTGCAGGCAGGGCTGGGTGCAGTGGCTCATGCCTGTAATTCCAGCAGTTTGGGAGGTGAAGGTGGGTGGATCACTTGAACCCAGGAGTTCAAGACCAGCCTGGGCAAACCCCATCTCTCCTAAAAATACAAAAATTAAGGCCGGGTGTGGAGGCTCACACCTGTAATCCCAGCACTTTGGGAAGCCAAGGCAGGTAGATCATGAGTTCAGGAGTTTGAGACCAGCCTGACCAACATGATGACACTCCATCTCGACTAAAAATACAAAAAAAAATTAGCTGGCAGTGGTGGCGCGAGCCTGTAATTCAGTGACTCAGGAGGCTGAGACAAGAGAATCGCTTGAACCTGGGAGGCAGAAGTTGCAGTGAGCCAAGATCATGCCACTGCACTCCAGCCTGGGCAACAAAGAGACTCCATCTCAAAAAAAAAAAAAAATTGGCTGGGCATGATGGTGGGCGCCCGTAGTCCCAGCTACATGGGAGGCTGAAGAGGGAGGATCCCTTAATCAGGAGAGGTTGAGGCTGCAGTGAGACACGACTGAACCACTGTACTGCAGCTTGGGCAACAGAATGAGACCCTGTCTCAACAAAATCAGTCAATCAATAAGGAAAGTACAGGCAGGATCCCAGTTCCCTCCAGCAAACCTGTGTGGGCAGCCACAGACCGGGTGAAGCATGCGTGACCTGAGCACATTTATTTATTTATTCCAGAAATACACGTTGAGCATCGCGGTCTTGCTGGGACTGGCCTAGGCGCTGGGCGGCAGCGTAAGGAGGCCTGATCCTCTGAGCCTCGGCTGCCTGCCTCATCTACACAGTGCGCCCCCACCCCCAGCTCCCCAATCCAGAGTGCCCACAGGGGGTCACACCTCAGGTCCTCCTGGCTGTGTGGTGCCCAGGTAGCAAACTTCTGCCCTCCAGGACACAGATTGACCCTCTGGTGATCAAAAGAAGGACTTACAGGGCAGTGTGGTGATGCGGGGACTCAGAGGCAGGCCGGCCCAGCTGCCAGGTGCACCTGCTTGGGGCATCGGGCCGGATCCATAGGCGCTCCTTGGCTTCCTTATCCCCTGCAGGCCTCTTCTCCAGGCTCCCCTTTGCCGAGTGTGGCCCTGAGTGGTGGGGGCAGCCTGTTGACCCCGCTTCCACCTGGGGTGTCTCGGAAGGCATGCTGGGACCTGGCAAAGCAAGGAAAGACACATCGGTTCAGGCTCAGATGCTGAGGGGTCCAGCGAACCCTGCTGACCTGGCCCCCTCCGGGCGGGGTCTCTGCTCCCTCAGAGAAGCCCCGGAAGAACGGCACAGACACACGAGCACCAGCTCTGTAGGCAGCTGCTTGGTCAGTTCCCTCTTAAGCATATACCAAAAAAAATGGAAACAGACACTGGCTTGGGCCGGGCACAGCGGCTCACATCTCTCACCCCAGCACTCGGGGAGGCAGAGACGGGAGGATTGAAGTCTAGGAGGTCAAGATCAGCCTGGGCGCAAGCCCCATCTCTGTTTAAAAAATAAAACAACAACAAAACAAATCCTTGCACACCCATGCTCCTTGCTGCACTATTCACAAGTCAAAAGGTGGAGGCGGAGCATGTGTGCATGAGTGGATGCACACACACCAGAATACTGGCGCGCGCATTTGCACGTGCGCACACACACACACACACACGCCAGAATATAGGTCCCCCCCACACAGCAGAATACAGGCTCACACACACACACACACACACACACACACACACCAGAATATAGGTCCCCCCCACACAACTAGAATACAGGCTCACACACACCAGAATACAGGCTCTCTCACACACACACACATACACACACCAGAATACAGGCTCACACACACACCCCAGAATAAAGGCTCACACACACACCCCAGAATAAAGGCTCACACACACACATGCACACTAGAATAGAGGCTCACACACACGCACACACCAGAATAGAGGCTCGCACACACACCAGAATAAAGGCTCACACACATACACACCAGAATAAAGGCTCACACACACTAGAATAGAGGCTCACACACACACACACCAGAATATAGGCTCATACACACACACACACACACACACACACACACACACACACACTAGAATACAGGCGCTCAAAGGAATAAAAGCTCACACACACACCAGATTATAGGCTCACACATACACTAGAATACAGGTGCGCGCATGCACACACACGCACACACACACACATACACTAGAATAGAGGCTCACACACACACCAGAATACAGGCTCACACATACACTAGAATACAGGTGCGCGCATGCACACACACACACACACACATACACTAGAATAGAGGCTCACACACACACCAGAATACAGGCTTACACATACACTAGAATACAGGCGCGCCACACACACACACACACACACACACACACACACACACAAGAATACATGCTACTCATCCGTCGCAGAAAGCCATCTGGCTCACGCCACAACACGGATGAACTTTCCGGACATTATGCCAAGTGAAATAAGCCAGACACAAAGCAACAAATGCTATTGGGTTCCACTTCCACGATGAGGTACCTGGAATTCTCAAACGTCCCTCTATGTCTGGCAAATTCAAAGACATAACAGAGGCTGCCCGGGGCTGGGGTGAGTGGGGAAGGGAGAGGGCTGTGTAATGGGTGCAGAGGCTGCACTGGGAACGACGGAGACAGAGCTGGTGGCTGCATCACACTTGCAAATGGTGACAGTGATAAATGTTATCTACATTTTACGCAGGGTAAAAAAACACAGAAGCACCTTGAACAGATGAGAGCAGCGCCTTCCTCCGCAGGTCACCGGAGGCACCTGCGGGAAGGGACTCTCCGTCTTGCACAGGCCCAGTCTGGCCCGGGTCTCGCGCCCTAATCCGCCAGAAAGCCTCGCCTTTGGCGCCTCTCCCTGGCGCACTCTCCCCCAAGGTAAGGGCTGCTGGGTACGCAGATCGCAGGCGCTCGGCGGAAAGCCCGCCAGGGGACCTGGATCCGAACCCGTGGCGACAGCGCCCGGCGTCCCGGGGAGGTGGGTTCCGGCCGCTGCTGAACTCGCAAGACCCCTGGGGGTCACGACGCTCCCGGGCACCCCTATACGCGCGCACCCACCCTCCGGAGGGGCTTGGGGAGGGCCCCGCGCGCGGACGCAGGAGAAGCCTCTACGTTTCCCGGCGGGAGATCCTGACCCGACTGAGATCCGGAAAGCGTCGGCCACTCCGCCTCCGGAAGCGACACTTTGGGACGCAGTTTGGGACAGGTAAGCGCAGAAGATCCTCGGGAAGCGGAAAGTTCTGCGCTCGGCTCTCGCAGCCCCTGCACCTGCCCCCCGCATCCTCCAGCTCAGCGGCCGCCTGGCCCGGGGCTCAGGGAAGTGGGGCCCCAGGGAAGCCTCCAGTCCCCGAACGCCACCCGGGCAGAGCCCCGCGTCCTCCCCAGCGGGCACCCACTCGCGGGCCGCCCGCTCAACGACAGCATTCGCCGCCCCCACACAGTCCGCCGAAAGGGGCGCTTTGGAAACAGCCGTTTCCACCCACAGTGCGAAACCCCGCGCCGGGCGCCGCAGCGGCGCATCCCCCGAAACTCCCGCCGCGTCCCCCGTCCCGGCTCCACGCTCCCGGGCTGGTCGCCTGCGGGGGCTGCGGTGGGAGCCCGGGGCCGCGTGGACGCCCGGCCCCAGCTTCTGGGCGGTCGGACCCCGGGCGCGGGAGGGGGCGGCGTTTCGGGGAAGATGACGCAACTCCCGGCGGAGGCGCGGGGGCGACTCGGACCCCGCTGGGACCCTCCGTCCAGACCGGGGGCGGGTCTCCGTGGGGCCGGATCTCACCCGGTCGGACACGCGGGAAAGGCGTGAGCTGCTGTCCCGACGGCGGCGAGGCGGAGACGGCGACCCCGGGGTGGCGGCCTCGCGTGGACCCGCTGCGAGGGGAGCGGGCGGGCGGCGATTGGCGGAGCGGCGGGGGCGGAGGCCGGTGCCCGCCAATGTCCCGCGGCAGAGCGCGCGCCCCGCCCCCACCCCGGCGGCCCGGGCCCTTCCCCGCCCCCAGCAGCCCGGGACCCGCCGGCCTGCCCAAGCTCGGCGTGCCCCGGGACCCCGGCCCGCCCCCACCCCGGTCCGCCCGCCCGCCCCATTCCCACGCCCCGTGGATTCAATCGCGGGCTCTGGGCGCCGCCCCCACCCCGCCCCGCTCCCGGGACCCCAGCTCTTCCCCTTCCCCTGTCCTTGCCCGCCGCGGGGTCCCCCAAACCCCCACCCGCGGACCCCGGGGCCGTGCGAACGCGTTTTACCTGGTGTTCTGAGGCTGTTTTACTTAGTTAACTTCTTGCCCTTCGGGAATTTTTTTTTTTTTGAATCGGAGTCTCTCTTTGTTGCCCAGGCTGGAGTGCAATGGCGCGATCTCGGCTCACTGCAACCTCCGCCTCCCGGGTTCCAGCGATTCTCCTGCCTCAGCCTCCCGAGTAGCTGGGATTACAGGTGTGCACCACCACGCCCAACTAATTTTTGCATTTTTAGTAGACACGGGTTTTCACCATGTTGACCAGGCTGGTCTCGAACTCCTAACATCACGTGATCCACCTGCCTCGGCCTCCTAAAAGTGTTGGGATTACAGGCGTGAGCCACCGCACCTGACCCAATGTGTGTTGTTTTAAACCACTCGTTTGCAGTAATGTGTTACACAGCCCAAATGGTTTTTAATTTCTTAAAATTTTAAACGTAACTTTAGATTAGAAAAGTGGCAAGAACCATAAGGAATGTCAGATTCCCTCGTCCACATTTCCCCAATGTTAAATTTATTTGGCTTCTATTATCAGAAACTTCTATTATCAGAAGTTAACAATAGAATTAACCTCTATTGTTAATTCAAATGTTGTTTTTAGTACATTTGTTCCCTCTCTGTCACACACACACACACACACACACACACACACGCACACACACACGCATGTGCCCTCTAATTTCTTGAAGCCCTGGAGAGCAAGTGGCAGACATGATGCTCCTTTACCCTTCAATTCCTCAGTGTGTGCTTGTCAGGGTCACTGCCTGTGGGGGTCTGTCCTGCTGACCCTGACTCAGTGACAGATGAATAAACTCGCTTCAACACAATATTCAGTGAATGAGCGGGCTGGGGTGTCCAGGCCCGTCACAGACACTTAAGGAGAGAGCTGTAAAGAGATAGCAGCCACCAGCGCCTCACAGGCCTTTATTCAGCACACATTAAATGACAAAGGCTTTGAGTCAACACCACTAGAGGGTAAAGATTGAAGGCCAGGTTCCCAGGCCTAACGCAAACACCATTAGTGGGTAAAATCCCTGGTCAACTTCCCCCCAAGAGAGCCATCTGGAATGAGCAGGGTTAGTTTATTTATTTATTTATTTATTTATTTATTTATTTATTTTGAGATGGAGTTTCGCTCTTGTTACCCAGGCTGGAGTGCAATGGCGCGATCTCGGCTCACCGCAACCTCCGCCTCCTGGGTTCAGGCAATTCTCCTGCCTCAGCCTCCTGAGTAGCTGGGATTACAGGCACGCACCACCATGCCCAGCTAATTTTTGTATTTTTAGTAGAGACGGGGTTTCACCTTGTTGACCAGGATGGTCTCGATTTCTTGACCTTGTGATCCACCCACCTCGGTCTCCCAAAGTGCTGGGATTACCGGCGTGAGCCACCGCGCCTGGCGAGCAAGAGTTAAAGCATCACATGAGTAAACAAGTTAGTTAGGTAAACTCCCCACATGCCTTTGTTTCTACTCTAATTTATTTAAAGGCTGCCTTCAGCCAGGGTCTCACTCTGTCACCAAGGCTGGAGAGTAGTGGCATGGTCAAGGCTCACTGCAGCCTTGAATTCCTAGGCTCAAGTGATCCTCTCACCTCAGCCTCTCAAGTAGCTAAGATTACAGGTGTGAGCCACCTCACCTACCTAAGGCTTCCTTCAGCCAAGAGCTATAGTCAAAACCCTTAGGCCTTCCAAAAGGGTTTGTATATATTCTCTGTAACTAAAAGTTCTCCCAGCAGCATGACTGAATCCCACATGTACTTAGTAAAAACGAAAAAGTGCTTTCCATAACTACAATACAATGAACTGTCAAAGCTGGGAACTTGACATTGATACAAAGCTATGATCTCTTACCTGGTCCTTGCTCAGACTCTGCCAATGCAGTTGGCCCCTGAATGACACAGGTTTAAACTGCATGGGTCCTTCATATGCAGATTTTTTTCAATAAATATATTGAAAAACATTTTGGAGATTTGTTTTTTTTAAGACAGAGTCCCGCTCTGTTGCCCAGGCTGGAGTGCAGTAGCACAATCTCAGCTCACTGCAACCTCTGCCCCCTGGGTTCAAGTGATTCTCCTGCCTCAGCCTCCCTAGTAGCTGACACTGCAGGCATGCCACCACACCCAGGTAATTTTTGTATTTTTAGTAGAGATGGTTTCACCATGTTAGCCAGAATGGTCTCCATCTCCTGACCTCATGATCTGCCCACATTGGCCTCCCAAAGTGCGAGGATTACAGATGTGAGCCACCGCGCCCGGCCAATTTTTGGAGATTTTTGACAATTTGGAAAAACTTGCTGAGGAACCACATAGCCTAGAAATATCAAAAATATTAAGATAAAAGGCTGGGCATGGTGATTTTTTCCTGTAATCCCAGCACTTTGGGAGGCTGAAGTGGGCAGATCACCTGAGGTCAGGGGTTCGAGACCAGCTTGGCCAACATGGTAAAACCTTGTCTCTACTAAAAAAAAAAAAAAAAAAGCCGGGTGTGGTGGCGCGTGCCTGTAATCCCAGCTACTTGGGAGGCTGAGGCAGGAGAATCACTTGAACCTGTGAGGTGGAAGTTGCAGTGAGCGAAGATCCTGCCACTGCACTCCAGCCTCAACGACAGAGCAAGATTCCATCAAAAAAGAAAGAAAGAAGAATGTGGTTCAACTGCACGGGGCCAGGGCCCCTACCCTCTCCCTCCAGCGTTGTTCCAGGGTCAGCTGTAGGCCTAGCAATGTCCTCACCGCAAGTCCCTGCTCATAAACTGCTTCAGTGGCTGTGTCTCTTTAGTCTAATTTGGAATAGTTCCTTAGTCATTCTTTGTATTTCAATACAGTGACATTTTTATTATCTTTATTTTTATTTTTTGAGACAGAGTCTTACTCTGTTACCCAGGCTGGAGTGCAGTGGTGCAGTCCTGGCTCCCTGCAGCCTCGACCTCCCAGGCTCAAGCAATCCTCCCACCTCAGCCTCCGGAGCAGCTGGAACGACAGGTGCATGCCACCACATCTGGCTAATTTTTGTGGGGTTTTTTTTTGTAGAGATGGGGGTCTTGCTATGTTGCCCAGGCTGGTCTTGAACTCCTGGGCTCACGCCATCCTCCTGCCTCAGCCTCCCAAAGCGCTGGGGTGACAGGTGTGAGCCATTGTGCTTCCTCAACATTTTTGGGGTGTACAGGCTAGATACCTTGTGGCATGTCGCTTCATTTTAGTTTGTCTCATGTTTTCCTGGTGGCTAGATCTGTGGGTGGTGCACACCTACTGGCAAGACCTTGGAAGGAGCGCTGAGTGGGGTCAGGGCACATGGCGCCTGGCTCACTGCTGGGGATGCTCACTTCGATCAAGTGGTTTAAGGAGGTGTCTGCCAGGTTTCCTGCGGCAGTTACTATTTCACTTTTTTTTTCTGAGGCAGAATCTCACTCCGTCACCCAGGCTGAAGTGCAGTCAGGTGTGTGATCTTGGCACATTGCAACCTCTGGCTCCCGGATTCAAGTGATTCTCACACTTCAGCCTCCCGAGTAGCTGAGATTACAGGCACCCACCACCATGCCCAGCTTTTTTTTTTTTTTTTAATTGTTAGTAAAGACAGGATTTTGCCACGTTGGCCAGGCTGGTCTTGAACTTCTGGCCTCAAGAAATTGGCCCACCTCAGCCTCTCAAAGTGCTGGGGTTACAGGCAGCTGAAGTGCCCAGTGCACCCTCTAATTACTAAGCTTGTAACTCTGTGTCCTGTTGCTTCTCAATGTTTCACTCTCTAGTTTTGTGTTTCCAGGTGTTCTGTTTTGTTTTGTTTTTTTGAGAGAGAGTCTTGCTCTTTTGCCCAGGCTGGAATGCAGTGGTGCAACCTCCATGTCCCGGGTTCGAGTGATTCTCGTGTCTCAGCCTCCCTAGTAGCTGGGATTACAGGCACACAGCCCCACACCCAGCCAATTTGTTTCGTATTTTTAGTAGAGATGGGGTTTCACCATCTTGGCCAGGCTGGTCTTGAACTCCCAACCTCAGGTGATCCGCCTGCCTCAGCCTCCCAAAGTGCTGACGTTACAAGTGTGAGCCACAGTGCCCGGCCTTTTTTTTTTTTTTTTAATTTAGAGGAAATCTCCCTCTGACGCCCAGGCTGGAGTGCGTGGCACAATCTCGGCTCATTCACTGCAACCTCTGCCTCTCAGTTTCAAGTGATTCCCCTGCCTCAGCCTCCTGAGTAGCTGGAATTACAGGTGCCTGCCAGCACACCTGGCTAATTTTTGTATTTTTAATAGAGATGGGGTTTCAGTGTATTGGTCAGGCTGGTCTCAAACTCCTGACCTTAAGTGATCCACCTGCCTCAGCCTCCCAAAGTGATGAGATTACAGGTGTGAGCCATTGTGCCTGGCCGATTAAACTTATTTTTTTTTTTTTGAGACAGAATCACGCTCTGTCGCCCAGGCTAGAGTGCAGTGGTGTGACCTCAGCTTACTGCAACCTTCACCTCCCAGGTTTAAGCGATTCTCCTGCCTCAGCCTCCCTGGGGTTACAGGCACCCACCATGCCTGGCTAATTTTTGTGTTTTTAGTAGAGACAGGGTTTTGCCACGTTGGCCAGGCTGGTGACGAACTCCTGATCTGAAGTGATCCACCCATCTCGGCCTCCCCAGGTGCTGGGATTCGAGGCATGAGCTACCACGTCCGGCTGATTCAACTTATTTAAAAAAAAAAAAAAAAGACCTGGGATTTAAGGAGGTGCCTGAATATTGGGAGGCTGGCGTTTTCCAAGTTGAGTTTGGCTTCGCCACTGTGTGGAACGTAGGCTCCAAGGATGTGCCTCGGTGTGAACGGGCCAGCTGCACCTGGTAATGCTGCTGAGATGGAAGTGACCTGTTGGGGGGGGTCCGGGGGGGGTGAAGGGCGGGCTCCCTCCCCAAGAGCCACACCACACCGTGCCATCTAATAAGTCAGCATGCTGCTGAAACCCCCGACAGACGGCCGAGGCTGAGCGGTGACCTCACACGCTGGGCTGCTGGGCCAGGGCCTGGCTCTCTCCTGAAGGCGCACAGACCTGCAGACTGGTTTCCAGGCCTGTCCTGCTGCCCCAGGAGCACAGGCATGGGAAGACAGCCACTTGGGCGGTCTAGGGACTGTTTGATTGCGAAAGTTCTGTCACACGGCATGTGCTGGAAAGAAAAGACCTTGGACTTTAATTTCTCTGAACGTTAGAGAGAGAGGGTGATTTCAGCTTTAGACCACGTTTTCTCTGAGGAGTTTTCTCTGGCAGTGGGAGGGAGCCGTATTTTCTGGACGCTGCAGCTTCAGGATGCTGTGGGTCTCAGCTGATTCCTTGCAAAGGGCTTGGGAGCTCACGTGTTGGGGGAGGCAGCACAGCATGTCGGCCCTGGCTGCCGCGCGGCGCTTGAGTTAACCTGAATATTGCATGGATATCACTTGTTCAGAACCTTCCTGGGGCAGAAGCCGGCTGGCTGTGGAACCAGAAGGAGCCCCCAGGCATGGCAGTGGGCACTAAGGAAGTGGCCCTCGGGGCACAGGAGGACAGCCTTGGCGTAATCCATGCCTTGCTCAGCCCACTCTGGGTGGTCAGCTGCTTAACCCAGTGGGTTGAGAGTGCTGAGGAACAGGGAGCAGTGTCGTGTTTCCATGAGGGGACACTCCTGGCCTCTCTCCTTGCTCCTCCCTCTGGTCTTCCCTGGAGAGGAGGTGTGACCTGTCTGACGGTTTGATGCCAAGGCTCTGGCACTGACTTGTGCAAATGCCTGGACTGCAGGGCACTCATCTGGGACTCACTCCCTTCCTGCCCCTCCCCGCCCCCAGGCAGGCACAGGGCAGCGTTCCTGCATGCTGCGTGGGCCCAAGCTGACCCACAGGTGGGCAGTCCCAGGTCAGACCATGGACAGAGACGGAGTTCCTTGGGCCTTAAAACCTAGATTCATGTTCTCCAATCAGCTTCATCAGAAATAAAGATGATGAGGCAAAAAAAGTCTCCCCAGGTTGAAACCCTCAGAGGCGTCCTTGAGTCCCCTCTCACAGCCCATATTGGAGCCAGCGGCAAATCCCAGAGGCTGTTTTCTTCAGTCAGGTCTTGCTCCGTTACCCAGGCTGGAGTGCAGTGGTGCAATGCTGGCTCACTGCAGCCTCGACCTCCTGGGCTCAAGTGACCCTCCCCACTCAGCCTCCCCAATAGCTGGGACCACAGGCACACGCCACCACACCTGGCTGATTTTTAAATGCTTTTTGTAGATATGGGGTTTCATGTGTTGCCCAGGCTGCTCTTGAACTTCTGGGCTGATCCACCTGCCTTGGCCCCCAAAGTGCCGGGATTGCAGGCATGAGCCACCACACGCACGGCCCCCGTAGACTCCTATTCATTCCAAACATATCCCAGGCACACAGATGTGCAAAAGACCCATGAACAAAAGGGAATCCGAGAACAGACCCATCTGCACATGGTGACCAGACCACCGAGGGCCCCCCGCGTTTAGCGAGGAAAGGTGGCATTTGTTTTTACGGTAAATGCTGCTGGAGCAATTGGATATCCATGTAGAAAAACGATGACCTCACTCCTACACGGAACATGGCTGCGTGTCGTGGCGCATGCCTTTAATCCCAGCACTCTGGGAAGCTGAGGTGGGTGGATTGCTTGAGGCCAGGAGTTTGAGACCAGCCTGGCTAACATGGCAAAATTCTGTCTCTACTAAAAATACAAAAATTAGCTGGGCATGGTAGTGGGTGCCTGTAATCCCAGCTACTTGGGAGGCTGAGGCAGGAAAATCACTTGAACCTGGGAGTCGGAGGTTGCAGTGAGCCAACATCATGCCATTGTACTCTGGCCTGGGTGACAGGAGGGTAACTCTAACTCAAAACAAACAAACAGCAGAAAACAAGCAAACAATCTGGGCATGTTGGCTCTCGCCTGTAATCCCAGCACTTTGGGAGGCTGAGGCGGATGGATCACAAGGTCAGGAGTTCAAGACCAGCCTGGCCAACATGGCGAAACCCCGTCTTTACTAAAAATACAAAAATTGGCCAGGCATGGTGGCGCGCACCTGTAATCTCAGCTACTCAGGAGGCTGAGTCAGGAAAATCACTTGAACTCAGGAAGCAGAGATTGCAGTGAGCCGAGATCACACCACTGCCCTCCAGCCTGGGTGACAGAGTGAGACTCCATCACAAAAAAGAAAAAGAAAAAAAATGACACTATTTAGAGAGGGAAAAGGCAAACCACAGACTGGGAGAAAATATTTGCAATGTACATCAACAAAGGATTCATCTCCACCCATATAAAAACATCTCGAAATAAGTACGAAAATAACAAACTCCTCAATTTTTTTTTTGAGATGGAGTTTCACTCTTGTCGCCCAGGCTGGAGTGTGATGGGTGTGATCTTGGCTCACCGCAACCTCCACCTCCTGGATTCAAGTGATTCTCCTGCCTCAGCCTCCTGAATAGCTGGGATTCCTCCTGAATAGCCCGCCACCACGCCTGGCTATTATTTGTATTTTTAGTTGAGACAGTGTTTCACCATGTTGGTCATGCTAGTCTTGAACTCCTGACCTCAGGTGATCCACCTGCCTCGGCCTCCCAAAGTGCTGGGATTACAGGCGTGAGCCACCGCGCCCAGCTGGATTTTAAAAAATAGGCAAAAGACTTAAACTGGGGCTTCGCAGAAAGACATGCAAATGGAAACAGCAGGAAAGGGTGCTGCCTCATTAGTCATGAGGAAGATGAAAATTAAATCCACAGTCGCCCATCACTGCACCCGCCAGAACAGCTTACAGACCAAACTGAGAGGACCGCCCAAAGCGCATCAGGGTCCAAGCCGGCCTCTGCCCTTGCCTGGATGTACCTGGCAATTTATATATATATATATATATATATATTTTATTATCAATTTATATATATAATTTATATGTATAAATATTTATATATATTTATTTATATGTATAAATATACATTATTAAATATATATAAATATTTATACATATATAATATATATATTTATATATATATATAAATATTTATACATATATAATATATATATTTATATATGTATATATATTTATATATATATTTTTTTGAGACGGAGTTTCGCTCTTGTTACCCAGGCTGGAGTGCAATGGCGCAATCTCGGCTCACCGCACCCTCCGCCTCCTGGGATCAGGCAATTCTCCTGCCTCAGCCTCCCGAGTAACTGGGATTACAGGCACGCACCACCATGCCCAGCTAAGTTTTTGTATCTTTAGTAGAGACGGGGTTTCACTATGTCGACCAGGATGGTCTCGATCTCTTGACCTCACGATCCACCCGCCTCGGCCTCCCAAAGTGCTGGGATTACAGGCGTGAGCCACCGCGCCCGGCCAATTTTTGTATTTTTAGTAGAGACGGGGTTTCACCATGTTGGTCAGGTTGGTCATGAACTCCTGACCGGAGGTGATCTGCCCGCCTCGGCCTCCCAAGCTGCTGTGATTATAAGCATGAGCCACTGTGTCTGGCCAAAAAATTTTAAAAATTTTGGGAGGCCGAGGCGGGCAGATCACTTGAGTCCAGAAGTTTGAGACCAACCTGGGTAACACAGGGAGACTTGATATTAAAAAAAGCAAACAAACACAAACCTCTTTCTGTGTGGTTCTCCCAGGTACTCCTGCTCAGCCCGCAGTCTGTCCCATACACTGCAGTGAGAAGCTGCTTTAAGCGAATGAATCAGCTCTGCATGCTCCTGCTCAACCCCTTCCCATGGCTCAGTTTAGGGATTCCAGGGCCGAGCTGGGCTGGTGGCTCAGACTTGTACTCCCAGCACTTTGGGGGGCCAAGGCGGGAGGATGGCTTCAGACCAGGAGTTCGAAGCCAGCTTGGGCAACATTTCTGGCGGTGGCGGGGAGGGGAAGATTCCAGGTCCTTCCCATGGCCCACGAGGCCCCAAGAGAGCTCTCCCTGATGTCCTCCCCAACCCTTTCCTGATCTCCTCTGGGCACATGTGTCTTCAACACCTGGAGGAGGATGCCCGGGGTCCCTCCCTCTGGGATCCCCCAGAACTCAGTCCTGAAGTGGCTTGGGGGCTGGTTTCACCCAGTGGCGTGTGCAGTTCGCACGTCATTCTGGTCAGGGGCCAGAGCTCCGGCAAGATGGCTCTCTCTCCCTCCCTCCCTACAAGCTGGCAGCATTCTGGGTGGGGGCTGCCCCGTCTGCCTGGCTTCCCATAAGGACAGCTCTGAGCTGCAGGACTGTGGCAGGCTTGTAGGTGAGTGGGATGGAAGTCCTGGGATTTCAGGGCTGTCGAGGCCTGGTAGCAGTCCTTCCTGACAACCCGGGGTGTTCCTGCCGCAGGGAATTTGCCCTCACCACTCCTCGCGCCTGGGCGCGCCCTGCTCCTCGTCTTCCCGCGCTGCCTCCAGCTGCTCAGTCGTACCCGCGGCATTACTGCTGTATTATTCGCTTTTCCCAGACATGCACCACCAGCTGCAAATGTCAGCCACACCTAACACGGCTGAATGTTTCCGACAAGCTGAGTCAGACAAAAGCATACATGATTCCAGTTCTAAAAGCGGGCAAAACGGTAAGCTTTAGTGAACCACATGTAGATTATAAAACAATAAAAGCAAAACAAAATCATTACTGCAAATGTCAAGACAGTTGCTGCTTCTAGAAGAGTTTATGGCCGGGGAGGGCTGGCCTGGATGCTGGCATCGTTCTGCTTCCTGACCAGGATGACACCTTGCAGTTGTCCTTTAAACCAGCTTTAGCTTTTAGGTACTTTGCTGTATGTATCATGCATCTGATTAAAAATATGGCAGACATGGAAACCAGCTAAGAGATACAATGTAAGCATAATTGGGATAAGAAACAGTGTTAGCTGGGCGTGGGGGCTCATGCCTACAATCCCAGAATTTAGGAAGGCTGAAGCGGGTGGATCATCTGAGGTCAGGAGTTCAATACCAGCCTGGCCAACATGGTGGAACCCCATGGCGAAAAATACAAAATGAGTCGGATGTGGTGGCACCACCTGTGGTCCCAGCTCCTTGGGAGGCTGAGGCACAAGAATCACTTGAACCTGAGAGGCAGAGGTCGCAGTGAGCCGAGATGGTGGGACAGCACTCCAGCCTGGGCAAAAGATGTCCCCGCCCTGCCTCGAAAGAAAAAAGAAACAATGTACAGATGAAGTACTTGACGGCTCCACCCTTGGGGTCCGGGGCTGAATCGCACCCACTACTAGTGGCAGACTGACCTTAACACGCTGCTGCACTGTACTAACGTTGATGCGGGGTTTTGCATCCAGATTCGGAACTAGCAGTTTTGTGGGCCATTTTGATCAGTATCACACTCAGTTCATAGAATTTGGAAGCTGACCTTTTTTTCAGGTTGGAAAAATAAGTGATGATGCCAACTTGGGCCTATGAGACCGAGATGCTGGGCGTCTGTCGCGGCCTGCGTCGGCCATCCGCTATTCGCCTGATGTGATATGGGACCCACGCCGCACAGACCAGAGCGGCCGGGCAAGGCCACTGGGCCTTTCTAATTACAGAAGCCAACACCCCTTCTTGTTGGAGCTCGTTGATTAGACTATCTGGCACCTGCATGGGATAGCACGCCAGGAGAGTCTGGTCCACTCCGGGTCTCCGAAGCGGTTCCCTCTTCTGCAGAGCGAGATGCTCTGAGCTTGTGTGGGTCAACCAGGATAAAGAGCTACTCGAACGAGGTCCCTTTTCTTCCTGCTTTGTCCCATGTCAACCACAACTCCACTTGCCAGTGACTGAATTTTCAGGGAAGGTAAAATTCAGCTTCCATGCCCTGATGCCCTGGTCCAGTTTTGCTACTTCGAAGCCCTTGAGATTCTAACCCTGCTGTCCCCTGCTGGACCTCTCACTTCCCAGGCTGCTCGTCTGGACGAAGGGAGCTCTGGAAGTGGAGCAGCGGTGCCTAGGACTGCTGCTTCGATCTGAGCCCCGCTTCTGAAAGGCAGAGGCGCAGCATTCGCCAGCCAGGCACTGTGTCTTGCTCACCACCTCTGGCGTGCACGCGTGTCCCAGCGTCCTGGCGGTGCTGGCCATCAGGTGGCTGCAAACCCCTGGAGCCTGGCAAAACTGAAAAGCTACTGCAGGAAACGTCATAACACAGAACACACTCGAGGGGTGTCCTCTCCTGGGTCCTCTGCGTAGGGATGCAAACTTAGGTGTGCAGGGTAAAGCCTGTGGGTTTTTGAGACGGAGCTGCAGTCCGTCACCCAGGCTGGAGTGCAGTGGCACGATCTTGGCTCCACTCCCAGGTTCAAGTGATTCTCCTGTCTCAGCCTTCCGAGTAGCTGAGATTACAGGCACACGCTGCCACACATGGCTAATTTATTGTATTTTAGTAGAGATGGACTTTCACTGTGTTGCCCAGGCTGGTAAACTCCTGAGCTGAGGCAATGCACCTGCCTCAACCTCCCAAAGTGCTGGGATTACAGGCGTAAGCCACCGCGCCAGCCACATGTGGGCTTTATTACCACATTCCCTACTGTCACGTATGTTTAAATATTTCCAAAATACAACTTTTCTTTCATGAAATGATGGTGAAACTTGAGAGCAAGCTAAAAAGTCCCACTTGGCAAATTAAAAGTTGGAAATCCTATGTTGATCACATTTCTTCCACAAAATTTACGTGGAAAGTGAAATTCATGGTCTGGGAACTGCTGGACTAGTTTTTTTTTTCTGAGACAGAGTTTTGCTTGTTACCCAGGCTGGAGTGCAATGGCACGATCTCGGCTCACCGAAACCTCCACCTCCTGGGTTCAGGCAATTCTCCTGCCTCAGCCTCCTGAGTAGCTGGGATTACAGGCGTGTGCCACCATGCCCAGCTAATTTTGGGTATTTTTTAGTAGAGACGGGGTTTCACCATGTTGACCAGGATGGTCTCGATCTGTTGACCTCGTGATCCACCCGCCTCGGCCTCCCAAAGTGCTGGGATTACAGGCTTGAGCCACCGTGCCCGGCCTAAGTGTTTTTTTTTTTTTTTGTTCTGAGACAGTCTCACTCTGTCAGCAGGCTGGAATGCAGTAGCACGATCTTGACTTACTTCAATCTCCGCCTCCCAGGTTCAGCGATTCTCCTGCCTTAGCCTCCTGAGTAGCTGGGATTACAGGCATGCACCACCACACCCGGGTAATTTTGTATTCTTGATGGAGACAGGGTGTCTCCATGTTGGTCAGGCTGGTGTCAAACTTCTAACCTCAGATGATCTGCCCACCTTGGCCTTCCAAAGTGCTGGGATTACAGGGGTGACACCTTGCACCTAGTCTGTACAAACTTTTGAGACATGGAGTACAAGGGCATAAATGACCTACATTGCCAACCTGCCAATAACCCATCGAAACTATCTGCCCCCGACTATAATATACAATTTTTTCTAAGAGTCAAGGTCTCATTGTTGCCCAGGCAGGGAGTGCAGTGGCCATGATCACAGCCCACTCAGCCTCCCAGGTGAAAACATCACCACCTGTTAGAATTTCATCACACACAAATACGCTTTCGTGAGATACGCGGGTCAAGTGGTGGCAATCTTCACTGAGTGTGAGTTAGGGCCTAGCCACTCCCCTACCTGGTCAGTGGGATATGTCAAGGAGGCCCCACGGGGAGCAGAGCAGGACAGGAGAGCCTGGCAACTCCTGCGCAAAGCTGGGGGGCTTTTGAGGATGAGGTAAATGGCCACCAGGGCATGGTTTGGGACAGCCACACTTTGAACGTTTCCATCTTAGGAGTGCAGGGCTCAGCCCCCAGTAACTGACTTGTGAGATCCCTGCATTGGTCAGCTGGCTGTCACCAGTCACACCACCAGCACCAGCGGCCTTAATTCCTAGACACAAGCTGCTCGGAGAAAACACCAGACGGCGCCTAAAGGCAGATTGGCAGGCGCCTGAAGGCAGACCTACAGGTGCCTAAAGGCAGATCAGCAGCGCAGGTTTCTGGCTCCCACAGCCATCGGAGAAAGGAAACGTGGACACAGTCCACTGGTCCACGGTGTGCCACGCGCACATCCACGCTCCCTCCCACGTGCCTCCCTGAAATGCACTGGGCTCTAGCAGCACTCAGGAAATGAGAGGAGGTAGCATAGGCCAGGTGCACCCCGTGTCTCATCACAGGATGCGGTCTACAGCTTGTGTACTAATGACAGCTAAGCATTTCTTCATTAACCACTTAATAGAACTCAGAACCCAAAAGGCTGTCTCACAGTCTCAAGAGCCTGGATTATTTAATGAGTAGGTAACAAGAACATCCACCCCTCACCCGGTACATATTGTATTTCATGCCCCAAGTTAAAAAGTACGATTTCATTTATACTCAAAGTGGGAGATGGATATTAATCTTTACCTCCAGCATGGATGACTAGCAGGTCGAAAGAAGGAATTTAAAGAACTTCTACGAGAAATAAGTCACACCGAGAACACTGTTATCACTACAAATTTTATTCAGAAACCCATCTTTGTGTTTTTTTTTTTTTGTTTTTTAAAAAAAATTCCCCTTATGAACTGGTTTGGTCAATCAACTACAACACTTTCTAGCAGACATAAGGTAAAAATGGCATGGCTCAGAATCGCCCAGATCTTTCACGATCTCTCGACCGCCTCCTGTCACGCTCCCGTCCGCCGCCGCCTCCACCACCGCCACCGCCACCGCCACGACCACGGTCTCTAGACCGGGAACGACGCTCACGGGATCGGGATCTTGATCTATGC